>JAWWEE010000052.1:686113-697947 GCA_035221455.1 Xenops minutus | reverse complement strand
TGCCCCCCAGGACAGGGATGTCCCTCCTGGCTCCAGGCACTGCTGACTCGTGGACAACTGGCCACCAACCAGGACCCAAGAGCCCCCAAAAATGTCAGTGTACAGGTTTGAAGGTGACTCATTTGAACAGGGAAGCCTTGTCTGTGTCTGTATTTCTGATGGGAAAATAAAACCTCTCCATCAGATGGTTGGAGCAGTTCAGTGTGGTGATTCCTCCTGGCCAGTAAATGATGTGGGATATAAATCCTAATTTTTCTTGGAAGCTTTTGGGTGCAAACAATCACTTTTTTTTTGGTTTCAGAGCAAGAAGAGAAGCCTCAAAGTGGCACTCAGCCCTCACTCAAAAAGACCAGAGTTAGAGCACTCAAATGTTTTGCAATCACCCATCACATCCTGTGAGCCTGGAGAGCTCAGCTGTGTCATGGCAGTGAAGGCACCTCCACAGGAAATCCACCCCAGGACAGCAGGCCTGCCTGCACACACCCCCGGGCAGACCACGCAGGGCAGAAGGTGTTTGCATAGATTTTATTGCTGTTGCTGTAGCCCAGGTTAAACACTTGAACATACGAGGCTGTACAAGGTATGGAATGGCATCACCTACAAAGTCCAGAGGAAGCCAATGCAGCAGCGACCCTGTAAGGCAAGGTTTCCATGATTCCAAGTGTTGATTGGGGAACTGAAATTGTCTGAGAAAAGGCAGGGAATTGAGTTTGTGAGTCATGGATTTCTGGGTTTCAGTGAGAGCCTCTCTACTCCAAACTGAAGGTGAGGAACAGCACACAGAGCAAGAACACAGAGACAACCAGAGGGAGGGGAGGCAGGTCGTTGATTTTCTCATCCTCTCTGAGACATGTCCACTTCCAGGACTGTGTGGGCGAGCAGCAGAAGGGTGTTGCTCTGCAAGAGGATCCACCTCATACCAGTTATAGTGTGGGAAAACACACACTTGGAGGGTCTTGGGTCGTGCAACCTTTTGGGTCGTGCACCTTTTGTCCTCCCTCTGCACTTCCACACTGCACAGCCATTGCCATACTCTGCAGTGAGATATTCCCTTCAAGCTCAGAGCTGTCCTGTCCTGACCCTCTGCTTGCTCTCAGTTCAGGCTCCAGCCAGGGCTGCAATCACAGTGTCTGCCAAGCGTGGAGGGGCATTGAGGAGCCAGGACTCCACAGCTGGTGGCACTTGCCATGTCTCGTGCTTGTGCCTGATACTGTTCCTGTCACAGTGATGCTGTTTGCCATTAACAACATGGAATCACTGATTTACTAAGGTTGGAAAACACCTCCAGGATCACTGAATCCAACCACCAACTCCACACTGTCATGGTCACCACCAAACCATGTCCCCAGGTGTCATATCCACACATTTATTGAACACCTCCAGGGATGGGGACTCCACCACTGCCCCAGGCAGCTTGTACCAGTGCCTGACCACCCTTTCTGGGAAAAAATTTTCCCATTATCCAACTTAAACTGGTGTCCCTTGTTCCCTGGGAGCAGAACCCAATGCCCCCTGACTCCCCCCTCCTGTCAGGGAGTTTTGGAGCCAGAAGGTCCCCCCTGAGCCTCCTTTTCTCCAGGCTGAGCCCCTCCTGCTGCTTCAGCTCCTTCCCCAGCTCTGTTCCACTCTCTGGACACGCTCCAGCCTCTCCATGTCCTTCTTGTCCTGAGAGACCCAAAACCGACCTGTGAGGAGCCTCCACCAGTGCCCAGCACAGGGGGACAGTCTCTGACCTGGGCACTTGGCCACACTGTGCCTGGTACAGGCCAGGTACCATTGGCTTCTTGCCCCCCTGGGCACACCTGGGCTCATGTTCAGCCACTGTCAACCAGCACCCCCAGGTCCTTTCCAGGCCTGGGCAAGTTTTCAGACACTTTTCACCAAGCCTGGAGCACTGTATGGGGTTGGTGGGACCCTTATCCCCTGTCCCACCTGCCTTGCCTTGGGTGGGCACAGGAAAGGAGAAGAAAATGCACCTGTGGCTTTGCCACTTGCAGGTGCTCCCATGCTCTGTGCAGGGCTGCCCAGGCTGATGCACTTTCACTCAGCATCTTCTCTCACCTTTGCATAAGCACAGTGGGTACATTTCAACACAGACCTCCTGCCCAAAACACACAGAAGGATTCCCGTGTATTCCTGCACTTAAACACCACACCCACACCTCCCTGTGCACTGAGATAGTCACAGACCTGAGTCCAGCTGGAATGTCCCAGCTTCTGCTCATGTGGTCCTGCCCACAGAGTGAGCTTCTGTTTCTCTGCTGAAGCACTGCAACATCCTTTGTGTGACCACCAGTGCTGCAGAAATCCATGGAGACAAGTCCCCATTGTTCCCTGCTCCTTTCACAGTTTTCTCAGTGTGACCTGGGAAAGAAACAGGCTCTCACTACCCTGGGATCTCAAGCAAGACCTGCTATCAGATGGTGCCATTTTCCAGCATATAATGCTTTTGACAAACCCAGGTAAAGGATCTTGTTCATGGTCGATGGGCTCCTGAAAACACTGGAGAAACTGGACTGAAGAAGAGATATTTTAAAGACACAGGGAATTCTCAGCCCTTTGATGACAGGAGTTGATCACCACAGTGGTCATCAAACAAAATGTCAGTGTGGACACTTCAGTGCTCAGCATTTTTTTATGGCATCCAAACGTAATCCCCCCAGCACATTCCCACCTCTTTTTTATCTGCCGGCATCTCCTGCTGGCCTGTTGTGCATTGCTGGGGATTGTGAGCCATTAAAGTAATTTTAGAAGTGGGAAGCGACATATTTGTTTGGCAAAAGAGTCCTTTGCCACCATCTTTCCTTTCTGCCCGGCTGCCCCAGAGCCACCCAGAGCGTGGTAAGACACAGGTTCGGAGCCACCTCCCAGCAGAGGAGGGGAGAGCAGGGGGGTTTAGCTGTAGAACACGGGCTTGCGGAGGACACGCAGCACGTTGTACGTGTTCAGCCCTGGGGCATCAAAGCCAGGGGACAAACCCTTGCGGTCAAAAGGGTAAAAGTTAAAGAGCTGCCCGTTTTGGGTCTCCAGTGAGATGGAGGCAGAGCCCAGGTGCAGAACACACGGGAACTCCTTGTCAAAAACAACTTGGAAGACACGCTCTTCTAGGTGGTGGAGCTTGATTGTCCGGTACTTTTCAGGAATCAGCTCTTCCACGTGAGGCCCAAACTGCTGCATGATCAGCACCCCACCAATCCCAACTTTGATCTCATAGAAAGTCAGGTTGGAATAGGTATAGTAGCCAACGTAAGGGATTGGGTTGGGAGGGGGGACCACGCTTTTCCCTGCCTCCCTGAACGCCGTCTCCATGGCGGGAATGAGGTGCTCGTAAGTCTGAGTCACGATGTCCCTGCCCTGTGGCCTGGGCCCTGCCATCAGCACGATGAAGCTCAGGCGGAGCTTGGGGATAAGGGAGAAGGTGGCCGAGTACCCATCGAGGTCCCCGTCCTTCCTGACGACATCATATCCCAGCTGCTCGTTGATCTCCCAGGGCGTGCCGGTCTTGTTGGCGAAGTATTCGGTGGAGCACTTGAGCAGAGGGGTCAGCATGGTCTTCACTGTGTCAGGCTCCAGCAGGCGGCGGTGGTAGGTGCCCAAGAAGACCATGGCCAGCTTGGCCAGGTCGGCGGCCGTGGAGTACATCTGCCCCGAGGGCCGGTACCAGCCCAGGTCGTAGAGCGGGGCCGGCTGGCGGCTGCCGTAGAAGCCCACGGCCATCTGGGAGCGGACGGGCGGCGTGATGTCAAAGCCCGTGTCCTCCATGCCCAGGCGGTCCAGGATGTGCTCCGAGATCCAGCGCTGGTACTGCCCGTCGGCCGCGTGGTCGGCCAGCACGTGCGCCAGCAGGGAGAAGGCCAGGTTGCTGTAGTGGCACCTGGGAAGGAGGAGGAACATCCTGGATCAGCTTTGCCCCAGTGACACCGCGGGGGTATCACAAAATTTGTCACGTCTTGTATTGAGGGGCAAATTCACATTTTATGGAATGATGTGCTAAAGAGTGAGGGGAAATGAAGGAGTGACAGGGATACTCACAGTGTGAGTGTGAATATGACAAATCATGGCTATGTCTCTTACTTAGGGGAAAATTCACATTTTATGGAATGATGTGCTAAGGAGAGCAGAGAGATGAAGGAGAGATAGAAAAACTACACATTGTTGCCTTGCTTTGTTGTTAAATTAAGGAAGAGAAATATTTTACAGCAACATCAGCAGTTATTTAACTCTGATGTACAGAAAGAGCTGGAGATGAAAAAGAAACAACCTGACTTATTGTTTATAATTGCTCACCAAAAACACATCCATTCTTTTTAAGAGCAAATTGAGAGTTCCGGGTGTTCCCTTCAAGGTCTCAAAATCCCAGGTAAGCCTCTTGGGGATTTACTGTGGTATAATCACTTAAACACCTAAGCTACCTTAAGATGGTAAAAGCCCTTAAAGGGAACTTAAAAGCCCACACAGCAGCATCCAGCACTGTGGAGCCATTCAAGAAGTGCTTGAGTCTTTAATATCCATCAAGTGATTTAAGTCTTTACACATGAACGCAATTTAATGGCATGAAGACATGAATGGGCAACTTTTGTTAAACACGTTTTCAAAATTCATTGTGTTTTCAACCTTGCTGTTTGGGGTTTTTTTAATTGTGTGAAGCCACACATCTCACTGAGGCCTATTTAGGTCATAAATTTGGTACCACTTTGACCTTTTCCAGCCCATCTGGCTGAATAAAAGCATGATGAGCACCCTAGGAATAAATACATTCTGGATCTAAAATTTTACATCTGAAATGGAGCTGAACTTCAACATAGAAAAATGTTACAATGTCTGTATCAATAAATGGGAACTTCCTTTGGGAAGAATGATCTGTTAGCTGGGAAGTACATCCAGGAACAGGGAGAGAGTTAAAACTATCCACATGTCAAGCACTTAAGGTGTTGTGAAACTACGAGGGAATATCCCTGTGTATCTT
This sequence comes from Xenops minutus, assembly GCA_035221455.1. NCBI lineage: Eukaryota > Metazoa > Chordata > Aves > Passeriformes > Furnariidae > Xenops > Xenops minutus. The sequence goes on along the minus strand of JAWWEE010000052.1, from coordinate 692,982 downwards.
CATGGGGAGCACAGTATAAAGATACCAAGAGAGATAAATGCCAATAAAGATAAAAATATCAAAGAAGAGGATGGTATTAAAATCCTTTAAGGACTATCTGCTGTAGCCTCCTACATGACATGGGACAGAACTAACACAAGGGATGGAACCTCTTAGTTTTCCCACTCCATGCCCCTGGTAGATCCTCAGCCACCCTGGACAAATTATTTCCAAATGTAATTCTGTTCCCTAACAATTTTGCAGACTAAAAAAAATTTTCCTACATTAGTTTGAATCCTCCCCCTCACCTGCTCTTCACTGGATCATGTTTAAGGAAGTGTGGAAGTGTCCAAGGCCAGGTTGGACGGGGCTTGGAGCAACCAGGTCTAAAGGAACGTGTCCCTGCCCATGGCAGGGGGCTGGAATGAGGTGAGCTTTAAGGTCCCTTCCAAACCCAAAGCATTCTGGGATTCTAAAATACTACAATATTTTTGAGTGTTTGCAACTCAGGCTACAGGATTTTTACCAAGCATTCACAGACCTGATAATTCAGAGACATACAAGTAACTACAGACATGATTTGAACAGAAATCTGTGATGTTTTAAACTGCTTAAATTATAATTTCCACTTTGGAAAACCCACATCATTTAGGGTTCATTGGACCTAACAATAGCAGTTGAACTTGTCTCATCCAGGCCTAAAAAATGAAAAACAGAATTACAGAATATTCTGAGTTGGAAGGGACCCCCAAAGATCATCAAGTTCAACTTCTAAGCAGATAGTCTATACTGGGACAGAACCTGCAGCTTTGGTATTATTAGCACTATTCTCTAACTAACTGAGCTCATCTCAGGGCCAGCAACCCTGACACCTCCAGCAGTGACTCTTTCCAGGCTCAGGTGTGTGGGGAGAAGGCTGAAGCTCCCTTTAGGGATGTCTGTCCATTGGCCATGGAGGCTACAGGTGAAGAACACACATCCAGACCAAAAGCTCCTAAATCAATCCATCTCACCTGGTCCCTGGATCAGCAACCAGCACATCATCTTTCAGGAGAGCCAGAGCATCCTGCGTGTTGCCCTTCCACAGCAGGCTGGTGGATCGCAGCCTCCTGGGCAGACCTGGGCCAAGGAGAAGAGGTCAGATGGAACCAAACCAGGGAAATGGTGAGTCTGGTAAAGAGGGAACAAAAGTGGAGGCAACAATGACGGACTTGGGCGCTGTGCAGACACAGCCAAGGTGCTGCAAGGACCTGTCCACGCTGCACTGCAGGACACGGGAGCTGAGCAACGGAGCCCCAAGCCTGGGGGCTGTAGGTCCTACCCCAGCATGAGCTCTGGGATGGAACATCTCAGTGAAAATGCCCTGATAAAATGATTCAGAAGATCCTGCATCCCCAGGAGTGTTTGGGCAGGGAAGGGCTTGTTGGGTGCAAATCTCTGCCCTTATTTCCACGGGACTCTATTTCTGTGACTACAAAGATGTGTAACAGCTCCTTTTAACAGGATTTCATTCTTTACACCTCACTACAGAGGCCTGGAATTTCTCTGAAAAACTCCAGACTTGGCCTAAAATATTTTTATCTCCCCCCTACCCCCCCATCTTCAGGGTTTCTGAATGTAGAAAATATGAAGTTTTTTCAACTTTTAATTCCCCACTGAATGTGGATTCCCTAAAAGCTTTTGGTCAGTAGTTTTTAAGTTGCCCCAGCTCCTCAGAACAGGCTCTCTGGCTCGCCAAGTCCAGAACTTGGATTCCATCTGGAGTGGAGTCCTCATTGCTGTTTTCAGCTCACTTTGATGTAGAGGTGAGGAGGAAATTGGGAAGTGCATGTGACAGAAAACAGCTTGTAATAGTCTGCTCATGTGCTTAGTCATAGAATCGTGGACTGTTAAGGTTAGAAAAGCCCTCTAAGATTGAGTCCAACCATCAGCCCAGCAGCACCACCATGTTCACCACTAACCCATGACCCCAAGTGCCCCATTCACGTGTAGTTTGAATACTTCCAGGGACGGTGACATCACCACTGCCCTGGCACCCTGTTTCAGTGTTTTTCAAACCTTTTTGTGAAAATCTTTCTCCTCATATCCAATCCAAACCTTCCTTGGTGCACTGTAAGGCCATTTCCTCTCCTCCTGAACCCTGGTGAAGCTGAAGGAGCCCCCAGTCTTTTGGAGCAGCAACACACGCTTTTTCCAGTTGTCCTGACCTTGGGATGGAGCTGCAATGAGAGCACGGTTTGTGCTCCTGGGCTGTGGGGATTTGTGCAGCTGAATGACCAGGCAAGAGGTGCACTGAGCATCTTCCAGCAGACAATGGGCTCCTTCATTTTGAACTTGCTGCAGTGGCAGCAAAGACAATGTTGGGAGAGTTCCCCAGAGCCCTGAGAGCCGTGCAATGTCCCTCTTGAGGTTCATTAGGAACGATAAACCAGAGAATGTGTGAGCATAATGTAACCCACAGTCATTGATTTATACCTCACGGGCTGCTAATTGATGTGACAAGCACACTGTTAATAATTTACAATCTCATCCCAGCCTGTCATTCAGATGTGTTTGAAAATCCTGGTCTTAACAAGCTGGAGCTTCCCCCCAGCAATGTGCTGAGTGCTGAGGAGAAAAACCTTTGGAGTTCCTTTTGTAATATGCAACGGAGAAGAGCCCAGATAATGAGGATCTATTAGAGATCAGTTTCCACTGGAAGAATTTAGATGAAAACCACTTTACAATGTGTCATGCAGTGGCTTTGATCCTGGTGCCAAGGCCAAGCAGAACCTATTCCTTTTGGGGGGTTTGACAGACAGCAAATGTAATGTGGGACCTCAACACTCATTTGATTTTCAGTTGGGATTTTGAAACTTTTGCTTCTATTAAATTGTCAGGGTCTGAGGTGGTTGGTGTGTCCTGCTGGGGTGGTCTGGGAAATTTGGGCCAAATTCTAAAAAAAAAAAGACATAGAAGCACAAAAGGAGCTGAGCAGGGGCACAAACCCAGCCCAGCGATGGAAGCAATGGAGAGGCTGCACAGCACAAGCAATTCTGCTGTGAGCAGGTGCACTTTTGACATGTGCTTCTCACAATATTTTTAGGGTGCACTTCACACCTCACTGGGTGACAGGAGCAGCCAGACCAGCTCCAGGTGCCCCTGAGAGCCAGAGGGGACAGGGACAGCTTGTGGATAGAGCCAGATCCTGCCTACAGAGAGAGGGGCTGGGCAGGGATGTGGCCACTGGCCATTTGGGGCTGTTTGTCTGTCTGTTTCCAGATTTCACCCACATCATTCCATTTTGGGAAGCCCTTCCTTTGACACTGACTCACTTCAGGAGATGCTGTACCCCATCCTGAGGTACTGCAATTTGCCTACCTGCTGTTTTGATCTTAGGTCCTGATTTTAGGGCTTTTAATCCAGTCTGCAATCAGGAAGGGGGTACAGAGATGAACCAAAATGCCACAGGAGATATCAGCACAATCTCTTTAGCCATTACATTTTGGAATCTCTCAGTCAAGTATTAGTAGCTTTATTTCTGGGAGAGGATAAGGTTCTGAGTCCTGTGAGCTCCTTCTACCTTAATGTAACAGTTCCCCAGTTCTAAAGCAGCAGCACGTTAATACTCTTCTGCCAACAAGAGCAGAGCCATTAATAGCTCAGGAATCCCGGATCAGGAACCACAATGGTTGCTAAATTTAGCTCAGCAATCAAGATCTTTCTATTCAAAGCAAAGAGGTTTGGTGCCTCTTTGACCCCCATCTCTACATCTCAGAAAAATGAGAGCACTCTGGGCTGGAGTGCAAGGCATGGTTATGCAATTAGAGCTTGATCCAGGCCATGGTACCAAACGGAAAGGAATCTGAATCACTTTGGAGGGCAAAAACAACTCCCCAGCCCACCAGGCAGCTCGGCCCCTTTGCTGGCAGGTGACCTTTTAGCACTCCAGGAAACTGCTGACAGCGGCTCCAAGAGCTCCAAGAGCCCTGGGAAGGGCACAGTGCAGGGTCCAGGCTGGGAAACAACCTCTCAGCAGCTTTTTTTACCCCTGGAATGTGCTCTGTGGTCTCTCAGGTGGCCCAGGGGCCACGCAGACAGAGCTGTCTCACCTGAGAGCTGGCTGGCCATCCTGCGCAGGGTGACGGGCGATGGCCTCGGTGGCATTGCCCCCTTGTCCCCAAAGGCCAGCCCCTCGGGCGGGTACCTCTGCTCCGAGTCCTTGAGCCTGCCCAGGGGGTTCTTGATGACAAAGTTGTGGGCGTAACGCTCCAGAGGGTCATCGAGAGACGTGACCTTGCCCTCCTCCCACATCTTGTAGAGCATGATGGTGGGAAAGATCTTGGAGACACTGGCAATTCTGTTAAGGGAAAATATTTAGAGAAATTAAGCATTAAGAAGCTCATGAATCAAGAGCAAAGATGGTACATGAGATCACTGTGGCTTTCACAGCACCAAGGCTGCCAGAGCTCCAGGAGTGCCTGGATGATGCTCTGGGGCACAGGGTGTGACTGCTGGGGCTGGTCCTGTGCAGGGCTGGGGGTTGGACTGGATGGTCCTTGTGGATCCTTTCCCACTTGGCATATTCTGTGATTCTGTGACAAAAACTTGGAAGTAAATTATTGGAATTTTAAGGTTAAAATCACAGAATAACAGAATCGTTTAGGATGGAAAAGATCTGTGAGACCATCAAGTCCAACCTCTTATCCAGCAGTGCCAGGGCCATCCCCAAACTGTGTCCCCAAACCCCAGATTTACACATTTTTGATCTGCCTGTCCCTGTGGCACAACCAGGCAGCGCATTCAGCTGTTAACTGAGAGGTTGGTCGTTCGAGCCCACCCGGGGACGTGCCCTGGATCCTGCCCATGGCAGGGGCTGGAACCACACCTGGGATGTCCTTCCAGCCCAATCCATCCAGTGCTTCTGGAGGATAAACACCAGGGGATCATTTTACCATTATGCAAATGGGGAAGAAACAGGCAATTGCAGCTGCTGAAACGTCCCAAAATTGTTTGTTCTGAGGACAGAATCTGGCAGTCAGAGTGCAGCCCTTGAGTTTCATAGATAGCACAGGTACAACCCACTGAAAATTGGTCTTTAAAGGAAGTAAGCACTTCCTTTGTATTTATATTTGTTTGTTTGTTTTTGTTTTGGTGGTTTCATTTGTTGTTTCTTTGGGGTTTTTTTAGTACACATTAAGAGTTTGATTCTATATTAATCTAAAAAAACCCATCTAATATGTCTTTGACTTCAGTGGAAGGATGAGTAAGTGTACAGGTCTATTTTATGCGTAGTACTCTCCCCAAACCCCATTTTTTCCTAGACTGAAATTCATTATTAGTATTTTTTTAATCCTCTGGCTGTCTTCTCTCTTTTCTCAGTATCTGTGCCAGCTCTCAGTTCAGATTTGTGCCCTAGACCTCCTCAAAACATGGAGCTACCCCATGTGTGTTTTCAGCTTCTTCAGAATGGTCATTTAAAACATTATCAGATCAAAATAAAAAAAAAAAAAAAGAAAGAAATCCAAAGTAACTCAGTAAACCACCAGCACGTGATAATCTGGGTCCTCACAAAGTTTCAGTGCAGCAGGAGAGGACCCTTCAGGGGACGTGCAGCTCGTGGCAGGGGCTCTGCTCCCAGAGATCAGATGCCCAGACATGCCCGTGCCCTTCCCTGCCCTCTGCCCGTGCCAGGGCGCTCACCTGTAAATGGTGTATTCATTGGGCACCGCCGAGGAGGGGTCGGAGCTGTTCTTCTTGCCAAAGTTGCCCGTCCAGAGCACGGTGTCGTTGTAGATGACGATGGCAGACATGGCCGGGAGCTCAGAGTTGTGCATCTTCTGCCGCAGCATCAAATCCACCTGGGGAATGAGGGCAAACCAGCAATTCCCAGATAAGGACTTGGATTATGCAGCCAGGTGGTAGAACACTCAGCCCTCCTCCCTCCCCAGCACTCGAGAGGGATTCTATGAAACGTGTTCTGGCAAAAGAAAGTATTTCGACTGCTTAACAGTTTAACAGTTTCTTAGAATTGCTCATGTTGAATTATCCAGTGTCTTTCTTTCAGTCTACATGTCCACTGTGCAGAAGAATGTGGTGCTCATGCTTGTAATATTTATAATTAAAACCAAATACCAACATGTAATAATTGTGAATTCTTCCTTTTTAAATCGTACCCTTCACATCTGTTCTCTGTACCGGTATTTTAGGGTCAAAGGTGTATGAGAAGACTTTTCAAATATCCCATGAGACTTTTCACTCCATGAAACACCTTGGAGCCCAGGCTCCTGTTAAACTGCAGCCTGAGAAATGGCACTGAGTAACCAAAGGGCTGTGATGGCTCTTTGCTCCCTGTCATGCCAGGGCTGTGCCGGTCTCATCATCCAGCTGTGCAGGTCTCATCATCCAGCTGTGCTCCACCCACCTCCTGCAGGCAGAAGGCATTGAGCTTGCCCTTTGGTGACTTTTTCAAAGCTATGTCATCACCTTGCACATGTTCTTATTTGCACAGAATGGTTGAGTCATAAGAAATGCCCTTCCAGGCCCAGCACTGGCAAAAAAGACCAAGCTGAGCCATGTCCTCAGGATCTCTTCCCTGCTGAGATGCACTGCCTGCAGTGGAAACATCCAACCTGTGCCAAGTCCTTCCACGGAGGTTCTTTCCCCTCCCCTCCCCACGTGCCAGTGGCCCATCTGGGAACACCAGCAACTCCTGAGAATGGAGTGGTCTCACGGGGACCACGGAGAGGGGCTTTGGACAAGGGCACACAGTGATAAGACAAGAAGGAATGGCTTGAAGCTGAAGGAGGGCAGGGTCAGATCAGATACTGTGATAAATCCTTCCCTGTGAGGGTGGGCAGGCCCTGGCACAGGGTGCCCAGAGAAGCTGTGGCTGCCCCATCCCTGGAAGT
>JAWWEE010000052.1:661408-677309 GCA_035221455.1 Xenops minutus | reverse complement strand
TCCTCTCCTCTCCTCTCCTCTCCTCTCCTCTCCTCTCCTGCTTTTCCCCATTATTTTTTGGGGTGGGAGGCAGAGCCCGAGGTGGCACCTCTGAGCTGCTCCTGAGAACAATCTCGTGCCCATGTGAGGGTGATGGCAGTGCCTTCTTTCTTCCCTCCTCCAGGGTTCCCACATCTGATCCCAGGGGATTTGACCTCGTTAGGACTGGCCCAGCTCATCTTGTGACTGTGCAATAAAGGATTAAAACACAGAAATCCACGTGGTTCAGGGGGCCCTGGATGTCCAGGGGTCCCTCAGATCCAAGTGGGATTGGTGGTAAAGGAAAAGGCAAAATTTTGCTCAGGGTGTTTTAACTCTAATCAGCATCGCCATGGTTTTAAGGGAACAAATAGTTAATTCACTCCCTCCTCACAATCAATTCAGTTTAGTGAGAAAGAAGTTATTGGTTTGAGGGGAAGGAATTTGCCCTGAGGAAAGCAAATGGCAGAGCTTGTAACTTTGGGGCTCTCTCAAGGGTAGCAAATGTTCTCAGTTCCCTGAGAACTCCTTGAAATCCAGACCAAGCAGCTTTATCTTCCCAAGGACTCTTGCTGGGGTCAGTCTGTGCTGCAGTTCTTCCCATGGAGACCCCAGGGAAAGCTGTTCCTTTGCTGACACGCTGTCCTGCCTTGTTAGTCCTTGCCCAGACAAGCTGCAAGCTCAGCCTTGCCCTGGTTTAGACGAGCCTTGGACTTGGGGCTCGAGATGGGTTTGACCTGGAGTCGTAATAGGATGGAAAATCAAGGATTAATTCCCACTGACTCGGGTTTGGAGCAAACTGGCCATCGAAGGGCGGCACAGGAGTCACCTCTGTCAGCATTTGGAGAGGTTTGTGAGGAGCTGAAGAAATGTGACCTCTCTGCTCAGAAATGCAGCTCTGTTAAATAGGATTTTGCTTCCCTGCTTCTCCAGAGGGCACAGATTTCCATGCCCACACCCCTCTGTGCAAAACCAGCAACTGGGAAGCCCAAAGGTATATCAAATATTGAAATTGCCTGCCCTCCCTGCCAGGCCGTATTTAGGTTAATTTCAGTTAATGTTTTAATTCATTGAAATGAATTTCTTGAAGAAAAATTTAAATGAGTTCTCTAGATGGAAATAGGAGTCTACTCCCCCCCAGTATGAAACCTGCACATGAATCCAGACCTGGCAGGCACTGAGAGGGCACAACCCAAAATCCAGCTCTGTTGCAGATCCTTCCCCCTTCCCTTTTCCCAGGAATTCTGCTCCCTGGCACTGGAATGCAGCACGTGCTCCATTTGTTGAGCTGCAGAAGAAATCCAGAACCTCCCATCATGAATTGCCCACTCCATGACTCTTTGTATTCCAGGTGGAAGCATCTATTCCCTGGATTTTCAGGGATAAATGGAATCATAGTTGCTTTTATTTGCTTCAGATATGCCAGAATCTGGATTTTTTTGGCTCTTCCCAGACCTGCAGCGCTTTTTATAGGACACAAATGTTCCTCTTTCCAGTTGTAGAAAGAATTAAACTATCATTAAATTGATTTATAAATCAGACAACACTTCTGGGGGAGGCCTGAAGAGCTGGTGTCCATCTCAGAGAGGGACATAAATGAGGGAATCATGGAATGCTTTGGGTGGGAATGGACCTCAAAGCCCACCCAGTCCATAGGCAGGGACATCTCCCACTATCTCAGGGTGCTCCAACCTGCCCTTGGACACCCCCAGGGATCCAGGGGCAGCCACAGCTTCTCTGGGCACCCTGTGCCAGGGCCTGCCCACCCTCCCAGCCAGGAATCCCTTCCCAACACCCCACCTCTCCCTGCCCTCCCTGAGCTAAAGGCACTCCAGGCCCCCCCAGGTCCCTGGCACTGCAGACACACTGACGTGGATAAATTTCCCCAGCAGGGAGAAAGGAGGCAGAAGGAAATTCCTGGCTCCTGTAAGGGAGGATTCGCTCCAAGCTCCAAAAGAGCAAAGCAGGAGAGCAGAAGTCACAGAGTTCAGCACTAAATGCTTCTTCCAAGTTGTTTTATTGCATTCCAAGTGTCGATGTCTGTCCTTCCAGTCCCTAAACCACTTCAAGAGCTGCGCCAGCAGTGAGAGCCACGCTGTGCAACTGCTCCAGGCTTGGGCTGGGGCCAGGATCCTTCCCTGAGGGCAGATTTACAGCCCCCCTGTGCCCAGCAGAGGAAAGGGTGGGTCAGTCAGAGCAGCTCAGCCTCTGTCCCCAAGTGGATCCTTCCCCTTGCCAGGGATGAATCATCCCTCCCTCTGGGCTGATCTCTGCTGGCAGGTGTGAGCACATGAACAGGGCCAGCCTTGCAGAGCATTGCAGAACTTTCCACAGCCCATCCCTGAGAAAATCAAAGTCTCTTCCCTGACTCCTGTGACAGCCCTGAGAGACTTGTCACGTCATCTGTGCAGCAGTCAGGGCTGAGAAGTGACGGCATCGTGATGGGCATCCAATAATCCAGCTAGGGGGGGAGGAAGCAAAGGCAGCACCAAATACAAGTCAGGTCTGTGCTCAGCACCAGGATGTCTCCTTGAATGCCACTTCTTGGGGGGAAATAGAGAGCATTCTGCAATAGCTGTGGGACTTCAACCACTGCCAGCTTTTCCTATGCCCACAGTGCACAGTGTTCCATCTCAAATCCTCGGATCCAACAGCACCTGGAGCTCTGACAAAGGGACAGGGGCACTAAGAACAGACCAGCTCAGTGTGAGCAGTCAGTTCTCTTTGGAATCACAACATGCAAAGAGAACCACAGGACAGAATCCTAAAAGGGTGGGAAAGCCCTCCAAGATCACCAGATCCAACCATTAACTCAGCACTGCCAGACCCACCACTAACCCATGTCCCAAGCGCCACATCCACGAGCCTTTGAGCACTCCCAGGGATGGTGACTCCCCTGCTTCCATAGGGAAAACAACCCAAGCTGGAGCTTAATCAAAGACATCAAGGAATGCTGCTGTGGCTGGAGCTGGAAGCTGAATGGAGAGGACACCCCATGCAGGGCAGAGAGAAGCAGCAGGTCCATAATGGACACAGGTCTGCATGCACCAGAACTTGCCTGAAAGCCCAATTAAGGCAGCAGAACAATTATAAAATCATACCAGCTTGACAGCTTGGCAATAGCACACTTGGACAGTATCCCATGGGAGCCAATCCCTGACCTTCCAGGGCCTCCTAAGATCAGCCAAGCCCATCTTATGGACCCCACAAGAAAGGCTGGTGGTCCTTCTGCAGAGGGGAAAGCACAGAGGGCCTTCCTCAGCAGCTACAGCCAAGGAGGTGTTTCTGCACCTTCCTCCTCCCCCAACAAATTATAGAGACGAACTGGAATTAAGATACTGATTTTAATGTTAACAGGTGATAAATGGAGACAAACTTGCTGCATTTGTGTGTCTGTTTGGCAATGTTTACCAAATCCATGAGGGAGAGCCTATCCAAGCCCATCCCTTCCTGGATGTGCCTGGGCTGTGGTTTGCTGTTTATTAAACGGTCTGAGATTACTATGGGAGCAAATATCCTCCTTAAACCTATAGATGAAATTGCTCTCCTAAAAATAGATACACAAAATTACATACTAATTTGCTATTGCATCACTTTCTATTTTCCCTGGGTACTAAGAGGTTCACTTCAGTTTTCCAGAAGCCTTAATCCTGTGTTTTAAAGGAAGGAAGGAATGAAAGATGAAATAAAAACTCAGTCCGGAATTCCTGATTTTCTTTCTCTTCAATCTTTCGGGCTTAGCACCTTTAACGAGTTTGGCATTATTCTTCCCCCACCCAAGTATCTGATTGCAGGTGCTTGAGAAGCTGTGGCTGCCCCAGCCCTGGAGGTGTGCAAGGCCAGGCTGGATGGGATTTGGAGCAATGCCTGTGGAAGGTGTCCATGGCCAGGGCAGGATGGGACGAGGCACTGAGCATCCCTCCTGCACACTCTGCAGCCGGGCAGGGAGCGTGTCGGCCTCCTGACCCAGATCCTTCCTTTAAGCACAGGGTGGCTGGAGCAGCTAATCCTCCCTAATCTCTCCTCTACAGGATTCTCTTCCCTGCAGGAAGATCCCTTTAAAGGGCATGAAGGCAAATCACAGAACCTCTGCTGGATGTGAAATGCCATGGGGGGACCAACACACACCCCGGAGTTGAAACAATCACACCCCCAAAGAGTGAACGGTGATGGAGTCGAGCCTTAATCCCTGAAAATTTGGGACAAGGAGGTTCTTCAGCCCTCACCTCCCGTGACCTCCCTCCCCACCAGCTGGGCTGAGCTGGGCACCCTCACCCGAGGGGGCTCCTGCTCCAAGGGGCACGCTGGGACCACAATTAACTCCCTGAGCCTCCAGGTTGGACCCAGCCAGGCTCAGGGACTCTGCCCAAGTCTGCCCTGACCAGAGGACAAACACTCCTCCCCACACTGACACACCTCGTTAACACTCATTTCTAATCACTTCACACCCAGAAGTCCATCACAGCATCCCAGAATGGCTGGGGCTGGAAGGACCTTAAAGCTCATCCCACTCCAACCCCTGCCCTGGGCAGGGACACCTTCCACAGACTGGCTGGGTCAGGGTCATTGTGTCGCTCCTCAGCCTATCCAAGTTTAGCCCAAGGCATTTTTGGGCCAAGCTCCAGCACCTGAGATCACTGAGGGAGCCACAAAGCTCCACCACAACCTGCCAAGAAAGGAGACTTGTCCAAAAAGCAAGTGTCCCCTCCCACAGTTATTCCTCTCCTCCAGTTGCAGCAGCTGCCTCGGGCTGAGCTGGAGGAGCACATTGTTCCTCTGTCCCCCTGGACCTCACCTGCATCAGCCCTGCTCCTCTGGTGGCCTCTGCCTTCAGTGGTCACCTCAGGAGCAGGTCCTTGCTGTCAGGAGTCCATGTCTTTCCAAAAAACTCCAACCCTAAAAGCTATCTTGATTGTATTTCTTTGAAATCATTACAACAGAAACAAAACTTCCTTCTTATTCCCTTTCCAAACTCTACAAGTTTGGGATCTTACAGCAGATCTTACACACCAGAATTGTCTTAATTTCCTGCAATATAAAGAATTAGGAAACACCAGGCAAGGAGCTGCTAAAGCACAACCCCCAGATCTGTATATCCAAATCTCTTATGAGAGAACATCTCCATTATTGATGAGGGAAAATTATTCCAAGATTAGTTCACTGAAGTAATTATTTCCAACTGTGCTTTGCTTTAAAATAATTCTACTGCTGAATTGATTTATTTAAAAAAATCAAACAATCCAACAACCTCTTTAATATCAGTATTTCCTACAGGATACTCTGTTAGATAAACCAAGATGACATATGATGAATTTAGGTGGGTTTGGTTTTAATACCAGCCTGATTTCCTTGAGAAAGAGGGTCTACCAAAGTTCTGTTGGGAATTTTGAGCATCCCCAAGTGCTCAGACAAACTTCATCCCACTTGGCCTCTTTCCTCACCTCCTGCCTCTGCCCTGCAGGAAACGTGTTCCTCTGATTTAGTTTTATTATTGGGGCTCACAGTGGAAGCCACATGATTTTCCATTCCCATTCTTGTAGCTCTGGGAAAAAAAAGAGCTCTGGAATGTGCAACCAAGGTCTTGATAAAGCATGTGGAAAGGCATGGAAAGGATAACTGAATTGGTTTTTGTCTTTATCTTACTAAAAACTGGGGTTTCACCTGGGAGTTGCCAACATCTCCAGTGACTTGTCCTCCCACAGGGACACCGAGGCAGCTCAGAGTCCCCACGGGGTGGTTTCAGACCCCAAAACTCTTCCCAAACCAGTCACCCCTGCTAAAACACCCATCTTGGACAATGCTGACCCACAGTCCGTGTGGATCCCACCGAGGGTGTCCCAGCAAATCCAGCGTGGAAGGCACGAGGAGCTGGGGATGGACCTGGAGGCCTTTCCCAGCCTTAGTGACTCTGTGACTCCATGGTGGCTCTTCCACACCTTCTGTTAGGGTGTTTTTGTAAAATCCAGACTAACTATACCTAAAAATCATCAACTGAAAAATGACTTCTGTGTTGCCAACTCAGGCCTCCAACCCGTGGCTGTCACTTGAGTCAGTCACCAACTGCCCAGGCCCTTCATGAATGAATCTGCCAAGGCCCTTCCCATCACGTGCTCTTTCCATCCCAATTCATCCTTCCCTGGACTCCTCTAAATCTGACACCTGCCTGGGGCTTCAAATGAAAGCCTAAAAGGAACCCAGCTGGGAAATTTCTCTCCTTTCTCCAAAATATGGTATTTTCTCTCCAACTTGTGCTTTCCTAAAGGCTGGAACTGAGATACTCCCAGCTCTGGCTTCTATTCCTGTAACACAGCAAGGAGTGATATTTTTCCACACTGAACAGCTATTTTAGGTCATTCTTCACAGTTACTTTTCTATTTTACATTAATTTAAATTTTTGCAGTCATATTTTCCCCACAGGCATCTGCATTATATCTTGGGAGGAGAGAATTGAAAAAAATAACCCTCTTTAAAAGGAATTCAGATATTTTTAAAGTGGTTTTTAAGTGTTGTACGGGGTATATAAAGGATAATAAAAACTGAATTATTTATTACAACTGTTTGTACATTGATGTTCACAGAATTCCAGAATGGTTTGGGTTGGAAAGGACCTTAAAGATCATCTCATTCCATGGGCAGGGACACCTCCCACTAGCCCAGGTTGCTCCAACCTGGCCTTGGACACTTCCAGGGCTGGGGCAGCCACAGCTTCTCTGGGCACCCTGTGCCCATTGCTGGTGACCTTTCTCTGCACACTCAAGTCTGGCTCTGTCCTTTCTCCAGCCTCTCAGGGAGTGGAAGGTGCTATGAGATCTCCCTCAGCTTCTGCTCCTGCCTTTGCTCCAGCTCCAGCCATCTCAGTGACCCTCCCGTGGAGGGCTCAGGGCTCCCAGCAGCTCTCCCATAGCGGGTGATCCAGATGTGTCCCTATGAGTAACTGGAAGGGATGTCTCCCTTTGCCTCAGCAGCCACACTGGTGTTAACAGAGCACAGGACTAAGGAAGCCTTGAGTGTTCAAGGCAAGGGCAGGAAAAGCTGCAAAGCCCATGGACAGCTCTTGTGTCCCACCCCGATCCTGGCAGGGATGGGCAGGCAGGAGGCACGACAGGGACAAAGCTGCTCAGGGCATCACCAGGCACTCAGGCTGAGCTGGCATTCCCTCTCCAGGGGACAGACACACAGACTGTCCTCCCCACTGCAGGCAGCCCTGGTGCAGCTCAGCTCAGCCCTGGCCCCAGGCTCTCCAGGCCATCTGCTCTCACAGGGGAGTTCCCTTCCCCACTGATTTTGACAAATACATATTATGTCACTGCAAAGGCCACACCTTTATATGCACTTTAGTGACTATTAGGGAGGGTGGAGCCAGGTGGGGGTTAGGCTCTCTTCCCAGGGAACAAGGGACAGGATGAGAGGAAACGGCCTCAAGTTGCACCAGGGGAGGTTTAGGCTGGATATCAGTAAAAATTCCTTCATGGAAAGGGCGGTCAGGCAGTGGAACAGGCTGTGCAGGGGGAGTCACCATCCCTGGAAGTGTTCAAAACACCTGTGGATGTGGCGCATGGGGACATGGGCTATTGGTGGACCTGGCAGTGCTGGGTTAATGGTTGGTTTTATGATCTTTGAGGTCTTTTCCAGCCTTGATGATGCCATGATTTCTACCCACACAGCAGCTCTGTCCCCCCTGACATGGCAGGCAGAGTTGGGTTTTTTTTTAAAGCTTCCTTGGACATGGTCAGACTGTGCTTGGTGGAACCCTGCCCATCTCCAGCCAGCCTGAGTCAAAACTATAGGTCCCTGATGTCCCTGAGACAGTCGGTGGCCTCATCCTGCACATGCCCAGGACCATCCTGTTGCTCTTCTCCCCCCACCCTCCCATGTGCCACCTTCCCCCTTGTCACCAACGTGGAGAGAAATCAGAATAGTTGGAGCTATGGAGAGGGCTGGTAAAATTGGAATACCAGCTTCCTTGTGTGGAGAGAAAATAATTAAAGAGGATCCAGGGTGGGAGGGAGATGAGAGGCTGAGCTGAAGGTGTGCATGGATAAGGGGAAATCCTGGAGAGGGCTGGGAGCAACCAGCAGAGAACATACAGGTGGATATATGGCTGGCCATGGCTGCCTTAGAAATACAAAGATTCCAAGAGTGTTTCCCTCTGCAGTTGCCTTTAGGAACTCTGGAGATCACATGCTCTGCCTTTTTTCTGTGCCAATGGGGCTGCAAAAGCTTTTTTATGAAAGCAGCATTGCTCACAGTCATCATGGGACTCCACAAGCTGGGAAACACTGAATATTGTAAGGGTGATAATAACCTTCTAATATCATTGTATGTCCTGCGCAGAGTGGACAGGGGGGTTGAGCTCTGTATCTCTCTGAAGAAACACCCAACCCAGTCAGGCAATGCCTGCTGGGGACCAGCATGGCCCCAGGGAGGAGCTTCATCACCCCTGGGCACCTCTTCTTAAGAGCCATATCCTCGGGCACATTCCCGGGTGCTGGAGCTGACCTCTGGGCATCTCCAAGACTGACCTGCAAGCCAGTGAGACAGCAGCGTGCAGCTCACCACTGCAGCCAACTCTCATGTTGTGCAAACCCAGTCACTGCAAGAAAGAAGAGCTTAGTTAAATATAAATGCACAACTTGGAAAGCTGCAGATCCAGTGGCAGTAAACGCAGGAAACCTTCCCATTCCCCAGCTCAAAGGAGCCGGGTGTGGGGGGCTGGGATTTGGACAGGGGCCGAGGAAGGATGCACAGGGCTCCCCAAACCTCTCTGTGCTGGGAACTGACCCCCCTGAGCCAGGGTACAGCTGGGAGTGCTTGGGCTGTGCAGCCCCTTCCCTCCCCAGGTACCCCAAACTCTGCCACAGGCACACCCTTCCCTGCCCAGGCACCCCAAACTCTGCCACAGGCACACCCTTCCCTGCCCAGGCACCCCAAACTCTGCCACCAAAGCACCCACAGCCCAAAGGCTGAGCAGGGAAGGGGAGGGGGTGCCGTGACAATCCCAGCAGCCCCCCTTGCCTGCCTGCAGTGCCCAAGCAGGTGTGGGTGCCCCGTTGCCCAAAGAGGTGCCCCAGGAAGCCCCACCTGCATTCTGGCCCTGCCTGCTGCGGGCTGAGGCACCAGCGACCTGCTCTGCCCTGCCTCGGGGTACTTTAAATAGGTCAGCAGCAGGTGCCTGGATGAAATTACCCTTCATTTTCTCGTGAGGGAGCTGCAGAGAGGGCCTTCCCCGTGGCTAACAGCAGGGATTGCCAGGGACAATGGAATGATTTTAATCCAGCAGTTTTTATTAACTCCTCCTGTGCCGTGTGCCTGTGCTGGTTCTGCCTTGTCCTGGAGCATCACCAGCTGGGGCAGGGGAATGTCACTGCCCAGAAATGTGCACAGGGACATGGCCCAGGCACCAGTGGGCACCGCAGTGGCACAAACCCATCCCTGGGTGTGAAGCACAAAGCCCTCTCTGTGCTCTCCCGAGTCACTGCAGAGCCCAGCAGCCAGTGGGGGAGTCGGGAACAGCAAAGTGCCAGTTTAGCCCTGGGATGAACATCTTCCCATTTCTGGAGATAAGCAGGGAACAGTACAGATGCTCATGAGCCACTGGGGGCAAGTGAACTTTTATTTGTCAGAGAGAAAAGGGCATGAGTGGGACATCAGGGTATGGACACGAGGCACAGCAGGACATTGGGGGTGGGGGGTGCAGGGGTAGGGACTGAGTGGAGCACACAGTTAAATCTGAGGGTGGGTGAACATGAGGGCAGGGATGTCTCACTGAGGACAAAGAGCAGGCTGAGGGCTGAAAATGAGCCCAGAGCTGGAGCAGGAGTGTGGTGCCAGGGGCTCAGGGAGCTGCATAGGGCAGAAGGACAGTAAATCACAATAGTAGAATGAAGGAGGACTGACTTGTCCTTACCCCTGGAGTTCTGGTGTTAAATCTACCTTCTCATTTTCCCAGTCTCTAGCAGACCCTCAGGAGAAGCAGGGCTGACATACATAAGAGGCTTCTGCGTTTTAATGTCTCTTGTTGAGAATAAACAAAGCCCACAGTGGCTGTGCAGGGCCAGTGCAGGGCAGCACAGCCTGGACTGGAACCAGGGGCAGGGGGTGACAGTGCTGAGGTGGCCCCAGTGCCAGAACAGACCATGAGAGCAGCTGTGCTGGGACAATCCACTACCTGTCTCTGAAACTGGGACACTTCAGATCCCAATAGTTAACCCATAAGACAGAGAGGAAAGAGGATGGACAAGGACAATTCACCCAGTCTAGCAGCTCCTGCCACTGAAAAGGGGAGGCATCCTTTCCTCTTGTTCCTTTTCCCACTTCCCCCACTCTTTCTTGAGCCCAGTCCCTGTTCCCCCACTATCTCATGTGCTTGTCAACCTTTCTGCACAGGGAACAGCTGCCAGAGCCACCGCAGCAGAGCCCAGCACCTCCGAGCTGCCTGCTGAGCACCTCTGGAGCAGTGGAAGGTAAGGCAAGACCTCCCCCTTGTGCTGAGCTGTCACATCACGGCAGATTTACAGCTGCAGCCTCGGACAAACGCTGCAGGTGTGAAATTAGTAAAGAAATGGTCTTGCAGAATCCAGAGGAGAGAATTCCTTTTGCTTCAACAGGTAGGACAAACTTATTCAGGTCCTGTTACAGTGTGGAGGAGACACTGCCCTCATCTGATGAGCTGTGCTGGGGTTTTTCCTGGCTATTTTTTGCCACAGGATGTCCCTCAGCATGGAAGGGACCATGGGAAGTGATTTATTCCAAACTACGACTCAGCCAGGGTCAGCTCTCAGGTCATACCAGGTTACTTCAGGCTTTTCCCTGTAAGGTCAGGGAGACCCCCAAAGTCTTCCAGTCTTCTGCCTTCATGGTGGGATTCTTGGGGTTGTGCTGTAGGCCAGGACTTGGGCTCAAGGATCCTTGTGGGTCCTTTCCAACTCAGGGTATTCTGTGACTTTATGATCTGGGTTTGCATCCCTGGCTCTTTTGAAGGCTCCTTAAGGAAGAGGAATGGCTGAATGAGATAACCAATGACTGCTGCTTCCCATTGGTTTGGGTTTTAAGGACATGACTTAAAATCATATGAGCTCGTGCAGGTGATATTCTGAATGTGCTAATTCAGCACTGCAAACATGGCATCCCATGGCTCCCATCCCAGGAGCAGAGGGGACACCACTGCTCCTTGTCCACCCCTCTGAACAGTGGGGAAACTGAGGCACAGAGGAGAGGGGGACACCCTGCTCCCCCTGTGCCATGGCAGCAGCTCAATAGCCCAGGAAGAGGGACTGGTTCCCCTCCTCCCTCCTGCCATGGGACAGGGGCAGGGCACAAGCATGCTCTGTGCCCAGAAATCCCTGGATACAGCATGCAGATGGCACAAACACTTATCAAAAATGAGGAAAGCCCCTGAGCAGTAGTTCCACCCCAGGATGGTCAAGGAGCATGACTGAGACCCTGGGATACCTCCCAGAGCTCCTAAAAAATCTTGGGCAAAGAATAGCTGGCACTTAGGAGCCAGCCTAGGCTATGTTGGAGCTGTTCCCTAAGTTTCAGAGTAACCTTTGCTATAGGTTGGGTGGGGCTTGGAGCAACCTGGGCTAGTAGAAGGTGCCCCTGCCAGAGGGGTCGAATGAGATGAGCTTTAAGGTCCCCACCAATCCAATCCATTCCATGATTCTGTGATTAATGAGATTATCCTGATCAATGGCAAATATGGTCCTTTCCAATTTTTTGTATCATTTCCCTGGCTCATTTTAGCATTTGCTCCACCTGTGGCACAAGGGAAGGAACTAAGCCATGACCTCAGGATGGCTGAGTGATGAAATGCTGAGTGAAGATGATTTCTGAGATCCCAGAGCAGTGCTGGGCTCCTCTGCAGCCTGTCAAAAGGTGCCACTGAGCAGGCTGGGCTGGCCTTGCACCCACCCCCTGCTCCCTTAGCAGGACTGTCCCCCCTCTACAAGGACAGTCAGGGTGTTGATGGCACCTCCAAACCTCAGGAACAGCATATGGAGTGTTAGTGAGACTCTTCCTAATTTCTTGTGCCTTCCCTCTCTAAAAGGGAAGGTGCCTTACCTCAAAACTGCCCACACTGAGCTGTTTATTGTTTGCTCAGGTTAAAATCTGCATACAGAGGACACAGGAGTCCAGTCATGGCTTGGTGTTTGTGGGAAAGTGGCTTCAGCTCTTCCCCAACCATGGAGGATGGGCCTTCAGAGGTTTCCTACAGCCCTGAGAGCTGAGACTGGTATATAGGGTCACCTGAGGTCATAGTCATAGGCTGAGTTGGGAGATAACTTTAAAGATCATCACAGAATCCCAGAATGGTTTAGGTTGGAAGGGACCTTAAAGCCCATCTCATCCCATGCCCTGCCATGGGCAGGGACACCTTCCACTAGATCAGGTTGCTCCAAACCCCGTCCAACCTGGCCTTGGACACTGCCAGGATTTGGAAATAACATCCCAGAAACTACCAGATGGAAAAAGAAGAACAAGGGGTCTAAATGGAAGTTGTGCAATTCTGAACAAAACCAGTGCAGGGGAAGGTGAGCTGAGGGGATGGGACCCTTTAAAACTGATTTGAAAACAGCTGACACCTTGGGGACCCTCTATTGCCTGAAAATTGATTTATCTGGGTCAGAGATGTGAGCAACTGGATCTACAGGGTGGGATCCCTGTCCATGCCAGGGGGACTGGAATGATGTGATCCCTCCAGCCCAACCTATTCTGTGATTCCAGGACATGCAGTGCAGTGGAGTTGGATCTGGACTCCATTCCAGGTGTCTCCCAGGCCCAGGGAGGGCATAAATAGATGTCCAGGGGCAGGGCAGGAGCAGGAACGTCTGTGGCTCTTGATTTGAACACTCACACATATTTACAAAGATGGGGCAGGTTTAGAAATAGTTTGGTCCAAGCCACGTGTGTGCCAGGACAGCCTGGCTGGCACCTTCTCTTCACGTTCATCAGCAGCATCGTGGGTCAGGTGACACAAGATTGTGGTTCATGCCAGGGTTATCCAAAGCATAAAGTCTCCCTACAAACATTTGGGGGTGATTGGGATTTTTGGGCCCACTGGGGTTTTTGGAAATAATTGCCCATGAACTTTGGGCAGGGGAATGCTCTTGGATTAAAGCTTTGAGATTTGGGAAATACACCATCAAATCAGACCTTTCCATAAGCTAAAGTAGAGTTTGCCTGTGGAAATATTCCAATTCACAAAATTATAGAATAATTTGGGTCGGAGGGGACCTCAGGAGGCTTCTGCTCCAACTCCAGCTCAAAGCAGGATCAGGAATGAGGTCACATGGGGCTTCTCAGGGCTTTTTCCAGTTTTATCCCAAAACCCTCCAAGGACAGACACTCCACAGCCTCTCTGGACAACCTCTTTCAATATTTGATTGTACACATAAACCCAGATGCACAGTATTCCTTTATTTGTGGAGCTTTTAAATGCATGACAATATATTTAATAAAAATATATCCCTAAAAATATATATATAGGGCTATACAAAAATATAGCCCTGAAAATGTGCTTTCTCTTTTATGGAATCATAGCATTAAGGTTAGAAGAGACCTCCAAGATCATCAAGTCAAACCTTCAATGACAACTATAAATCCTGGTTTCTGCCCTGTGACACTCCCCAGTACCTGCTCCTGCTCTAACAGGCAAAGTTCCACAGGTGAGGATGGGATGGTGGAAGGAACCAGGGGGATGTTCAGATGGTCACTCAGCCTTCAGAGCTGGGTGTGGGTACTGACACTGCCCAAGCATCCTGGTGGAGTTACTGGTGTCCTCAGATGAGTAACTCCATGCATTTTAATATTTTGCTTTTCCAGAACAATTCATAGTAAAAAGAGAAAAGTTTCAAAAATAAATCAGAAGGAAGAAAGGAATTCCACATGAAATACCCCCCAAATTCACAATATTACAAGGAAAAGAGAGGATTTAGTCCCACTGGTTGAATGTCCCATGCAAGGAGCACTGGTCTCAGGAGATAAGGAAGAAGCCTGTAGTGGAGAACACTCGTAAATGTTTCATTCTGAGAGAAAATTTAAAAATAAGTGCTCTGGAAAGAAAAATAAAGAATAAACAACTATCAGCATTTCTTTCTGTGGGGGTAAGGAATGATGATGAGAAACACAAGAGGTGAGTCCTGAAATACAGGGAGTCTAAACTGCAGGAAAACCTCTGCCCACGTGCCTGGTGTTCCTGTGCCACCCGTGGCTAAGGGAGCACACGCTGTTGGCTTTGGAGGGACAAAAGGGGCAGCAGCAGAGCCCTGCCCTTGTCTGTGCCAGCACAGCCCCCAGGCCCTGCCCAGGGCTGGGCATCCCCTGCAAGGTCCCCCAGCACTTCCATTGCCAGTTCCAGCCTCCCACTCGGGCTCTGCTCAGCCCCCACGGCACAGACACTCTGGGAACTTGCCAAGAGACTCATGGTATGTGCTGATTTTCATATGCATTTGCATGAATTTGCATACATCTCCCTCTCAGTTTGCATTCATTCCTTGTGATGCCTTTAAGAACAAGTAAAACATTGTCTGCCCTGAATGAGTCGAATTTTCTACCTCAGTTTTCTCTTTTGCTGATATGCAGAATGTGAAAAATTCAGATACTAGTTGATTTTTTCTTTTTCTACTGCTTTTTCCACCTCCCTTCCACCCTCAGATACCATATTGTTCTATTTATATACATATATATTATATGAACATTGTTATAAAAATTATTCCCACAGTTCTCCACAAAGCAGGCAGTATCCCAAACTGTGGCATTGACTATCCCATTTGCCAGCACTGATAATTTTAATATGCTGCTTCATTTTCATTTTCTTCCTTGGATAAACAGCTCTCAATACTGACTGAAATTTGTTTGGTGAGAAGATTCAGGTCAGTAAAATTCCACACAATCAAATATTGAAGAAAAATGGTCCCAGTAGTTGCTGTGCAGATGAGAGAGCTGTGTGGGGTCATGGACTGGGAGTGTTCTGGGGGGAGCACTGGGGGAACAGCAGATGTTTTGGGAAATGTGGTCACTGTGGGACCTGATGGAGTGAGATTCAAGGCTTTGTTGTCATTTTTCTTGATATCCTCCCTGATCCCTTGTTGTCTCTTTGGCTTCATCCTCCAAGTCGTAGCAGGCTGTGATCACCAGCCCCTCAGCATCCTCTTTGACAGCACAAACCAGCTCCTTCTCCCTGTCCTGGGGCCACATTTCCGAGCCTCCTGACACCTCAGCCCTCTCTGCCAGAGTCCTGTGTCCTTTCTGTCCTACCCTTCTCCTTGTGGATGGAGGGAGGGGGTCTGGGGGACGGACAAGCATAGAGGATCCAAGCCCTGAGGTGTGGGATATGGTGACTCCTCCCTTCTGGCCGGAGCCCAGTTTGTGGTTTCCCTGGTTTGCCATGAGAGTGCACTGTTGACTCGTGTTCCATCTGTCCTGCTGGTCCTTCCCAGCAGGCTGCTCCTCTGCTTCCCAGGCTGGGGGGATGGCTGGGCTTGCCCTGCCCTGCTCCGGAGCAGCAGGTCTGGGAGGCTCCTGCAGTCTGCTGAGGTCCCTCAGCACTGAAACTGCTTCCTTCGGTCTGCTCTTTGCTCCAGATCTGGTGATGCTGCATCTGAACCAACACCCAGAAGGCACATGGAGATACTGAAGTGCCCCAGGCAGCTGCTTGGCCCTGGGATACCCCAATTGGTACCCAAAGTCAAGCAAACCCCAGTGTGACTGAACCCACTGGGCACTGCCCTTCCACGGGTGGGCCATTGCTGAGCCTTCAGCTCAAGGGTTTTCACTGTATGAGCTCAGTGGTGTCCAGGCTGTGCCAGGGCAGGGTCAGGTTGGATCTCAGGAGAAGGTTCTTCCCCCAGAGGGTGGTGGGCACTGCCCAGGCTGCCCAGGG
>JAWWEE010000052.1:634028-647222 GCA_035221455.1 Xenops minutus | reverse complement strand
GAAACCAGGGAATAAACTGGGAATAAACTGGGGGAAATGGGGGATGGGATCCAGGGAATGCTGCAGGGAGCTGGGAATCCAGGGAATAAACTGGGAATAAACTGGGGGAAAATGTGGGATGGTGTTGTGATGGGTTTAAAACTAGCTAAGGTGTCTTAAAAACAGAAGCTTTTACTGTATTGTAAAATGGTTTCTTTGTCTTTTTGACTTAGTTCTTCTTCTTCTTCCCAAGGCCCCTCAGACCCCCCTTATCTATGTAGCCAAGCCCCAAGGAATTCGTCCTTGAAGGTGTCTGCTTTAGTTTCTCTCTTGGCCCATAGTTAACCCTTTCCCATTGCTCCTTTATCCCTTGATTTCTATTGGTAGTATTTTGGATTCCCCTAAAACCATCTCTACACCCCAGCTATGTTAATAAACTCTCTCTCTCTGCTTCCCCTCCCGTGGTCTCCGTGTGTCCCTTTGGGGCATCTCGGGGGCCGAGAGCGGGGGAGCGAAACCTGCCCATGGCAGGAGGTGGAATGAGATGATCTTTAATGTCCTTTTCAAAGCAGACCATTCCATGATTCTAAATTCTATGGTGCAGCATCTCCAGGAAAGTGAGTCGTGTGGGATGGGATTCACAGTAGCCACATGGTCAGTGTGGGGGTGCCCAACTGCCAGGACTAAGAACAGACATATCTGAAATTCGTGTTTGCCTGGATTTATGACATCCCCCCTAAGCTGGAGCTCACGGGTGCCAGGGCTTGGCTCTGGGGCTCACTAAAGCTTAGCTGGAGGTGGGGGCAGCACCAGTGTCTTGTAGAAAAGCCCAATAGGCAGAAAATGTGAAAAATCACCAAAAAGCTGCTTGGGATCCCCAAATCCAGAGCTGCCCTTCCCCAGGACAGTGTCCCAGCTGCCAGGAGGGAGCTCTGGTGGGGAGTGGTGAGGAGCAGAGCTCCCTTGTAAGTGCTCTGTTGTCAGACTGGGGAATTCACAGTCCCACGATGCAGGATGATACGGGAACACAACCTGGGATGGGTGAAATATGAGTCAAATGCAGCATAGCTTAAAGCCTGTGAGAGGCAGAAAGAAGGGGAAATGGCAGAGGGCTGGCAGCAGCACGGGAGGGTGGAGGGGGCTGCCTGTGAGGGAAGCTCATGTATAATTCCCTTCTCCAGAGCTGGAAATCAGCCTTCAGCCTGGTCTCCCCTGCTGGTTAAGCAGACACAGCCACAGAGCAGAGGAGGCTCTCCTGCCCTCGGACACCTTCCTGGGGAGAGCACTATCAAAGGCACGAGATTTTTGTAGGGCTCAAATAGCAACTCCTATGAAAAAGGTTTCCTTGATTATTTCCCAGCTAACTGCAAAGCTTTGCAGCAGCCCAAACATCACAGGAGGAGACACAGGATGTGAGGGCAGCACAGGACAGCCCCATCTCCTCGATGCTGAGCAGAAATTGTTCCTCTGCCAGCACTGGTCCTCTCACCACTGCTGTGGCCGAGTGGGGCCAGGGCTCATGTGAGACTTTGAGAATTATCAAACATCCTCTGCCCTCCACCCACGGTCCCCCTTCTGATCCAGCTGCTCCTGCTGCCACAGAGTGGTGGATAACTCATGCAGCGTGGACAACACAATATGTTTTCTGCCATTCTTATGGTCGTCGTGCCTCAGTTTCCCAGCTTCTTGTATGCTGAGGAGCAAATGGGATGACACCCTTCTGCTTCAGAAGGCAAGAAGAAGTGTTTTTTAGGCACACGGGGCTCAAAGTCTCCAAACAAGGTATAACCAAAAGTGGTGCTTGGCATTGGTGCTGTGCTCCAAACCAGGGAGCAGAAACTGCCACCCCTGCCTTTCATAGAACCATCAAAGTCAGAAAAGCCCTCTGAGATCATCAAGTCCAACCATTAACCCAGCACTGCCAAAGCCACCCATGTCCCCAAGTGCCACATCCATTTGTTTTTTGAACACTTCCAGGGATAGAGACTCCACCACTGCCCTGGACACCTGGGCCAGGGCCTGACCACCCTTTCCATGAGGAAATTTTCTCTAATATCCAGCCTAAACCTCCCCTGCTGCAACTTCCTGACACCTGTTATGGATCCCATGTGGTTTATTGTCTTTCCATGGAGTCCTCCCATCTAACCAGGTCTCAAATGAAGAGGATACAGGAAATCAGATGAGATCTTTCACAGAATCATTTAGGTGGAAAAAGTCCTGTAAGACCATCGAGTTCAGCCATTGTCCCAACACTGCCAACTCCCACACTAAGAAAAGAAGACATTCCTAACAGCCCAAAGTCTTCCTTGTTCCAGAGTATCACTGCCCTTCAGCAGGACTATACAAAGCTCTGGCATTCACTTACTCTGAGGCTGGTTTTTGAAGCTCTGGAAATCTCCAGTGGGGACTCATCATTTAGCAAACTCAAATTATCCACGGGTAGGAGTGCTGGAGAGACACCTGAGATGATGAGAAAGAGCAGAAGGACCCAGGTGCCATCATTAATAGCTGTTGGAAAAGGCTGGGGAATGGCTGAAAACAAATTTATTCACCATTCCCATTTACCATGTCACCTGAAAATTTAAAATCATCATATTTGGAATGTCCTGAGCTGGAAGGGACCCACAAGGATCATTGAGTCCAACTCCTGGCTCTGCACAGGACAACCCTAATTTGCCTAACTGGGCAACTTGCCTGCTATTAAATGTCATTTTTTACCCTTAAGGTGCCCTGTGATCCTTCTCTGATTTATGGAAGGAGCCAGGGACAGAATCTGGCAGCTGTGTACAGAAATGCCAGTCCCATAAGCAGGCAGGAATTAGGAAACTGGGACAGTGTGGGCAATGGATCAACCAGTGGCGAGACACACACAGGAGCAGAGTGACAGGATATGTAAGGAAAAGTTCCAAGGCAAAATCCCTGGGAAGGATGGTGAATCAGAAAACTTAATGCCTGGCCCAGAAAATGAGGAAAAAAAAAAAGAATAATTGGAGAAGAAAGAAGGAAGGCTCAAAGTAAGGAGAGCCAGCCACCTGCTGGGCTCAGAAAGACGGGGAAATGGTGTTAGCTGGGGTCAATATTTCACACACAGCCCTAATCCCATCTGCCAGCTCCTCCAGCAGGAGCCTGGGCAGAGCTCTGAGAATGCAGCATTTCTGGTGAGAGAGGAGCCCAGGCTCTGCCCAGGCTGGGCTTGGCAGCTCAGGAGCCGTGCAGGGGGAGAGGGAAGGGCAGGATGGCCGGGAGTGGGGCTGGAGCCCCTCGCATGGAACTGAGCCCATGGCACGTCTGGGGAGGAATTACCTCGGCCCGAGAGCGTGAGAGGTTTTCACACTGAATGCGCTTCCCCAAGGACTCCTGCGAAGGTGTCAAGGTGAATATCAAGCAGACCTGAGGAGCCCCAGGAATTGGGCTAAGGATGCAGTCGCCATGGCAACAGAGTGGCTTATGGTCGACGGTATTGAATGATATGTCACATCCATAAACTCACCGTGCGGAGGCAGCGCCTTGGAGGAGCTGCTAAAGCAAAGCCAGGATGGAGCCAGGGCTGGGCTGGGCTGGGCTGGGCTGGGCTGACCTCTGGCTGCCAGGGCTGCCAGGACACACGGGTGGCATCGAGGCACGCTGGGGGCACACACAGATTTCCTGCATGGCTGTGCCTGCACGAGTGCTGGCAGCCAGGAGGGACACACGGGGGGCAGCTCTGGGGGCTTGGCTCCCTCTGGATGCACAGGGCAGGGTTGGGTCCTGGGTTTGGTTCCCTCTGGATGCACAGGGCAGGGTTGGTTCCTGGGTTTGGTTCCCTCTGGATGCACAGGGCAGGGTTGGTTCCTGGGTTTTCTCTGAAATCCAACCCAAACCCTCCCCGGCACAACTTGAGGCCATTTCCTCTGGTCCCATCCCTTTTCCCCCCTGAGCCTCCTTTTCTCCAGGCTTTCTCACTGAGTCAGTGATACATTTATTCCTGTACCCCATTGTATGTCAACAGCAAATGGATGCAAAAGAAATGTTCTCTCTCCCCTGGTGTCAGGCAGGCTGTGGTGGGATACGGGTTCAAAGGCTCAGGCAGAAGATGACATGAACCCAGGCTTCCCACAGTCTGCACCATCCCTGCCTGAGCAGGGCTCCTCTTGCCTGTTTTTGTGGACAGTGTCTCAGTCTGATGGGAGAGAAACAACTGAGGGAGCAGGGAATGGTGCTCCTGACTCCAGTGGTGCTTAGTTATGGGCACAGGTGGCAACAGAGCTACAGCAGAGAAAATTCCCTCATTGCACATGGAAGCTGGCAATTTCCATTGTTATGCCACACTGTGGCACGAGGAGAGGTAGGGAAGTTCAAAAGCCAATAGATGGATCTAAACCAAGATGTTATATTTTACATTCATGCCATGACCTCGCTTAAGATTCACCTTTAGGATAAGCCTTGCTGGAAATGGCTGAGCAGGGGCAGTCTCTCCATTAGCAGGAGGGGGTACCTCGATGTATTCCCAGTGTTTGCTCCCAGAGGGATCAGGGGTGGGTTCCCTGAAGCCCAGGCCCTGTGCTGGGCACAATGAGGGTGTCAGAGCCCAGCACTGAACCTGTGAGCAGCCACACAGAGACATCCCATGGCACACACTCCAGTCACAGCTTCCCTGGAGCTAAACTGGGAAGCTGGTGCTGCTGAACAGGGCTCTGGCTGTGCAGAACGTGGCTTGCTGTCACCCTACAGCACAGCACTGAGCCAGGCTCATCCCAGAGGTAAGCTGTCTGTTCCCTGCTCTCTGGATCTTGGGTTTCTTTTAACTTACCCCCAAATGTCAGATGTAAAACACCTCAGCACTCAGAGCAGAACCTCATGGCACAGTTCTTCCAGCAGGTTTCCTTCCTGCTTGTTCCACACACCTGTGGGGCTTATGCTCAGTTTCAAAACACGCACAGTGTATTTGTGTTCCTTTTCCAGCTTCGAGTACTCACAGTGAATGAGATGGGGGGAGGCACTTCAGTTCTCCCCCAGATAGCTGCAGTTATCCCCATGGATTCAGCTGGGAGGTGGATTTGCCCTCTGTCTCTCAGGCAGGTGCTCTGACTGCAGGACATGACACAGCCGGACGTGTCTCGTAAGAAGACAGAGGTCTAAGTGTCTAAACATAGGAATAAGTTTCATGCTCCAAATCCCAATTTCACAAGTTGCCAAAGTGCTGCTCTTGGATGGACACGTGAACTCATGTGGAAGAAACTCCACACAACCTGTGTCATTGTCATCTCCAGCTCAGGGCCATGGACATCCCTGTGCTCAGCATCGTCCGTGTCACAAATCCTGCTCTCTCATCCTGCCTTTTTGGACTTTGTTCCAATGTATGTAGACCCCCCCCCCCCATTCAGCCTTTCCCATTCCATCCCTGGAACTGGGCTGCTACTCCTCAGTTTTGGAAGTGCTGCACCCCACAGAGCTGGAGTCCATCGGAAATTTAGCTAGAAGAACATTGTCATGATGAGGGATGAGTACGGGGAAAGAAGGAGTTGAACATTAATAATTGTGGGCAAGACTTGTCTGCATTGATGGATGGTTCTGGGATCAGAAAATCTAAACAGTTTCAGACTGGATTTGGAAATATTTGTCAATTAGGCTAAACCAAATGAACCCAGGAGCAAATTTTTGTTTCTCTGTGCCCTCAGAACAGCTTTGCAGAGACTTGCAAATGAATCTTTTTTCCCTACTCTGTTCCCAAATCACAGTTTTGAAAGAGAGACCCCCTTTTAACAGGTTTCTGAGTGGGTGTTTGTGACAAGGTTTTGGTAGCACGGTGGGAGCTCCAAGGCAGAGCAGGTGTGCCCTGCAGTCCATGGGGGACCTGCACCAGAGCAGATGGATATTCCTGTCAGGAAATACAGCCTGGGGAGCAGAGGTATGGAATGAGAACTGCACCCCCATCCTGCACTGCCTGTTCTGTCATGAAGGGGTTGGGTGTCACCATTGGTGGCAACAACAGGGACAGGTTGGAGTGAAGTCAGTTCTGGGAAAGGGGGGAGGAAAGGTCATTTCCCTATGTGGATTTATGTTTGTATTTTTGATTCCCAATTCCTGAATCAATAATTAAACATATAAAAAATAATAGATATTTTTATTTTTATATACTTTTTATATATATTTTGACATTAAACTAATTTCCCCAAACTGAATCTGTTTAGTCCACAACAACGGGGTCCTGAGCAGCCTGTTCCATGGGGGACATCCCTACCCGTGGTGGGGACATTGGAGCTCCATGATCTTTGAGGTCCTTCCAACCCAACCTAACCCATCCTGTGATTTCTGTGATGATTTCTATGATACCTGCTAAGTGATCTTCTGTCTTTGTCTCAGCCCATGAGTTCCCTTATTCCTCACCTTCCAGATCTCCTCCTGTCCTTCTGTGGGAAGCAGTGAGGGAGCTGCTGGGCAGGGGTTTGGCTGCTTACTGGGACCAACACTCCAGTGCCCCCTCCTCATCACCCCGAGGGACCAGTGCCCCCTCCTCAGTACCAGGTGTGTAAGTCTTCCTACATAAAAAAGGTTCTAACCAGACCTTGCCCCATGTTGTGTGGTCCCTTCTGCTCATGTCTGCTCATGGTTGTGTCATTGCCACTCCCACCTGGGCTTCACCCACGACAATCCCAGCTCTCACACCCGAGGTGGCTTCAGATCTCAGGGCTGAGCCATGAATGCATCTAGCAGAAACTCCTACACATTCTTCTTTGGAGAATTAAGTTTTGAAATGTCAGCTGGGTTTAAATCATAGAATCACAGATGGTTTGGGTTGGAAGGGACCATAAAGCCCATCCCATTCCACCAGCTGCCAAGGGCAGGGACACCTTCCACTAGCCCAGGTTGTTCCAAGCCCTGTCCAACCTGGCCCGAGTCTAACGTTATTAGGATTTTAGCAATATCACATGCTGACAGTTTTTCTACCACTGTGGCTATTAATACAAAATCAGTTCTCTAAGAACTCTCTATTAGAGACACGAATTTTACAAAAAAAAAAAAACAACTCATATACAATATATTGCTTTTTAGCCTGTTTTTATCCAAAATATTGAACAAATGTGCACACAATACACACTTACTTCTTGCATCCTTGTTGAGCAAACCCCCATCTTGGACTAGATTTGTCTCATTACTAGAATTTTGGCTTCTATTATACTTGAAAAACAACTTTGATCTATTGATTGCAGCTGTGGATTTTTCACTGTGGCCCTTAAAACCCTTTATCAATTTTCTGATCCCTTAAATGTCTGCTTTTCAGAGATTGTTGGGTATTCCCCCTCTCCTCCTGTTATTTAGAGCTTTTCCTTTTCCTATAGTTCAGCCCAAGCCAACTGGGAGGTGGGGAGCCAAACAGCAGGAGCTCCTGTTGCTGGAAAGAAACGAAGGGCCCTGAGGAAAGAGGAATGTGGGACAGCCAGATGGGACAAGATGAAGGGGGGTGGCTGGACTTGGATCCCTTGAGGGTCTGGGGGCAGAGGCAATGGGTGGGTGCCGAGGAGATGAGATTGCTCTTGGCAGCATCACAGCCTTCAGGCAGTGTCCCAGTGGGAGCCATGGGTGGTCTCCCCTTGGTCTGCAGCTGTGCTGGAGCTGCTCTGGCCATGCAGCATTGCAGTGGTTTGTGCTGTAAGTGACATGTTGTCACTTCACCAATCAAGGCAAGGGAGGCAAAACAGGGAAGGAGCAGCAGGAATGGAGAAAGATGCTCAAGGAGCCAAAAAATCAGTACTGGACGCAAAGAGGGAAGGCAGGAAAAGAGAAAACACTTGTGAAAAGGAGAAACATTCAAAGGGTAAAGAATGTAAAGTGAAGGAAAAGCATCATGACGTGTGATGGGGTGTGGGACAAAGCACAGGTCCAGCAAGGGTGCCCTTCCCACTGCCCAAAACATACTCAAACTGAGAATAATGAAAGGTCCCACCTAATGCTCACAGCCCCAAGGCTGCCAGAGCTCCAGGAGGGTTTGGATGATCCTCTGGGGCACAGGGGGTGACTCTCAGGGATGGGTGGGTGCAGGGCTGGGGGCTGGACTGGATGATCCCTGTGGGTCCCTTCCAACACAGCAGATTCTGTGATTCTGTGATTGTGCAATGCCAGAATGAGGTGGGGAACTCCTGTACAGTCCCCTTGTCCCCCCTGGGTTTCTGATCCTTTCCCTGCCCCACAAAGGAATTGTCTTTGCAGCCCATTGCAGAAGGTGAAAAGCCCAGCCCAAAGCCAGGGAAGCCATTGGCAGCACTTTGTGCAAAATCAAACACATCCCTGAGGTTCCTGGAGCTCCAATCCATTGTGATCCCCTAGGGAAAGATGGCGTTTATGCTCTAAGACCTGTCTTGTCCCCTAATGTCTTCTCCTTAGAATCACAGAATCCCAGAATAATTCAGTTTGGAAGGGAGCTTAAACTCATCTTGTTCCACACCCTCTGTGGGCAGGGACATCTTCCACTGTCCCAGGTTGTTCCAAGGCCTCTCCAACCTGGTCTTGGATATTTCCAGGACATTTCCAGGGATGGGGCAGCCACAGTTGCTCTGGACATCCTTGTGCTGCTCATCCCTGCACAGACCCCCTTCCTTGGTGGGCCTGGCTGAGCTCTTTGGTGATGTCCCTCTGCCCCTTACCCTTTTCCACCACTACCAAATATCCCTCTGCAATTTTCCTTGCAAGAGATTATGGAAGGAATACCAACATGTGAGCCTCAGAGGGGTGGAGAGCCCCCAGTCTAGCAAAGCAACCTGTCCTTGACAGACACTTCTGGCTGGGAAATCCTGTTTGGAATGTGGTTGTGCCTGGAACTGAGCCAGAAACTGGGACTGGCAACTCAAAGCTGTGGGTGAAAGTTGTTTCAGCTGCACATTCCAGCCCCTGTGCCTGGTCCTGCACAGCCCCACAGAGCCAGTTCTGCAAATAACACCTTCAGCTACGGCGTTTCTGTGTTTGCAGACTGGTCATCCATAGCTTTAAGCATTAAAGTGTGGAAATGGCAAATGGAAAAGGATCATTTTGTTCATGTAAAATCTGGATTCTTTGCATGTTGTTCCACTGTCCTTTCTTAGGTAGAAGACACTCCCCAGGGAACAAGGGACAGGACAAGAGGAAGTGGCCCCAGGTTGCACAAGGGGGAGATTTGGGCTGGATATTAGGAAAACATTTTCCATGGAAAGGGTGGTGAGGCGTTGGCACAGGCTGCCCAGGGCACTGCTGGAGTCACCTTTTCTGGAAGGGTTTGGAAAATGTGTGGATGTGGCACTTGGGGACACTGAGAGGGGAACACGGCAGTCCATGGGCTCGATGATCACGGAGGGCTTTCCAGCCTCCGAGATTCCCTGGTCCTGGAGGTTCCAGGAGGCAGCAAATACAAGGACATCAAACCTTCCAGGGGGGACAACTGCACACAGAAAGTCCCATCCCCTCACTGAGGAGTTGGGTGTGCAGGGGCTTGGGATACCTTTGTGTTTTCTGTATTTAGTCCCCCAAAACCCCGTGCAGTGTGAGAAGTGTGACGGGGAGGAGATTTCTGCCAACAAAAAGTGCACCTGGGTATGAAAAGAGGGAGGAAAACATATGAAAAACCACATAAAAGAGTCACCCAGGCTACAGGAAGAATAATTCCAAAAGTAATTGTACTTTGCAAACAGAACCCTTCTTTTTCTTGAGCTTTGTGTTCCTTGTTTGGGGTATTTGTGTGGTAGTTTTATTTGTTTATTGTTTTTTTGTTTGGTGTCTTTTCAGCCTTGTTTTTTTGTTTGTTGGTTTTTGTCTCTTTTATGTTGTTGGTTGCAGTTTTATTTTTGGTTGGTTGGTTGATTTGGTTGGTTGGTTTGGATGTTTCGGTTTGGCTTGGTTTTTTTGTTCAGAAAATAAGATTATGGCCTTGAAAGAACTTTCAGCCATTAAAAACAAAGCCGTGGAACTGTGAGAGGAGTTGCTAACCAGGACCAAAGGTATTTCCATACGGGTTCTAAAGCAGTTCCTGAGGCTGCTTTTCCAGTGGACTTTGCATCAGTCCCTCTGTCCGTACCCGCAGCAATTACTGAGAAGATTAAAAAGTGGCCCATTGGCGTCAGGAACAGCAGTCCCAGAGAAACAGTCTAATTAAGAATCAAATAATACAGCCTTTAGATAAACTCAGAGCAGCCTGAGTGGGTCGAACCATCAGAGCTTCTGAAGGCAAAACTGTGTCTTGTTAACCTGGAAAAGTGAGTAAAATGGGAGAGCAAGGTGACCTCGGTGCATGTCATTTACTTCGATTTTGAAAACACTTTTTATAAGGTCCCTCATAAAAGACTTAAGGAAAATAAATAGACAGAGGAGAAAGGGAAATGATTCATAATAACTGATTGCATTAAAAGATACAAACCAAGGAAATGTAAAGGAAGTTTTTTCCCCAGAGGAGCAGAGGTAAGAAAAGGGCTTTCTCAGGGAGCCAGTGTTGTTATGGTCTTTAATGAAATAGTAGAAACTATGTTAAATAAATTGTCAATGCAAAACATAAATTTAAAATATAGAAAACACTAGATGTTCACCTGTCCTTGTAAAAAGATTCAAAACTGTCCTTAAGTTTCAAATAGAATTTCTTGATCCATAAATACCCAAAGAAACTGCTCTTAAAAACAACAACAAACCACCCAGATTTTATCTCAAAAAGTATAAGAACAAGAAGAAACTTCTTTTTTTTCCAGTCTGCCTTCTAGATCCAACAACCTGAGTATATTCTGGGCTGGAATCATCCTGCTCAGGAAAAATCATGGCAGTCCCTAAGTCCAATGTCCCTTCTGCCTTCAGGAGCTCTGGGGAACAATGACTGTCCATGATTTCATGCTTTAAAAAGGTTTAAAGACACACACACAAATGTCCATGCTGCTGCAATTTCTCATGGTTCACCTAAGCTAACAGAATGTTCAGAATTTGGGGAAAAGAGGAAAGGAGCTGTGGGATTTCTGCACTGTCATTCTCAGGAAGCAAAGCAGTGTTCACTGAGGAGCTGGTACACGAGTGCTTTACCTTCAGTAGAGGTGGGGAAATGCTGAAGCACAGCATTTTTTAGAGCAAATCGTGAAAGCCCCAAGCATCTGATTTATTTCAGGTGTCCCATTCAGATGGGAGTTCTTGGGGAAAAAAATAAAACAACAAACAAACAAAACCCAAAAGGAATCCCAGAATTGTTTGGGCTGGGAGGGACCTTAAAGCTCACCCAGTGCCACCCCCTGCCATGGCCAGGGGCACCTTCCACCAGCCCAGGTTGCTCTGAGCCCTGTCCAACCTGGCCTTGGACACTTCCAGGGATGGGGCAGCCACAGCTCCTCTGGGCACCCTGTGCCAGTGGAACTACCCACTGTCAGAGTACAGAAATGAGAAATTGGAAATATAGATGAGAAATGTTTCAGTAGAAATGTGACATGGTGCAAAAAAATATGGGGGCCCTGCCTTCTTCATGAAGATTGTCAGCACTGTGGGAACCATTCCCAGGTGTCAGTTATCACCTGAGACAGGAATAATGAAAAAGGGTCATTCTGTAGTAATTTCATATAATAATAGTAAAACCTAGGGTTGGAAAGGACCTCTGGAGATCTCTTGATCCTCCCATACTCTAAGCAAGTCAGTCTTTAAAGACCCAACATATTGCTCAGGTCTTGTTCAGTCACATTTTGGCCATTCCTGTGGTGCAGAACCCACAGCCTCTCTGAATGACTGTGCCTGGCCAGGGTTTGTGTCCCCATTGTCCTGGCAGGTGAAATGACATGGATTTTGGGAAACCAGAAGCTTGTGTGACTGCATGAAGTGCCTCCTGCTCCTGCCCCTTCACAATGGGGTTTTTACAGTAAGTGTTGTGTCTGAATTTCATCCCCAGTGTAACTGATAGCAGACATATCCCAGTACCAGGTGACAAAGAGGACCCCGAATAGGATAAAGGGACCATCATGTGCCCTCTGCAGAGGTAACACAGTTACAGAACCAAAGACATTCCATACTAAGCTTAAATTGAGAGGAAACCAAGAGAATGGAGTAGCCTGGAAACCAATAACCAGGGAACAAAGCCTTCTGCAGGTGGGATGGGCATGGGGGACACTGTGTTCTGCTGGCCCAGCACCAGGAGTCACTTTGTGCTGCCATCGTGTTTCTCATCAGACAGCACAAGGAGGGCTTGTGTCAGATCTCCAGTGACAGTGAGGGAAGGCAGAGCTGACACATCAGACTGATGAAAAGGTTATTTTTCTCAGGGCACGACTAATGATGCTGAGCTGGAGTGGTTTGGCTGTGGTGTTCACACTCAGCTCCACTGCTGGCTGGTTGTGGGGTGGGGATGCCTTGGGGTGCCCCAGAGCCCAGGACCACGTTGTGCTGGATGCACAGACACGTCCCAAACCATCTGAGGGATGGTGATGGGAACGGAAGAGACGGAGAGTGGGAGGAGAAACAGAGGCACTGAGGGAAGAAGAGTTCCCTGGAGATAATTCCCAGCCAGGAACTGCAGCCATGCAGGTCTCCAGTGCTCTGCCCACCCAGCTGGGGGATGGAGAACATCCCAGCTTTGAAAAAAGGCCATTTCTGCCAGTTCTCTGGCCACTGTTCTGGAATTTTAGGGCTTAGATCTCTTTTCCTAGTAGTGACTGGAAAAGGTGAACATTTTTTATATCAATTCTACATCAAAATACCATTTTCATTGTCATGTTTCTGGTTCTTTGACACTCTCCATGATGGCTTTCACCCTGCACTGG
Organism: Xenops minutus; assembly: GCA_035221455.1. Taxonomy (NCBI): domain Eukaryota; kingdom Metazoa; phylum Chordata; class Aves; order Passeriformes; family Furnariidae; genus Xenops; species Xenops minutus. The sequence goes on along the minus strand of JAWWEE010000052.1, from coordinate 634,524 downwards.
GTGTAAAAATGAAATTACATGAAATTGCAACATGAAATTACAAAAGATCACACTGGACTTCAGAACTTTGGCAGAGAGATGAGGAAAATCCTTCTCTGTTCCAAGTGAGAAGAGTCTGAAAAGATAAAACTTATCTAGTTTTGTACTATTCAGTTTAGGAGATGGAAGCTGCCTTTAAGAGAGGAGGGATGGTCAGAAAGATGGAACAGCTCTCCTGTGAGGAATGGCTGGGAGAGCTGGGGGGATTCACCTGGAGAGAAGAAGGCTCCAGAGAGACCCGAGAGCCCCTTCCAGTGCCTAAAGGGGCTCCAGGAGAGCTGGAGAGGGACTGGGACAAGGGATGGAGGGACAGGACACAGGGAATGGCTTCCCACTGCCCGAGGGCTGGGATGGATGGGATATTGGGAAGGAATTGCTGTCTGTGAGGGTGGGCAGGCCCTGGCACAGGTTGGGCAGAGAAGCTGTGGCTGCCCCATCCCTGGAAGTGTCCAAGGCC
>JAWWEE010000052.1:576586-605893 GCA_035221455.1 Xenops minutus | reverse complement strand
GGATGGGGCAGCCACAGCTTCTCTGGGCACCCTGTGCCAGGGCCTGCCCACCCTCCCAGGGAAGGATTTCTTCCTAACATCCAACCTAAACTTGCCCTCTTTTAGCTCCAAGTCATTCCCCCTTCTCCTAACAATCCATCTGCTGCTGGGTATCCACGAGCTCCAGCCACGAGTTCCACCCTTCAGTCCCTGTGCTTTGTGCCACAGAATGTTCTGCTTCACCTGCCTCGGTGCTGTTACTGTCAGAAACAGTGCCTGCTGTTTCCTCACCCTTCTCACGTCTTTCTTGGTTTAATGGCATGAAATTTTTATCATTGGGGTTTACCTCTGCCAGACCAAGAATCAAAATCTATTTATCTTTTATACCTCCCAAAGACTTCTGGCAGTTCCAGAGGCAGATCTATATATTTCTTAATTCCTGTGTATCCCTTTTGAGTCGAGGAGAACAAAAGCATTGCCAGCCCTTGAGGAGCCAGTGCATCAGAAATTCACTGGCTCATAACCTCATGTGAAGGCTCCTGAGAGCCAATATTTGACAGCAATCAAAGATTTCACATTCATTCTCCACCAGCAAAGGCCAAGCCAGGGGGTTGGTTTGCCAAACCATCTGTCCCAGGCTGGTGCTGTTTGGGTCTGGTGCTTTTGTCAACCTGCAGGTCCCAAACCAGTTCACTCAACACAGCCTGGAGCTGGAAGTGCAGACAGAAGGCATTTTGGGGAAAAGGGTGATTTGACTGTCAGCTTAAACCTCAGGGTAGAATAACATGCTTCCTCAAGTCCTCACAGAATCCCAGGATGGTTTGGCTTGGAAGGGACCTTAAAGATCATCTTGTTCCAACCCCCTGCCACAGGCAGGATCTTCAACCCCTTCCATTAATTTTTGGTAACACAGCTGTTTGGCTGTTTAAGACTTGACAAAATTTAATCCTTTCCTCCTAGACCTGGTCAGAATCATCAAAAGATACAGCACAACATCTGTGCAGGAACTCCAGACTGACCTTAGTGGGAGAAGCAGAAGCTACAGTCGAGGCAACTGAAAAATTCCTGGAGTTTACTGGAACGAAAGAGCTGGAAAAGGATCAACCAAACATTTGTTGTTCCTTTTTGCACAGAGGCAAAACAGAATTCCTGACAAAAAAAATGAGCCACCCAAGGCTGAGCCTTGTGGCTTGTTTGCAGGGATGGCAATGGGGGCAGTGTGATATCCAACAGGGATCAGGCAGGGATACAGAGAGGTACTGTGGCTCCACTCCTACAGAGCTCAGGACCACAGGGAAATTTCTTGCAGAATTTAAAAAAAAGGGATAGAAACTGCTGAATTGGTTGTAAGACAGGCAGGAATAGCTGGGAATGCAGATCCAGACAAAGATTTGTGGGGAGAGAGGACGCTGGGCTTCCAGTCCCAAATTTCTGCAAACAACATTTGTCAGTAGAATTGGCAGGAGAAACAAAGGGAGAGCAAGAAGGTAAATTCCAGGAAATACTTGCAGAGTGCAGGGAGTATTCTAGGAGAGCTATGGAAGACTGGAACATGTATGGGAGCAAACAGAGACCTGTGTCCTGTCTTTGGGAGGGGCAAAGAATTGCAAGAAGCAAAGCCAACCTGAACAAGCCTAAGTAAAAAGGCCAAAATGTGACTGTAGATAAAAAACCTCTTTATATTCTGCATAGTGGGAGGATTCCAGCAGCTCTCAGCAATGAGAAGGAGAAATCAGAAACATAGAAGAGAATGTTTTGGTCGAAATTGCTCATGAGACAGAGGCAGAACTGCACAGAACTGGGCCCAGGGTGGAACCAGCACAATGTGCTTCAGTCACAAAGCAGAGCTCCAGGACACGATGGGGGCTGACTGCAACAGGTCCAGCTCAGACCATGGAACTCCGAGGACACTTGGCTTTATCAGCTGATTAAAAGGACTGTTGGTCCTAGGGCTGGAAGCAAAACCCACACCAGTCCCTGGGGACAAAAGGGCAAAGGGAGGGGGATACAGCAAAGGAGGTAATTTTTAGGATGCTGTTAATGGTGCTGGGTAACTGCCAGCAGGAGAGAAAAATGAAGCTGGTGCTGCATTAGTTGCTCATATAACTTTGAGGGAGGAAAAGTTGAATCCTGTACATGGAGAACTTGCAAGTGTGCAAGATTTTTGAGGATGGAAAAAGACCTACATTAAATCAGCCTCGAGTCAGACATGCAGGAAGGAAGATGATTTACATTGAAACAATAAACTCTACTAAACCAAACCAGACAGCAGTGATAGTTCCAGCACTCTGGATTCATACACCCAAGGCAGCCACAGATTTATTGCATCATCAGAGGATACAACTTTTAGCGATGCAGCAGAGTTCAAGCCCTGACTCCAGCTTTCTTATAAATCAGCCTGGAAAATACAAGACATTTCCTCAGCTACTCAAACCCTCCAAGATGTTTTCTCTATAGGCCACTGCTAATCCACAGCTTGGGTGATGATTCCTGGGAAAGAACCTTTTCTTTAACCCAAATTCAAAGAACAATTTCAGGGGCAGTGGGAAAAGCACCACAATCCAGCCAGCAGCTGATGCTGATGAGGCATCTCTTTCTTGGCTCCTGCCATGCCAGACCTGGATGGAATTGCACTGGAGGGTGCTCAAGCAGCCATGCAGAGAGCAGGATCCTGCTCTTGGGAAAGGGTAACAGGATCCAAGAGTCCCTTGGTGGCAGATGTTCCAAGGCAGAGCTCAGAGGATGTGGCACTGCCTTCTCCCCAGGCACTTGATACCCTTCCCTCGCTGCCCTGGGGCGTCCTGGCCCAGCCATGCCAACAAGAGGACCCTGTCCAATGACTGGCACAGAGCTGTGGGCTGGAACTCCACAGTGGGATTATATACTAAAAGAATACTGCAGGAGTGGCAAACCCATTGACCCACATCCCATGGAAGCCCCAAGCATGGATTGCTGCCTTTGCAAGCCACTGCTTGGTAGTGAGGATACTATGGAGAGGAGAAGCTTCTCAGCTGCTGAAAACCACAAATCTCCACTAATTTATGCAAAACAGTTCTGAGATTTTCCTGGGGAGAAGAGCAGGTCATGGGGAGGGGATGTGCTGGTCACAGTGCTCTGCTTCTGTGTCCCCACAACCACAAGGACAAGTGACTCCTTGTGGCACTGCTGTATCTTAGAGGTTTGTTTTTCCTTTCTCCTTCACACCCCTGTGCTGCAATTCCAGAGAAAGGGTTGCTGGCAACAGCTGGAAATGACCCACTAAATATATTTTAACTTTTTACTACCCACATATGCTTTGCTGTCTCCGTTCTCCCCGGTGATGCTCTGCAAGCTTTGAGCTTATCACTGGCCAGCCAAATAAGAACTTCCCACCTGCCCAGCTCTCCTACCAAACACCACCCCAGGGTGACCTCAGCAGGAGATGGCAGTGGGAAATGGAGGAGAAGGGCAGGTCTGGGAGGTAGCTTGAAAGGTAGAGGGGAAATGTGAAAATTGCAAGAAGCTGCCTGAAAATCTCCTTGTGATCACTTTTGTTCAGTACCCACACATGCACACATGCACATGCACAACAGGATTTCACAGTGTCAACGTCAGCAAGTGCCTCTTCCCCTTGGAACACACTGAGTTTTGCCAACAGACTCCCATTTCATAGCAGGGCATTGGAGACCCATGAAATTAATATGTTCAAGTCACTCCAGTGACTGTGCCCTGCACTGCAGCGTATGCCAGAGGCTTTACAACCAAAGGACTTGACAGGAACTCGGTTCCTTGTGCTCCCAGGGGAGCTGAGGGATGCAGAAAATTGCAGTGTTTTCTGGCCCATGTCTATTTTAGGCCAGTTCTCCATTAGTCCTACACAGCCAAACACAGATGTCACAGCCACGTCTGGTATAAACAGATGGAATGTGCTCCTTTTAGAACCAACACCATGTGATTTTTGGTCAGAAGAAGAGATGTGCTTTCTCTGTCCTGCAGACGGCTGCCACGGCTCTGGGAAGCTGTGGCACTGAGCTGGGTCCTGTCCTTCACAGTGGGCTGGGTCTGGCAGGTAGATGTGTCTGACAGCAGCCAGCGAGGAGATTCAGTGCATTAAGACAAAGTGTCTCCAAATGAAGAAGACCTGACATGCCTTTCCAAGCTTCCAAGCCCTGAGTGGCTCTGGAGGGGTGCTGCCCAGGCATTGCTCCTCCTTAGTGTCTGCAGGAATGCACAGGATGGCAGAGAACAGTCAGGAATTGTCTGGGAAGGACAACTGAAGGGCATCATGTGCTCCTTCCACATGGTTGCCCCACAGGAATCTGCTGGTGGGTTTTCTAGGCAGACAGTTCTCCTTGCAAAGCTCTGGTACACAGTCTCTGGTTGGCTCTGGTAGGACAGCTTGGCACAGCACCATCCCTCCCTCACCCTGGACTGCCACCACACAGCTCCAGACATGCCTTTGAGAAAGACTACTGCTCCTTGTTAAAATCCAGCAGCTAAAACATGAGACAGAGGCACCAACGGAGAGTCCTCCCTGCTCCTGGTTTCCCTGTGTGCCCTCTGCAAGCACTTTGTGTGCTTTAGTAAACTCCAGTGATTTTTCTATGTTCTTTCAAAGCTGAGTCCATTCCATTCCCTGACCAGGAGCAAGTGCTTTTTGATGCAAAGGCATGACCAGCATCCCCTTCCATACACAGGCCAAGCCAGGCTGGATTAGGACAGACAGGTGATATGTCTGGGTACCACCTGCACACACCATGTCCAGAGTCCACTCCCCTCTCGCTCTACACCAAATTCTGCCACCTGGAAGTGATGCAGGGCAGTGGTGGTGCTGTCACAGGGGCTGCACTGGGGACACTGAGCTCAGAACATGGCCCTGGGTACCCAGCACACAGCTGGTGTTCACCTGCTCTGGATGCCGTGCCAGGGGGGTGCATGCAAATACCAATACAAATACAAATACAGCACTGCACTGGGGATTTTGGATGAGTAGGGGCTGGAGGGACAATTCCTCCAGTAAGGCCCCTGATGCTGAAGCACCAAACTTTGGGACAGTGCAAGAGCTCAGTGGAGAAGTGACTCGTCCTTGTAGGGAATGGTCTGATGCCACTCGCAAGGGCTTTGCTGTTGGATCTGGTCTGGAAGTGGAAAACACTAAAAGTATTTTATAAACGGCCTCATGTTTCACAAGCAGTCCAGGGAGATGTTGTCTGGCCTCAGAGGTCTAGACAGCTTGGGATTTTCATCCACAGCAGACACACTTCCTCTTGGATTCAGCTCCTGGAAAGTACAGCCAAGCAGCTTGCAATGAACATGCCTTCAGCAGCCCACGCTGCAAAGTAGGGGAGGACCCCAAGGATGGCATGGCAATGGCAGACAAGGGCCTGTAAACACCAGTTCTGCTGGCCAGGGCCAGGGAATGGGTGGAAAAATGCCATCTGTGGCCAGAGGAAGGTGGTGGTGGCCGGAGCGTTTCAAAGGATTCGAGGTGGTGCCGGAGAGGAAGACCAACCTGGCTCCCATTTGCACATCCCTGCACTCTGTTGGTGGCATTTACACATCCCAAAGACCTGGTCAGTAACTAAAGAATTTATTTCAGTTATTTATAAACCCACAGACATTCAGCTTCAACCACAGCATTTTGCCTCCAGAGACCTGGGATCAGGATTTTGCCTTTGCTGTCCCAGGCTCTCCTCGAGGGGAGGGCCAAGCCTGAAGCTGTCTCAGAGCTCTCAGAGCATCATCTAATGAATGAGCACAGAGCTCACCTGCACAGTTTGGGAACTGCAGAGAACCAGATCACACAACTCACACCAAAACTACCACCTCCTCTTGGAGAACTGGGCTTCCTCTGCCTTTCTGTGCTCCATGCACCAATCCAACACCTTTCCTGGCAGCCAGCCCTTTCCAAAGGGCTCTGCCAGCCAGCTGGGGAGTCACCATTTCCCCACAAACCCAGCCACCCTCCCACTTCTCCCTCCCCCAAAGCCCCTGTGATGCTGCTCAGCTGTGCACCAGCACCCCTGAATCGAACTGGTGGTCTTTTCATCTTGGCAAACAACTGGAAACCCAACAGCCACCGACATCTGCTGTGCCATGACCAATGGAAAAGAACAAATACGCAAACGGGAGGAAATGTGCATATAAAAAACCTTTTTCTCCTGGCATATTGTCAACAAGCTGCAATTTTTCCTTCCACAGGGAAGGGATTTAAGTTCTTGGATGATATGATACTTGGAGATGTCATTTCTTTTTCATCAAAAAAAACCAAACCCCAACCAACCAAAAACTTTCCAACCCCAAACTCACAAACTGGTGTTAACAAAACAATGTAAAAGGACAAATCTCCCAACAATGACAACCAAAAAATAAAGGTACACGTCAGCATTTGTAATCAAAAACTACTACATACTGTACTTGGGAAGTCTTCTGGGAAAAGATCATTGGCATCTAGAAAGGACATCACTAAAAGTCTTGTGCATATGATATGTATGAGACACGATGCCACTGGAGGGTGGATGGATGGACCCTTAGGAAACTGTCACTCACAAAACTCTTCCATGACAAGAGAAAATAAGAGATGTAAAAAGAACTGGTTTTCCCCATCCCCACCCCCCCAGGCGTTACAGATTCCTTCTTGTTTGTCGGAAACAGCCTCCTCTAGTCTTAGTTTATTTCTTGTGGGTTTTTTTTATTTAAAAAAAAAAAAGTCTTCAGCTTTGAAGAAGTCCATCAGTTTCTGAGATGCACTTGGTTCCACAGCACCAAAGAGCTCCAGCTCTCCCCACCTCGAACTGCTCACAGGGCTTTGGGGAAGGGCTGCACAACATTCCCAGAGCTGCAGCCCATGGGAGGGAAGGATGTGCTTCTGTGGCCTTTCTTTGCATTCCTCTTCCTGAAAAAGTCTCATCGCTCCAGAGGTGCCTGGGCCCAGCAGACTTGTGCAAGAGGAAACATGAAGCTGCTCTTTTCTCTTCCTTTGGAGACTCCCATTGGTCTTGGAGCCCTTTTCAAGAATGCAATTGCTTTATTATTATTTAAAAATATTTCATAGTTGTTTTTTTTCTTTTTTTTTCAAAATAATTGTCTTTTTTTGTTCCCTTTTTCCATTGCTTAAATTCTAGAAGCTCTTGGCGACTCCTGGTTGTTGAGGACAGGGTGTTCCTTCCTGCTGCCCTGATCCTCAGAGCAGCTGCCTGTCTCTGGTCCACGCAGAACACTCAAGAACTGGAGCTTGGACATACAGGGGCAAAGGGGAGCAGGGCCTCGAGGAAGAGGAGGAGGAGGAGGACACGCAGCCATCAAACCTCCACAGACTGAATTTGGTTCATCTGTGCTCTCATCACCTGGATACTGTTCAGAATTTTCTTCTGGTGTCCTGCTAAAGTGACCCCAACTCGCAGAATGTCCCTTTGGGAGGAAAAGAAACAGACAGGAATATCAGAAGGTATTTTCTCACAGCAACACAAGATCATAGATGATATTTCAGATGATCTTTAAGGTCCCTTTCAACCCAAACCATTCTGTGACTCCATAAGGATATGTAGGGAGCTGAAGTCTCCACAGATTTGTTCCATGAATTCAATCAGTGGATGCAAACCCCGTGAAATCTCTCTTTTACTTTTCTGGGCTTATCCTCCAATCATTGCATCTTCTACCCACCTTCAGCACCCTCAGAGTCCTGGAACCTCAAGAGAGGGTGTGAAACCAAATTCCCCAGGCTCTGCTCACTGCTTGCAAGTCAACTTGTCTTGAATTTTCTACTCTTCTACCATTTTGTTTGGACTCTCTTTCATTTTGTGACACACTGACTCATTTTTATCATCTCTGGACAGATAATTTGGTGGCCCAGGTGTCCCAGCCTGCAGACAACCAGCAAGAACCTTTCTAGGAGGTCAGTGTTGAAACCACATGGATTTGGTGAACCAAATCAGTCTTCAGGAAACATTTACCTCTTGCTGGCTGCCAAAGTCTGAACAAAACAGCAGCTCCACTTCCATGACTATCTACTTACTGCAGGATCAGTGAACATCAGGTGGTGGTGTCAAGTACAGCTGCACCACGATTTCCCAAGGAAAAGGGACTTGGACCATCCTCTCTGTTTTACATCCTGCCAAGCAGGTGAGGAACGAGGTTTGTCAAAACTGGTGAGACATGAGCTGAGGATGCCCTTGTGATTGTGGTGAAGGCACTTGGAGGATATTTTGAGGGACATGGTAAGGGATGGGGAAAAGTGGCATTTAAGGGACACTGAGGATGTCTGTGGAAGAACAGGCTGCATCAGGGGGACTGCCTGCAGAACTGTTTGCTCTTAGACACTGCAAACAGCACAACCCAGGCACGGTTGGGTTGTGGTGGGGGCCTGATGTCTACTCTCAGCCAAAATTCTTCTCTACCACTCAGATTTTGTGGACCCTCTCTCTTTCTGTTGCATGAACACAGAAAATATTGTGCCAAAATCATCCCCAGGGCCTTGGGGTTGTACCACAGATGTACTCACAGAGTCAGAACTGCTACGCGAATTTCCCGGCAGCAAATCAGAACAAAAAGCCAGAAAAGATCCCACTGGCTGTTTGTGTGATTGGATTCTGACTCACTGGTAGATTTAAAACCTGAATTTAGGCACCAAACCCCAAACCCTTCCTGGTCACCAGACTCAGAGACATCACAGCATGTGCAGATGGCTTTCATGCTTGTCCCTTTCTAAGGGTTTCTACAGCAAACTGAAACCAGCCACAGACCTTTCAGCAGAGGCGTCAGAGCCCCAGTCAGCCCCAAGGGATTTCAAACCCCACCACAAATGGATTTCAGCTGCCTGCTTTCTCCAAAGAGCTTGCTCAGAATTTGTCACCGCAGGATGTTTTCAGTGGATGCAGGACAATCCAGAACAAACCTGACACCATCCCCAGGAGGGGATCTTACCAAGGCCTGTAAATATCTGAGGGGAGAGGTCAGAGCATGGCCCAGGCTGTGCTTGGTGGTGCCAAACAATGGGACAAGAGGCAACAGGCAGAAACTCAGGTACAGGAAGTTCCACCTGAACACAAGTAAGAACTTCCTTCCTGGGTGGGTGACTGAATAGGCTGCCCAGAGAGGGTGTGGAGTCTCCTCACTGGGGATATTCAAAAGCTGTCTGGACACAATCCTGAGAAAGACACTCCAGGGAACCCTGGCTGAGCAAGAAGATTGGACTGGATGACCTCCAGTGATCCCTTCCAACTGTAACCCCTCTGTGATTCCATGATCTGGACTTTCAGAAGCCTTTCTTAGCCAGAACTTTGCAGCTTGTTATCTCCATCACTGACACACCACACATCCAAGAGCACTGCAGAGTCTAAAAGTGCTCTTGAGTGGCTGGAGAATTGTCTGATGCCACCTGCAATCTCCACTTGTTCCATGTTGAGGTTCTGGAGACCCTTGGGGGATGTTCACTTCCACAGTGGGGATGTGCAGTATGATAGTGAGGAGGTGAATTCTGCAGGTGCAGAGTGACAGGGTCACACTAGACAGAGACTCTGGAAATTGAACAGACCAAAAGTTGCTCCACAAAGCAACAAATTCTATAAAACGAAAACTACCAAATGTGAAAATAAAAGCTAATTCAGTACCAAACAACTATTGTTAAACTGCTGAGACTTTCCCAGTGTTTTGGGACTCAAAGCCTGGGCACTTACTCTACAGTCATCTGAGATACTACATCAAAGGTGGTGAAGCCAGCACTGGCAAAGCTCTCCTTGTACTGGCTCATCTTGATGGCATCCAGCCATTCATCCACAGTGTTGAAGCTGGTATAATCCGGGATTGTGCGGTCAAGGAGGGGGAGGTTCATCCTGAAACACAGAAATGGGGAATGAGCAGACCAAGGGCTGCAAGCACAACTGTTCCTGCAGCTTCCAGAGCTGGAGGCACCTGGACCAGCATCCTTCACAGAGCCTGCACTGCACCGTACTGTGAAGTACCAGAAAACACCCTTTTCTGCTGAGGGGTGTGAGAGCATCAGGGAAGCCCTTCTGGATCAGTTCAGAGAGGAGAGGCAGGAGACATCAGAGATGATGGGATGCAGCTCTAAAATCCTGGCTGCACAAGGAGGGAAACCTCATTCTCATAATAGGACCAGTGCTTCCCAGAGGTTGGTGAATCCCAACAAGCCCAGAAAGCATCATACTGTGTCACAAGGTTTATTTGGCTCCATCAAGTGTGGGACTGGACAGCCAGAACAACCACACTCCTCCAACTTCCATGTGTACATGAAACCAAGATGCTCCTCTACATGCAGAGTACACTGTCCATGAGCTGTCTGTGTTCACCAGACCCATACAAGGAGAGGACCAGAGTGACCCTGACATCTGCATCCCTGCTCTGTGGCTGCCCTATCCCTGGGAGTGTCCAAGACAGGTTGGACTGGGCTTGGAACAGCCTAGTTTATTGGGAGGTGTCCCTGCCCATGGCAGGGGGTGGAACAAGATGAGCTTTAAGGTCCCTTCCACCCCAAATTGTTGTGGGATCTTTCAATGCCCACCCTATAAGGGACCGAACACAGGCCAAGCTGCATCTAAAGCAGCATCTAGAGAGGTGCAGGAATGGTGCCCACCAGGACCCAAAGGACAGCAGATGTGCACAGAGGACCAGAGGACAACAGGAAGGCAGAGACACGTACCCAGAGGAGAGAGGTGCCATGGCTTTCAGGCTGTTCGGATTCCGGATCATTTTGTCTAAGGTGTTGACAATTTGCCCAAATTTGGGCCTGTGGTTTCGATCCTTCTGCCAACAGTCCAGCATTAGCTGGTGGAGGGCATTTGGGCAATCCATAGGTGGTGGCAGCCGATAGTCCTGCTCGATGGCGTTTATCACCTGCAACAGGAGAAAAAGAGATCAGTGCAGTCGTGATAGAACCTATTTAATTCATAACATTCCCCTTCTTGGATCCTGAGGGCGCCTGGCACGACCAGCCCTTTTGCAGCCTGCACTCACTGCTGCCTTCCATCTCCCAGCACCCACACTGCTCTTTAACTCCCAGCCCTGGGCGGGGCAGGGGAGGTGTGAGGTGTCCTGGGAGGTGACACCAGCCTTGCTCAGCCATCACCCAGCCTGGCTGGCTCCTGATGTGGGGAAAGAGAGCATCCCTGCTGCTGCCAGGATGTGTCATGCCACAGCTCCAGCCATGAGGCAGGTGAGTCAGGGTGATGTTTTTGGACAGGTATCCAGCACAGCAGCTCACTGGGAGGAGAACATCCCAGCTGCCCCTGTGTTTTCCTTGCTCCAGTGGTGTTTTCTACTCCTGCCAGCAAACCAGCCCATCCATGTGACAGGGTCATGCCATGGGATAGAGAAGGGTTGCAGCAGACCTTGCCTGAGCCAGGCTGCTGGTCTGGGCTGACACAAGGCTTGGGTGTCTGCTCACTGCTCCACATAGCTTGGAAAATGCTTGGTCTTGCAATGTCCAGTGGAAACAGCACAGGAACAAGGACTGGAGGATCTTCTTCAGGGGGAATACCACCTCCCTGTCACCACACCTGCAGCCCTCCATTCTCTCCAGGGTGATGAAGGAGGATGGAGCTGCACCACCTTGCAGGGACAAATGTTCCTCTGACAGAGGCAAGAGCAGCCAGGATTCTCCTGCCTTTTGGACATACACAGCACTGGCACTGAAGGATGAGCAGAAGCTTTGGACACAAGAAACAGGCTTGAGTGTGGCAATAAAAACCAGAAGTGAGGAAAAAATCCAGAGCTCAGGATACTGCAGAAATCAGGAGCAGCATTTTGAAATGACTGGTTCTCCATGGGAATGAGAGAAAAGGGGAGGAAGAGGGACAGAACCCCCCTCAGGGATCCAGAGGAAGGACCTTGATGTCTCTGGCTATTCTCACCATGGGATTGAGGCTGCCATGGGTCTGTCCAGCCATGTCTTGCACACTTCCAAGGACAGAGATCTGCCTGGTGGGATGCCCCAGGGCTGTGCCCTCCTCCTGAGGAAGGACTGGACATACCCATGGTGGTGAATATATTTTTAAGCAGGAAGGTTACATAGTGAAAATTAAGGATACTGCAGCTGGGAACAGGAGAGAAGCAGGGAAGGGTTGGTGGGGAGGAGGCACTGGAGGTGCTGTTGCAGTAAAAGGCTCCCTTCAAGGGTGGGCAGATGGCCAGTCCATGACAATGCCGAGTGTGAGGAGGGGGAACTGGCAGGGTTTAAGAACTGTGGCTTCAGGCAGGGAATGGACAGGGAGGTTCTCCAGACACTGATGGGCATGGCCAAGGTGCTGGGCAGGCTGACTGGAGACATGGGGGCAGCACCACTTTTGCCAAAATGTGCCGGATGACAAGTCAAGAAGATACAGCCTGAAGTTGTGCCAGGGGAGGTTTAGATTGGATATTAGAGAAAAATTCTTCACAGAAAAGGTTGTCAACCATTGAAACAGGCTCTGTAGAGAAGTGGTGGAGTCACCATCCCTGAGAGGGTTCAAAAGGTGTGTGGATGTGGCACTTGGGACAGTTTAGTGGTGAACACGGCAGTGCTGGGTTGATGGTTGGACTCCACGATCTTAGAGGGCTTTTCCAACCCCAGTGATCCCACGACTCTACGACCACTGATCTGCTTTGTGCAGCTCTCGCTCAGGGACTCTCCCAGGAGGTGGAAGTTGAACCCTCTCCCAGCTCTGTGTCTACCAAAGACAGAGGGGAGGGGAGGCACAGGGGGCACAGAGCTGGGTGGCATCATCACACAGGGACCAAGTGCTCATCTCCAGCAGGGACTGAGCACTTTCTGGACAAGCTGCCCACCGTGCTGCCAACAGACACATCCCACGAGGCAGCACAGGCTGCTCTCTCCGTGTCTCTACCCCAGCCTCCCCAGGCACTCACAGCCCAGGGTCAGGAGGCCAATCTGCACTGAATACCTGCCACGCGCCCTCGGCAGGGAGGACCAGCTGGGATTAAGTGGTGACAGCTTCTGGGGCACCATGTCACCATGTCCTGAGGAAAAGTGAGAGCAGAGGCTGGGGACAGGAGACATGCAGCGGGACATGCCAAGGAGGCAGGCCCGTGCTTTGCTGTCCCAGCAGACAGAGCAGCACAGCGCCTGTGGCAGGAGAAGCCATTGAGGGAAGAGGTCCAGGGAGAGGGACAAAGGAGAGGGAAGGCAGAGGGCTACAGGTATAGTAACACCTGGCTGCAGAAATGCTTGAAACTGAGGTGGCAGTGAAGCCTTAATAGGAAGGGAATTGTCCTTGCTGAGAAGAGCAGACCCCTAACTCCCTTCCCTCTGCCTCAAAGAACTGAGGCAAAGATTTTTCTGGTACAGCAGGGGCTGGGGCAAGGCTGTGAACAGCCAAAGGTTCTCAGGTACCATCTATCTGCTCCAGGCTTAGGGATCACAATTTCCCACTAGGCAATAAGGAGGATATGGTTCCACTCTGGGGAAACCTGATGTGGCTTGGATGGAGATACACTGACATGGAAAAGGTCTGATCTGTCATAAGGGCAGAAGGAGAGGCAGGAGTCAGGTGGGAGCTTGGCTCTCACTCTCTCCCTGTAAGGCAAGGTTGTTTTAGGAACCCACAGGGTGATGAAGATGGAAATGTCAGTCTGAAGGCTGCCCATGGACTGCCCAGAGGCAACTTTCAGACATGCTGGAAGCCAAGGCAGATGCTGGCATGTGCAGGTTTGCAAGACCCAGGCTTGCAGCAGAAGGGGAGGACAAGCCTTGGACCTATCAAGGGTCCACCCAGGACCTTGGCATTAGATCCTGAGGGTTCACGAGGTGAAGAAGGGCAAGAAGAAGGGCAGCTCTTCAGAGAGACAGAGTTAAAAGAGACATTCTGGACCCACATGGGCAGGTACAGCATCCTCATGGCACTCCTTGCTACCATCCAGGTGGGCTTTGACCCCCCAGTACCAGGAGAACAGGGAGAATGGCATTGCTATGGTGAAGGTGTGACTGTGGCCACAGATCACCCTTGCATGGAGGCAAAGAAACTGCCTGGGTCCCCCTGGGAGCCAGGAATGCACAGAACTGCTCCAGGTCAAGAGATGAGGCATAAAGTATTTCCAGTTCAGCATGTTCTGAAACACTTTGTGGGTTTGGTTTCTAGATGCATATAAATTGCTTGGCTTCTTACAGACCACAGTCCAAGCTTGCTGTGGGAGATTTAATGATCATCTAGTGGAAGGTGTCCCTGACCATGGCAGGGGGGCGGATGAGATGATCTTTAAAGATCTCTTCCAACCCAAACCATTCTTGACTCTGTAGCAGACTCCCACGGAATGCCTGTGACCCCTGCAGATGCAGCTCTGCTCACTGCTCCACGACCTCTCAGCTCAGTGACATTTCTTTTTCCACTCACCTGCTCCTTCACCTCCTCAGCACCTGCCCCCACCCCTGGGGGTGCTCATCTTCACCCTGTGCAGTCCCCAACCTCTGTCACGGCAGCACAATACGACCAGAACAAATCCCAAAATTAACCCCAAAATTAATAATTAAAGTAATTATTTCTTCCAAAGGTTTTGACCTTGGACACACCTCCCCCAACAGAGAAGGCTCCAGACATGCCACAGGCTGGGGCCATGCTTTGGCCTTGCAATGCTCCCAATTTCAGTGTTTCTGCCCCTGGTTTCTTAACTCACATCCTGGTTGGTCATGTCCCAGTAGGGCCGCTCTCCATAAGACATCACCTCCCACATGACTATTCCATAGCTCCACACGTCACTGGCTGAGGTGAATTTTCGGTACTGAATGGCCTCAGGTGCTGTCCATCGTATGGGGATCTTCCCACCCTGCAGGGAAAAGCAGAGGATGGTAAGAGAAAGAGCAAGAGCAACTGAAAACATGAGGGTCCACAATATTTGCCTGTAATATTCTGGTAAAATCCTAGAAGGAAGGGAGCACAGGATTGCCCCTCATGTTACTTCAGGATAAATGTGGATTGTCTAGCAAAGTCAGGAAGCCTTCAATGATGATGGTTCTCTCCATTTGGTGACCTGTCCCACCACCCTCTTGGGGAAGAAGCTTTTCCTGTTATTCACCTTGAACCTCTCAAGTTATGTTTTTGCCTATTGCCCCTTATTATATCATCAGGTGCTACTGCAAAGAGTTCAGCTCTGTCGTCTTCTTCTTCCTCAAGTACTCTAGGTCACTTAGAGGGGTTCCCTCAGCCTCTACTTCATCAGATTAAACAAGATTAAACTCCCTCCATCTGCCTCCTGCTACAGTTGTCCTCATCATGGTGAAGTGCCCATGTAGGGACTCTGGTAGCAAAGTGGAAGTCTAGGAATGCAGGAGAATCCAAACTGATCTCCCACCATCATTTTTGTCACCTCTCTACCTACAGAGCTCAATAAATGGAATTTGAACACCCTCTTCTTCAGCCTTCTACAGCTGTTGACTCTTTGAAGCCAATGGTACATCATTCTTGAGCTGGAGTCCTCGTGTCTCAGTCTGTGGATACACATGATCCAGCAGGTTCTGATCCTGCCTGTTTCTGCAGACCGAGATGGAGTGAACAGCTTCTGCTGGGTCACTGGTGGGAAATGGAATGGATTGGGTGGGCACTGGGGGCTCTGCCATCCAGCTCTGGAGAAATCAGGACTCTCCACTCCCACAGAGGAGTTAACCACACAGCAGTGACACACACAGAGCAATGCTCTGCTTAAGCCCTTCCATCCTCCTGATTTCCCTCCAGGGGCTTTGGACTTGAGCCATTCACTCAAGGGACCTTCTGAAGGGAAAAATCTGTGCTGAAAACTATGCAAAATTGACTGTGTTTTGTGGTTGTGAGAAGATTAAAGAACATTATATTTTGTCAATGAATAACTGGTATGTGTTATTAAGGGTCTCTTAGGACTGCATAGGACTCAGCCCCAGTGCATGTCAGAAAATGGAAAAAAGATAATGTTCCTTAATATTGTCACAGCCACAAATCTCAGGCAAAACATTCTGTTTCCCACAAGAGGGGAAGACCAAACATTCCACACCAAACACGATGTCCCCTCCATCAGGCAGACTCCAGACAGAGCACCTGGCAAGCAGTGGGTTTAAAAAATATCTACAAGTCCTAAATGAGAAATTACAGACTTTGGAGTATCCTCATGGGAAGTCACTTCACTGGGACCTCCCATGTCTGTGATGATCTGATCCAGGGCTTCATCATGAACCTCTTAAGGCACAAGGTCCTTGGGATAATGACAATAAAAACCACTCATGCACCTCAGGACAGGGCATTTTGCAGAGGCAGATTCTCCTGGTTCTTGGTACAGCAGGTGCACAAATTCTGCCATTATAGATAATCTCTGTCCTGTCACAGTGCCCACAGTTCAAGAAGAATAAATATGGGATAACAAATTTATTATTAGAGAGAAAAGCTACAGGCACAATAACAGGGATAGAGAACAGCAGTAAACACCATGTATTTAGTTAACAAAGGGAAAGTTAATTGGCTGTAAGGAGCATGTTGTGAAAAATAAATGTTATTAGTGTTTCTAAGGCTGTCCAAGATGGAAGAGTTGATGTTTGAAGCTACACAAGTTCAGATGAGAATGAAACCACATATTTTTGGTGTTTGCTTGGTATTCAGCTCCCGATACAATTCACTAAGAGCTATGCCAGGCATCTCATCACTGGCAGCTTCAGAAGAGCCAGGAGGATGATTTCCTACAGGCCTTGCCCCAGCTTTATCAACACTTATTTCCAAGAATTCCTGTCATAGGCATTGATCCTGTTGCACCATTGCAGAGTGATGCTGTGTGATATTCATGTGAACTCTGGGCTACAAACTCACTGAGCTGCAAGTCTTCAAACAATCCTTTGGTCCCAGGGCACGTTCTGCATCCTGAGACAGGCCACAAGTCTTTGGTGGCATTTGTGTCACTGGCACTGAGGTGTTCCTGGGAAGTGGTTTTATGTTCAGGAAATGATTTCTAGGAATGTTTCTGTCAAATTCAGATTCTCTGGAAAATCAGTACCTAGTACTGCTGGGATGAATGCCCAGCATGCATCCACACTCCAGTCTGTTGTTCCTGGGGCTGAGCCTGTGACATGACGTGGAGAAGGATGACAGATTCCTGGACAGCAGGATGATGGTTTCCTGAACAGCAGGACAGCACAACTGGACAGTGATGATAAAAACCCCAGACTTGCTGACCTGGCAACAAATCTGTCAATGCAGCATCTCAAAGGACCCCAGCTGAATCTCACCTGGGTGGGTACAGTGCACAGTCCCAACTAAGGGCTTTTCAGGGACATGTATCTGTTTGCAGACACGTTTGGAAGAAGGCTCAGCTGTTCATAGGAATGACTGGACCTTGTGGGAGAAAATCTTCTTCCATTCATTGAATTGGTCTTTCTCATCTGGGGCCTTATTCCCACTGCTGACACCCTGAAAAAGTGCTCCTCACTGTCAAGTCCTTTCCCTCTCTGAGTCCTTCCTTCTCCCCCATCCCTCCCCCTGAAGAGCAGCGTTACCAGTGCACTGGTGTAGGTGGGGTCAGAGGTGTCGTCCTCCAGGAAGCGGGAGAGGCCGAAGTCAGACACCTTGCAGACCAGGTTGCTGTTGACCAGGATGTTGCGGGCAGCCAGGTCCCGGTGCACGTAGTTCATGTCTGCCAGGTACTTCATGCCCGCGGCGATGCCCCGCAGCATCCCCACCAGCTGGATCACCGTGAACTGCCCATCGTTTTGCTGGGGGACCAGAGGGAGAGTCCACGTGAGAGGAGCAAATTCACAGCCTGACATGGTCAGGCAGGAGCCTCTTTCTACACTCACGGCAAGATACAGCTCTGCCACGAGTACACACATTCCCTCCCAAAGCAAGAACGTGGGGAATGGAGAGCTCACAGGGGCTGGGAGTCACCCTCACACACTCCAAGGGCATCACTATGGTGGCTGCTGTCACCCAAAGGTGCACCCCCCTTATACTGGAGGGCTCAGAAGGGGCCATCTATTCCTATTAAGCAGGTTATCTCCCTTCAGCAGTCAGTTCTTTACTTCAAGCTCAGAACTAGAAATACTTAGAGCAGCTGCAGGTGAAGTTAAAGCTACATCAGACCGTCCCTCTGTGCCTGTTTGTACAGCACCTGTGGGTGTGCAGGAAGGCACAGCCTCTCCCTAGGAGGAGTGGACAGACATGTAAGGGCTGACATCTGGTGCCACCTCCACTTCTGTTCCTGAGACACAGACCTCTGGACTGTGCAGCAGCTGCCCCAGGGGATGCTGGGCAGGGAAGGGCCCTGGGAAGGGAACCTTCCCCCAGTCCCACTGCGTCCCAGCACAGGCTCTGGAGCTGCACACTCCCAGGATCCCGTACCCGCAGGAAGGAGTCCAGTGAGCCATTCTCCATGAACTCAGTGATGATCATGACTGGCGAGCTCTTGGTCACCACCCCCTCCAGGTGGATGACGTTGGGGTGGTCGAACTGCCCCATGATGCTGGCTTCGCTCAGGAAGTCCCGTCTCTGCTTCTCCGTGTAACCAGACTTGAGGGTCTTGATGGCCACAAAGATCTCCCTTTTGCCAGGAAGCTTGAGATGCCCACTGCACACCTCACCAAACTCCCCTGTGGACAGACAGGCAGAGTTTGTCAGCCTCCCACAAGCTCCCTGAGGGACCCCACTGGCTTGAGCCCTGCCTGCCCTGCCATGTCCCTGAGCTGACCACCCACCACCTGATCTCTGCTTCTTCCCTCCTCCACACCAAAGACCCCCTTCTAGATGGACTCATCACTGTGAGGAGCACTGGACATGGGATTACTTGCACATGGGAACTGGATGTTCATGTTTCGTCAGCATTGGACTCCTCTGGTCCTTCTAGTCCAGCCTGGGGCTAAGTAAGACCTTAGTAGCATCAGTCTTCCCAGTACAGGTAAGGCTAAATCCTCACCAAATCCTGGGACCACGAAGGAGCCTGTCATACTGAGGGGAGCCAGCCATTCCCAGGTCACCTACCTGCCCCAATCACCTGCTCGATTTTGACACAAGAGATATCGATTTCTTTTGCAAATTCCCTGACAGCCTCATTGGGATCTTCATAGGTGAATGGATCGATATAAATCTTCATCCCTGGAGTCACTGCACAAAGGTGAGGAGAGAGTCAGACAGATGGGGGCAACTGGAATGACGGATGGTTGGCATCAAGGAAAAGAAACCTGTTCATGTGAGGGTCTTTCTACCTCAGCAAGTTGCATAATCAAGGGCATGAAGCAGAAACAGAGAAACAGTTTGAGAAGTAACATGCAGAGCCACATTCCACAGGTCTGTTACAGTGGAGTTTAATGAATATTGGCCCACAAGTCACTGTTGGGGCAGTGAGGGAATATGTTGTGGGCTCAGGCTGCAAACTGCAGACTGAGTCCTCTACAGGGTCTGTGATCTTTCCAGGGGCAAGAAGGACACACAGTCCAGTCTGCCCCACTCTCCTGACAGGTAACCCAAAGCTGGGTCCCCTCATGGGAGCCCCAACAAGACAAGTTGTGGGGGACACAAGGAAAATTGCAAGCACCAGGTTCCTTCTGCTGGGCAGAGCAGAGGACACAGTAACATGTGATGGGAAAGACAATGGTCACAGGACCTGGTGAGGCTGGACTGCTGCTGGCCCATCCCACACTACCTGTGGGACAGCTCTACCATTTCCACACCCATTTTCTGGCCTCTGGCTCACTCCAAAATGGGGGTGTTTGGAGAGCAGAGCTCACAGCTCACTACACAAGGACCCCAACACAGCACCAGAGACACAACTCCCAGCTCCAGGATGCTGGCTGGATTCAGGGGGTGTCTGCAATACTCACAGACTGCCCAGGCCTTGCAATTTGCTGTATTCTCACCGCAGCCATCACTGCTGGGAGTGAGCAGGGACTGAGCCTTGGACAGGTGTGTTGAGAGAGGTGTTTAAAAGGCATCTCAGGCCCTTTATCAGCTCATGTGCATCCTGTGGCACCGAGCCCCTTCCAAGAGGTGCAGGCACAGCCATTAATGCCATCCCAGCTTGGAGCTGTCATGTCCCACCCCAGGCCCAGGAGAACATGTGAATGTGTGTTTACAGCCTGGACTGACAAACAACTGAGAGTTGCATTTACATAATCCCTCCTGAAAAGTGTTATTTCTCCTGGTAAGGGATAGCGAGGCAGCCAGCACAGACTGCTGGGGCATAGGGCTGCAGCTCAGAGCTCTGCCTTTTGGGAGGTGCTTCCCAGGTAACTGCAGAAGCAACAGTGAGTCCTGAGCAGAAACACTACTGGGGTTTTCCATGCTCTGAGCAAAGTCTGGATTTGTACAGGAACAATGTATTAAAAGGGCAAAAATCCTGAAGCTACAAGTAGAACACGGGGAAAATAAAAACTGAGATTGGAATAAAGCAAGATTAGAGCCATATGTCTCCGGTGAGGGAGGAGAAGGATTTCAGGGACATACAGGCAGGGGTTAATCACAGAATCATGAAATGGCTTGTGTTGGAAGGGATCCTAAACAACCTCATCTTGTTCCACCCCCTGCCATGGGCAGGGACACCTTCCACTAGCTGAGGTTGCTCCAAACCCTGTCCAACCTGGCCTTGGACACTTCTAGGGATGGGGGAAGGAGGATGCACTGGGGTGAGGCAGGGTGTGCAGTCAGGCTGGGAGCAGGAATGCTGGATTGAGGGAGTGCCTTGCACAGGGATGTTGGAAAAGGAAGGCTGCAAGAGAGGGCATGTTAGGTATTGCATTATATACCTATATATAGATATATCTCCTATCTGCTGGGAATCTGGGAGCACTGGGATAGGCTCTAGCAAAGGTGTTTGGGTTCCTGCAGAAGGACAGCACTCTGCAGGAGTTGGATAGGCCAGGGAAGGGGTCTCACTGCTGCCCAGCAGAGTGGCAAAGCTCAGGGGTTGGAGGAGCAAGACACAGTGTGGTGGCAGGAGCTGCAGCACAGAAGAGGGTGAGGCTTTGGGGGCGCATTGGATGTCACACTGCGGAGCATGCACAGGGCTTGGCTCCTAACAGCACACGGGGCCGGGAGCAGGGCAGGGAGCAGGGGCTGGGGTGACACCTGGCCAGCAAGGAGCTCCTCCTGCCCACACACGCACACACCTGCCCAGCCGGGCGGGCTGAGCCCCCCACCCCGCAAGGAACGAGTGCACAGGAACACAAACCGAGGAGCGAGCGGACGCCCAGGGCGGGCGGGGGCCCGCGGTACGTACTGTGCCCACTGGTGTAGTGCTGCAGCTTGTCCGTGTACTCCGAGTCCGCGCGCTCAAAGCCCCTTCTTCTAGAAAGGAAGGGAGACCTGAGCACAGCATGGGCCCGCCAGTGCTGGCCATGCGCTGCAGGGGCACCTCTGTCCCCTGCCTGTCCCCATCCTCCCCTGCCCCTGCCCCCCTGTCCCCAGTGACTGCCCCTGCCCCCTGCCCAGCCCCGGGCAGTGTGCCCAGACTGACCTACCTGTTGCACACGATGCCGATGACGACGATGGCGATGAGGAACACCAGCCCTGCCGCCGAGGAGCCGATGATGAGCGGCAGCTTCTCCTGGACACTGGTCTGGTACTCGGCTGGTGCATGAGGGAGAGGGAATGGGTTAATGGGACATCACTCACAAGTTATCAAAGTCAGAGCACGTCCCCAAGCTGGGTCCACAACTGCTTCCTGGCATGGCTTTGGTGTGGGACAGGTAGTGCTGTCCCAGGCCTGGCTCAGGCTGGGGGATGTTCCCCAGTAGGAAGGTTGGATGGAGCTATCCCTTTTGGGAGGAAAGTTTAGTCCCATGGATACGTGCTGTGCCTTGTCCCTGGCCTCGAGGCCAGAAAACTGGCTTGGCCTGTTTTATTTAGCAGCACGAATTTAGGAAAGTAAGACCTGACTCTGCGTTTGTCATCACCAGCTGTGCACATAGAAGATGTAACATAGAAGACGTAAGTTTTGCTTCCTCTAAATCCACCTGACTGGAGGCAGCCCCATGGCAGAAAAGCTGGGCAGAAATGGGACCAAAGTATGGGACTGCCTGCACAGACCTCCCTGCCCAAGCCTCTCTCCAGGTCTTGAATAAATGGACATGACTTGTCAATACACCTTTGAGGGGACTGACAGCAAGGGGACCAGCACTGCTGCCAGTGCATCTCCATCTCCTCCACGGCTCTCAGAGCCCCATGGCACCTTTACTCAGAGGTGAGAGACTCACCTTCAGTCATGGTCTGGAAATACATCTTCCCACTGTACCGGCCATACCCGGCCACTGTCCGTGCCCGCACCTGGAACACGTAGATGGTGCCAGCTTTGAGGTTTTGCACTGCCACAGTGTTGGTGGGGCTCTTCACTGTGGTTGAGTTTAACTCACTCAGATCCTGTCAAGAAAATACAAATCTGACATCAGAAAAAACGGTCTAGAACTGGGCACTGCATTTCTGGGAGGAGGAAGGACAGGAGACCTGGGTAGTGTAGGTGAGAGACCAGGAAGGGAGACCATGGCTCTGAACAAACAGGTCCTACCCCCTGGCAGGGAGACGCCAAGGCAGGGATGTGAGTATGGCTATTCCTGGGATATCCAGCACCTCTCAGGAAAAGCTCTAATGAAGGTATTCGCTAGAAAACTCAAGTTGCTTCTCTGAGCCTTGAGCTCAATGGGAATGGGAACTGCTTCCCTCCTCTGCACCCACTTTCTCTTAGCACTGTCCTTCTTCCTCACCCCATCCTCCTGTGCCTGATCCAGCCTCAGCACCCTCTCTATCTTCTCTTCCCCATCTCCCTTTGCCTGTACTGGAGACAAAACCCACCAGAACACCATGTTTTGCATCTTGGGAGAAGTACCTGGAGTGCAACCATGCCTCTGCCCAGGGCCTACTTCCCTAGGGACCATGGCCAAGTTTCCAAAGCCAGGGAACTCAGGAGCATATTTAAAAGTGATAATGAGACTATTTCCAATCTGTTGTCCTGCCCCTTGTCTGCAGTTCTAGCTGAGGACTGGAGCAGTCACACCATAATGGTACAGATGGCATCACACTTGTGTAGGTGATGGATCCATCACTGCCCTTAGGAACTATGCCCTTCGCTGACGATCCAGAAGCACCAGTGGATGGGCAGGATCTCCTTGTAAAAGAGGACAGGCAGTCCCTGTCCCACCCAGGGATGTGGACAAAGAGGCCAGCAGAGGAGGATGGGACCACCTTCAGAGGATCTTGAAAGTGATCTGAACAAGGGGGCCAGAAGCCTGGCAGCCAAAAAGCCCCAAAAGTCAGAGCAAAGCAGTAATCTCTTCAAACAGCAGGATGCTTCTGGAAGACAGAGAGATCTTAGGAAAGTCAAGCTGTAGGCATGAACTCTGAGAAAAGGAGGGTCAGGCACTGATTTTTGAATCCAATGTCTGTAGTGATGTTGAAGGTGCTCATCCTTCCTGGTGGCATCTTGGATCTGGCAGGTCAGGCTGCCTTGGCAGGACCACCAAGTGGAACAGAGCAGCAGCTGAGAGCTCAAAATCTGAGTTGGCAAGTTTACAGATGAGTCCCCTGAGATTTGTTAACTTCAAACCACTGCAAAGGGCTCAGCATGCCCAAGGACCCCCACTCTGCACCCTCACCACTGCAGAGGGGTAACCTCAGGAGACACAGGCCAGGACTGGCAGAAAGTCAAACACGAGGTTTGTGGAACCCGTTAAGTGGAACACAGGGTGTGATCAAGGGACTGGCCTCTGTCCCAGTTCTGAAATGACACTGAGGTAGAGGAGAGGGACTTTTGATTGTCCTACGGGGACATGAGGTCAGAGTGAAACTTCCAGCAAGGAGAAAACATCTAGTCCTCCTCATCAACTCCTGCAGTGGGCTGCTGAAGGACAGAAGGTAATGAAGGGGCAGAAGGAAAGTCCCACCGAATCAAAGAATTGTTTAGGTTGGAAAAGACCTCCAAGACCATTGAGTCCACCCTGTGCCTGATCCTCACCTTGTCACCCAGCCCAGAGCACTGAGTGCCATGTCCAGTCATTCCCTGGACCCCTCTGGGAATAGGGACTCCACCCCCTCCCTGGGCAGTCCCTTCCAATGACAACCCCTTCAGTGAAGAAATTTCTCTTGATGCCCAACCTGTACCTCCCCTAATCCTCCTGTCCTGTCACTTGTTACCTGGAAGAAGAGATTGATCCCCCCCTGGCTCTGCCCTCCAGTCAGGGGAGCTGCAGAGAGTGATCCTGCAATCACAGAATCACAGAATGGTTTGGGTTGGAAGGGACCTCAAAGCTCATCTCATTCCACCCCCTGCCATGGGCAGGGACACCTTCCACTAGCCCAGGTTGCTCCAAGCCCCGTCCAACCTGGCCTTGAACAGAGTTAATTTCTTCTACTCTTAAGCTGTTGGTGGAGCAGTGCTCTGGTGAGGACAGCTGGGGAGAGAGGGGGCTGGCAGGAATGTGTCTCTTCAAGTGTGTGGTCAAACCTGAGGGCTGGAAATGCTGATGGCACCTCATTCTGCAGGGTTATGCAGACAAGGGCATGTAGGGAGAGGACAACAGGGAATGGCTTTAGACTAAAAGAGAGTCACTTTATACAGGATATTGGAAGAAATCCTACCCTGTAAGGGTGGGCAGGCCCTGGCACAGGGTGGGCAGAGAAGCTGTGGCTGCTCCATCCCTGGAAGTGTCCAAGGCCAGGTTGGATGGGGCTTGGAGCACCCTGGGGTAATGGAAGATATCCCTGCCCATGGTAGGGGTGGCACTGGATGGGCTTTGAGGTCCCTTCCAACCCAAACCAGAGTGTGACTCTGTGATTCCATGACTGCTGCATTTCTGTCCCCCCTGTACAGTGTGAGAGCTGCTGCCACAAACACCAACTGTGGAGGCTTTTCAGTCATTGTCAGGGCACCTTTTGGGTTTTGCCTCCTTCCTAAATTTGATGAACTCAGAATAGGCACAGCAAACACCAAAACAGAAGCCAAGTGGCCAGAAATGTGCATGTGACTGAAGCTGGGAAGAAGCTGAGGGCTGCACAGGGTGGATCTTCTCCACCCACAGCTTCTCTCAGCTGCTAAGCTGCAAAAGCACAGCCAGGTCCTCAGCCAGCAGAGCAGCACAGGGAGGGGGTGACACAGCCCTCATGGCCAAGGGACAGTGGGCACAGATGGCTCCTGGCATCATGGATGTGGACACCTCGTGCTGAGCAGCCCTGTGGCACAACAACCCTCCAGCCAACAAGCAGAACATGCAGAGACCCTCGGATCTGACAGAGAGGTGAACCCACCAAGCATCAAAGCCTGAGCTGGGGTACAACGTGGTACAGCAAACACTCCACTGCAGCTCCCCCAGCAATCTGTTCCCAATGAGATTCATGGGTAGGCAGGATGGTACTGTAAGAGTTCCAAAGCAGCCCCCAAAATCAATACCTCAATTGTAAGCTCTGGGTTTTGCCTGTGGTACAAAAGGCAGTTTGGGAGAAGATGATCTAATACACCACATATTGATTAATCAATTCAGGCAGGATGCTAATGGGCTTTTCTTACAACACTTGGCACTGGAAGGGAGGAGAGGGAATGCTGAATGAGAAGGGGAGAAACTGGTTGTGTGCTGAAGTTTCAGGGAGAGGAGGGGCATGGAGTGGGGAAATGGGCCCTTCCAGAGATCACTCTAAGTGGTCAGAGACTGGCAATAAATGGAGGAACTGAGCAAGGAATGGAGAAGGTAATAAATCAGGTGTATTGGCTTCAAACCCAGCAGAATCGTACCTTGCAATTTACTGTGGCTGATGAAAATCCTTTCCTGTTGCTACAAAATCCCTCACAGGAAGGACTGTGAAAGAGCCCAGCATGGGTCTGGAGCCTGTAATGAAGCAGCCTGAACACACTGCCATCCTCCTGCCAGTGAAATGGGCTGAGGGCATTATTAATCCCTACTTTAGTTATTTTTCCACATAAAATATAGCTTCAAACAAGAGAATGCACTGAAAGACAGCAGAGCAGTTGTTGCTGACTGGGTGAGACTGTCCTGCTCTGTAAAACTGGCAAGAATAAAACTGACCAACCAAGAGGTTTTGACAGTCATGGAGGCACAGCCTGCAAAGCCCCTTGTGAGGAAACTCAGCCTGATCTTCTTCACAGCCAACAGAGTCATGCCAGGCATGAAGGTGAGAGATGGGGCTTTGTAAAATCATGTTGGAGTCGCCCAAACTAGCCCTGGGTCTTGTCCTAACTCCAGCTGATGCTGCTCACTGATGTAAATTAAAAGTTGGATCACAAAGGCTACACCCAAGAGAGGAAGACTTCCTGAAGAGAGGAAAGCTCTAGGTACAGAATATTAAGGAGTCACTCGGTTCTGCCACCCAATATTGTGCAATTTGGTGACTGATTGTCTACAGGACGTTGTGGGAACATGGTCCTCCTCACCCCCCCATGCCACCAGCACCTTGGAGTGCCACAGCAATTCCTACACGTGGCAGTACCACGTTGTAGACAAGTTGTAGGAAAGCAAATGCACAACCTCAAACCACCAGGGGCCGTGAGAGTGGCCCAAAGGCTCTTACAGCACCTGCAGAACAACCCGTGAGAAAACAGCTCCCAAAAAGCAGGAGGGGCTAATCCATTGGGGGAAATGCACAAACTAAATCCCTTTTTCTTCCAGAACAACCTTTCCCAGAGCAGCCCAAGGCACAAAGAGCAGCCCAGGAGCAGACTCACATTGTAGAGGATGTCGGTCCAGCCCTCCATGGTGATGCACTGGAAGACGGTGAGCACGGCGAAGAGGATGTTGTCGAAGTTGGTGATGCCGTAGTTGGGCCCTTGCCAGTACTCCCTGCAGGTGGTCCCACTCTCACACTGCCTGGCAGGAGGTTCCTCTCCACAAGGGAAATCTCCCACCTCATCACCTGCAAGGAGGGAAGAAAAGTTACCAACTGAAGCAGCTGGTGCTGCTGGACCCTCCTCACAGCATTGCAAGAACAGGAGTCACGTTTTGGGCTTCTTTGTGCCACTCTAGAGTCATGATGCCCATGTAATCACCCACTCTGTGCTGTCAGAGGTGGTTTCGTGCTAAGGTGGAGCAGAGCCAGCTCTGAAGTGCCCATATTTTTTTTGTTCAGCCATCTCATGTGATGGAATCACGGAAATGACCTCCAAGATCAAGTTCAACCATAAACTCCCATCACTATTGATCACTAAACCATGTCCCCAGGTGCCATATCCACATGTTTTTCAACACTTCCAGGGATGGTGACTCCTCTTCCAATGCCTGACCACCCTTTCAGCGAAGAAATTTTCCCTAAGATCCAATTGGTGCAACTTGAGGCTGTTTCTTCTCACCCTGCCACTTGTCACCTGGGAGAAAAGATGTCCAAACTGCTCAGAATTCCCAGCTTATGACAATGACTATATCTAAGAGCCTGGAAACAGTGTAAGAGCAGCTACATAGGAGAAACACCGCAAAAAACCCCAAGAGGGTGGAAAAAGCAAGGGCTGAGGGTCAACATCTACTTCAAACACCCTCCCATAGCACAGCTAAGGGCTAAATATTGGCCCTATAACATTAAAGCTAAAAGGGAGGCTTTTCATTAAGAAAGGTCTGGTTTTGGACAGCCCCCAAATTGCCCAGGTACAGATGTTAGACCACAGCAGCATGAAGAGCCCTTGGTTTCATCCCAAGGATGAGTCTGTCAGTGAAGGACCACAAGGGATGGCCAGGAGGGTGCTCAGCATCTTCCAGGGTGAAGCCTGAAGCTTTGCAACCCTCCAGAGCAGTTGGGAAAATTAAAGTGCCGAGTTTGCAGAGTAAACAAATATGCTAAGTAATATTCCCATTTACAGAGATGCAATTTGGGGAGTATTAAAGGGTTTTTAAAATGACACGTTATAGTAATGGAACAGCAAACTGCACAAAATCAAATTCACCAGGGGGAAAACAAGAGCAGCACTAACAAGAATTAGGAATAATCATTCTACAGAGCAAAGGCTGCAGGAGGAAAACAGGATTGTCACTGTGGATTGGGATATAAGTGTGTATTTATACATATATATATGTATTTACATGTGACACACTTTCCTGTTGACTCAACACCTTGATGCAGGGCAGATCTCCAGCTCCCATATGGGTCACCACAGGCTTTCACAAGGGCTTTGTGAGAGAAGCCTGCAAAAAGAAAATGCCAAATCTGGCTCTGCAGACCTTTTGGGAGGGTGCCTTAAGAGGGGATCCAGTTTCAGCTCGGTTTGGCCTCTTCTTGCCAGGTAATGCTCTGAAAATTCAATGTGTATCTACCACAGAAGGTTGGGTGGGTGTTTTTCCTTTTTAAAAAAGGGACCAGAACTGGCCTTTACTCCCATGGCTGGGGAAGACAGAGAAAAGGGGGATGTCAAGGAAAAATGGGAAACCAATGTGATGCCCTTCTCTCCTGGAGCAGCTCCTGGGCACTTGGGCTGGGTCAGCTGCTTAAAAATGATCCTTTGGCATCCCTGGAGGATGCAGGGAGAGGGAAACATATCAGGGATCCACTGGAACATGCTCTACCATCACAGAACACCCTCAGCTGGAAGGGACCCCCAAGGATCATCGAGGTCAGCTCTGAAGGGAGTGACCCACACAGGGACCAAACCCACAGCTCTGGCGTTACCAGCACCATGCTCGGAGTTAACACTGATTTTCACCCATTTTTTATTACAATAAAGACATGTTTCCACCAGCTCAGAAGAGTCAGGCTGAGAGGCAAATTGCCATATTTTGGTGCCCAGCATCCCTCACCACTGCAGTTTATTGCTGACCTCCCCAGGGCTAGAACAACACTTGTTGACACCTCTACTTGCTTCTCCTCATGACGATGCACTGAGGGAACTGTTGGGACCTCTCACATGGCTCCTTATTCCAAGAAAAATCCCCGGAGTTTGCTCACTTTGGGGCTTTGGAACAGAAACAAGTCTGAGCTCTTCCAATTTCCAAGCCTCTGACAGAGGCATCTCTTTAATGAGATTCCCATTTCCACGCTCAGAGCCCTTTGGAGCCCGTGGTTCGTTAATGCACCTCTTTGGAGATGCTGATGAGGTTCTAAAAGGCTCAGGCGATGCTTTGTGGGCTGCTCTGCTGCTCCAGGGACGGCAGAGCCAGGAAACCTCCCCACACTCGCCCTTCCAGGAACATCGTGGTGACATTTCCCGCCCAGCAGCTGGAACTGAGCCCATCATTGACCCAATAACATCGAGCAGCTCTTCAGGACAGAGCCCAGGAACCTTCCACACCGCCCAGGAAGGGGGTTCAGGGATGCTGAGCCACGTCCTCCCACCGAGGTGCCACGTGCTGGGATGTAGGGGTAGAATTATGGAATATGCTGGGTTGGAAAGGACCCAAAAGGATCATCAACTCCTGGCCCTGCACAGACACCCCAACAATCCCACCCTGTGCCCCAGAGCATCATCCAAACCCTCCTGGAGCTC
>JAWWEE010000052.1:509934-551539 GCA_035221455.1 Xenops minutus | reverse complement strand
GGCCTTGGACACTTCCAGGGATGGGGCAGCCACAGCTTCTCTGCCCAACCTGTGCCAGGGCCTGCTCACCCTCACAGCCAAGAATTGCTTCCCAATATCCCATCTAACCCTGCCCTCTGGCAGTGGGAAGCCATTCCCTCTTGTTGTGTCCCTCCATCCCTTGTCCCAAGTCCCTCTCCAGCTCTCCTGGAGCCCCTTTAGGCCCTGGAAGGGGCTCTCAGATCTCCTCAGAGCCTTCTCATCTCCCGGTGAACACCCCCAGCTCTCTCAGGACATGAAATGCTCCTTAAGAGTGGAAAGGGCACAGTTTAAATCAAGCCAAAAGAAGATGGCCCAGAGACCACAGCATCACACGTGGCATTTGTTACTTCATTGTTATGGGGTTTTTTAATTTTTAGATTTTATAAGCTTGAGCAGCTCTATTTCCCCCTTAATTGGTGCAATTGTTTTTAACCCTGCTCCTGGAGCCACGTTGCCATGGTTACCCTGCACAAGCCTCGGCAAGCGAGGTGTATTTTTAGAATTGCCAAAATACACGTCTCTAACAGAGCTTTTCTGGACAGAGCTCTCCTTGTTCCATGACACAGGAATTAAGGGCATTCAATGGAATTAAAATGTGGGAAATTCAAAACCGATTAGAGGAGGGGCCAACGGTGCAGCCAGTGCAAGGCTTAAGCCCCCATGCCTCGGATGCTGCCACGGCCTCCCCAGGACATGGGGGGACAGCTGAGGTGACCAAGTGCTGCCATGGGATCTGTGGGACAGCAAGGCATTGCTTGGAGCCCACAGGGCTGTGCCTTAGGATGACCAATGAGCCAGTTGAGAAGTTAAGGCTCAGGGCTCGGAGACTGATCAACACAGGTGACATTGTGGTGGGTGCCAACAGACCACCTGATCAGGGCAAGTCGCAGAGGCCTCGTTTTTGCAAATCCTGGTCCACAGGGGATTTCCACAACCCCAAGATGTGCCAGAGGAACACCACAGTGGGACTCGTGCCAGGTGGTTCTGGGGAGCACTGGTGACAGCTTCCTGACACAGGAGAGAGGGGACAATGGGAAGAGACACCCTGCTGGGCCTAGTACTTACCAATGAGGAAGAACTGCCCAGGGGCATGGTGATCCCAGGCAGTCCTGGCTGCAGGGCCCATGAGATGGTGGAGTTCGGGATGTCAAGGATGAATAGGATCACAAGCCTGCAGACCACAGCCCTGGACTCCAGGGGAGCAAACACTGGCCTGTTCAGGGACCTCCTTGGAGGAATCCCATGATGATATAGTCCTGGGGAGAACAGCAGTTCAGGATACTCCACTGAGTGCCATGGATCATGTCCTCCACGCTCAAGGACAATCCATCTCCACCTCCTGGAACCAAGCTGTAGTGACAGGGACCTGCATGGATGGGCAAGGAGCTCCCAACTGTACTTAGACTTTAAAGGAAAGTACACAAAGGGCAGGACCAAGGACAGGTGACCCAGGGGGAACAACATCTGTCCCAGAGGGTTGTGCTGCCACTCAGAAGTATGGACAGGCTGGAAGAAAAGACCAACAGGGATCTCAAAGTTCACCAAGGAGAAGCATCAAATCCCTGCACCCACACCAGCAGTTCTGAGCCCAGGACTAGATAAACCACCACCCTACAACACCAGATCACCACCTTTTTGTCTGTTGAGCATCTTGGACTGACTCATCCCCAGAGGAGAATGTGAGCGAAGGTATGGGACGGAGCAGGAGGGCTACCACAGGTGGCAGCTCAGCAGCCACAGCCTCAGTCAGTGTGTCAGGAGCTTTCACAACACAGGCTGTGCAGGTCCATGCCATGCAGCCAGATGTCCAAAGCCGGATTTACAACCTACCGATGCAGCATCAGCTACACAAACTGTATTCAAGTATTTCCTCCTATCAGTTCTTATTTAGGAAAGAGTCCCTTGGAGTGTCACCTCCAACAGCCCTCGTAGGTGGTGGAAGAGCACTGATAGAGCAGCAGAGCCAGCAAGGCCCCTGTGTACTCCCAACAAGTGGTACTTCACTGATCATGGCCAGGCAGCCAGGCAAACCCTGAGGTGCAGAGACCACAGCCCTCAAACTGCCCCAGCTCCACCAGCCCTGGCACCCCTCCAAGAGGGTCCCTGCCCAACTGCAGCTCCCTCAGCTTCAGGGCGAGGAACGTATCTGAGCTGGGCCAGAAGAAAACACCAGGAAGGAAATGGAAAGTATAGCAAGGATTAACACTATTTTAGCTGAAGTCAGGAAGCGGATTAAGGGGAGGGAAAGCTGGGGGCTCCAGCACAAACTTGCCCTTTGGCAGGAAAGGACAACTCAAGTAGAAGCTGCTGAGCTGTGGCACTGTGAGCCTGACCCAGGGTCCTGCGAGGACCCATCGAGGAGAAGGGGGAGCACAATGAAATGGAGGCCACAGTGCCAGCAAGAGCCATTCCCTGCGCCAACTCCAGAGTGCTGCAGCTGTGCTATTCCTGCACCATGCTCCCAGGGAACTGCCAGGCAGAGGCTGGAGAAGAACCACTCACCTCCAGCATGAGTAGGATGGTTGAGCTCAGCCTGGCTGTTGATCACAAGCTACACTCTGACTCTGTTTACAGGTACAGATCTAGTGAGAGACACTGAGGGCACAGTAGGTCCTGTGGTCTTGCAGCCCACCCTGGCAGCCCTGAGCAAGGCCCAGAAGGTGCCTGATGCTCTTCTCTTGCTGGGCAGCAGCTGCATGTGCAGAGGGCACATGCACAACCATCATACCTGTAAGAAAAAGCATGTTTTGCTGGCAATCATTCCTTCTGAGCCAGGGCACCACCACAGCAGTGGCTCTCAGCACCCTGCTCAGCCATTCTTCTCAGGAACACACTACTGACATCAGAAAAAAAAAGTGAAAATAAAAAGCAGATCCTAGAGGTGCAGATACCCAGGAGTGCATCCTTTGGTTTAGAAAGCAGCTGTATTTGCAAGCCCTTCTTGACAATTTACACAGAAAGGAAGCGTTCAGAGAGACATTTAGATGCCGCAAGTCAAATAGGATCAAAAACATGAAGACAAAAAGCAGAGTCCAAAGATGTTCCTGCTGTTAATGCCTCTCTGAACACCCCTCCGGACAGCTCTTTCCAGAGGAGCCGTACTATGGACCATGACATCCCTGGCTGAAGCTGGGCTCTGCCAGTATCACTCCAGGGGCACGGTGCAGCTGGAAAGATGCCCTCCCAAAAATCATCGGCATAATTCATTTCAGAGTCAGAGCAGTCTGCCAGCAGCTCTAGTCATGCTGTCCCATCCCTTTCACAAGGACATGAGTAATTATTGAGCACTCTAGCTACTCAAACTGATCAGAGCAAAACAAACTAATTTCGTTCCAAGGCAACGATCTGACCTCGTTAACGAGGGGAGTAACGCATTAACAATATTTTTCTCTTACACAGTGATGTCTTTCATTAGCGCTCAAGCTGTTTTGTAAAGGAGCTTAGTACATTCCTATAAACTCATTTGCATAGGAGGAAACCCAGGCCAACACCCACATATCCAGAGGCTGTTCCCTGGGAAGGAATCTGGATGGAGAGCATGGAGAAACATCACCCCGCAGCCAGAAACAATAGCCTGAGGAGCCGGTGCTAGGAGCAGCCTTGGGAGCAGCCTTCCCTTCCCGGAGCAACTTTCCCTTCCCGTGCCTCTTCAAAGCACTCACCAGGGCAAGCAGGTACATCCCAGCCAAGGCAGATCCCTGCCATACCTGCACAGCAGGTTTCCTCCTCTCTATCACAAACCCAGGGCTCATCTCTTCTTTTTGAACGAAGAGAACAACTCTGGGCATCCAGACTCACTGTGAGGGCTCACAGAGATCTGACACACATCACACCACAGTTATTCACCTCAAGAAACACCCCAGTGTGCTGAGCAGCAGCTCCATAAAGCACCCCCACACCTCCCCTCTTAGAAGGCATCAGCCATTAAACAGAGCTACCAGTCCCACCTGCTACACGAGGCACCAGCACACCGGCAAGGATCCTTCCCAGTTACTTCCATGAAGAGTCACCTCTCCAGATGATGTTTTGCCCTTCGGGAGGATTAGTGTACTTACAGACACCAGAGGGGCTCTCAAACAGGGTACACTCCTGTCAACTCAGCATGTACCCGCTGCAGAGCCTGGGGAACGAGCTGCCTCAGCAAGGCCGGCTTTTCTCATGCCCGAGGAGAAGGTCAGGTCTGTCAGGTTTCAGGGATGGAGAGAAGACCCTCTGACTGACACCCTTAAGACTGGGACAAGGATCCTGCTGCTCAGGAGGGAGAGGGGCTGGGAACCCAGCGGGCAGCAGCAGCGATGGGAAGCCGGCTGTGGCACAGGAAGGGTTTACACACTCCTCACTCAGCATCACCTGCATTTAACCCACCCAGTGCCATCAAGTCACCTCCTCACAGGGCTGTGCTCCACCACCTCTGGCGCAGTCACAACAGTTCCCACTCCAAGGCCAAGCCGAGGTTTCCTCTACACTTGCAACAGCAAGGACAAAAACCCCTCAAGATACTGCTGCCACATAACAACCCTCGTCCCCCAGACTGCCCTTGCCCCAGCCCGGCAGCCAAAAGCCTCTAAGCACTTGCTAATCGCTAATTAACATGGGCTTACAGCTCGGATATTAAGCATGGCTGGGAAATCACTTCTCTCCATCTCACATAAGGAAAAACCCAAACAAAAGGAGATGATTCTGTTTGTGGTCCCTGGAGGCATGTCTGGAGCTCAGCAGATCAACGCACTTGGCCTTGCAGAGCTGCTCTAGGAGGGCAGACTGAGATGATGAGGGGTTTGTGTGCACGCCCCTTACAGTCCCCAACCAAAGCTCACACGCAGGTTAAAGGCATTTAAGGGAAGGATTAGTCCAGTTTCCCCTCTGGACTCTTAGAAACGGATGTTTTTGCAGCAAAGTAGTAAAGAGGTCTGACCTAAGAAGCTCAAACAGGGCCAGAGGGCAACTGCAACCCTTCCCATTTAACCGGCACAGCAACATATGGCAGAGGGGACCCTCCCAGTGAAAGCAGCAGAACTCGCATCGCAGGGACTTCTGGGCTCTGTTAGCCATTTGTCACACTCTCAGCACTAAAAGCAGGACAGGCAGCTGCCCTGCCCGACTCTCACCACTGGCAGGCTCAGGTGTGTGGGCAGCTCTCACGATGTCACTCCAGAGGCTCCGAGAGGCAAAGTCACTCTCTGTCACAGCCAGTCTGCTGTGATGTCCCTGGGTACCTCCTGTTAATAAGCACAGACCGAAAACTGGGTGTTATGCTGGTTACACATCCCCAACACCAGGCTGGGCACTGGCACCATAGTGACTTGAAGGCACACACAGAGCTCATCCAGACGCTCTGTAACCCACAGCAGCTATGGGGAAAACAGGGATGAGTCCTTACCAGAGGCAGATTGCTGGCTCTGTTTTGGGAGAAGGCTTTTGAACAGTAACCCAAAGAACCCAGAACAGGGACAACACTGACACTACATCCCCAGGAAGCTAAAGGAGGAGCAGGGGAAGAGATGACAGCTCAGTGACAGCTGCCTCCCTGCACACAGAACAACACTGGAGCTGTCAGCGCTGTTCAGCACAGCAGGACCAGACCCCAACTGCTGCTGCCAGTGGGAACAGCATCAGAGGAGCCCTGTGGGCCAAGGGGCTCAGGACCAAGCAGTGCTTGGCCGCCCTCATTTTAGTATTTCTTTTTTCCCCCTCAAGCTACTTTTCAATCACTGAAATCCTTCTATAAGTCTGGAAGCCCTTGTGCCTTGGTGTTTCTCCAGAAGCTACACAGCCATCAAAAGAAAACAATTCTACTAAATTCTCCCCATTCCCCCTTTCAACTCTGCTGTCATGCAGACACAGACTCTGAGGAAGAGGAGCTCAGCCTGGGACTCAAGCCTTGCTTCACACTAAATTTGGTCTGCCAGACATCCAAAAAAAGATCACATCAGTCATTCTGCTTCAGAGCTAGTTTCTCAGCATGGAAAATTACATTTCCTACATGTAGCTAAAGCATGAAAAGCTTTGAAAGGTCAAAAAATGAAGCCATCAATTTATCACAAAAAGTAACTTCCTATTAAAGCTTCTGAAAGCTTGGGCTCTCCAGTACAAACACTCCACCTAGAGCCAGCTGTGCCAGCCCTGCTTGTCCAGGGCTGCAAGTGCCAATGGGTGACTTGGGGTGACTTGACATCTCCACTGCAGCCCTAAAAGACTGTGCCCCCATCTGGTACTGCCAAACATTGGCTGTCACTCCAAAGGGGGCCCAAGGACACCCCTCAGTGGTACAATCCTGCCCCCGCCCCCCCGACTTGTGCAGGGGGTGGTCTTGGCAAAGAGACCAAAAAAAGGGGGACTTGTGGTCTAGCACTGCCTTTCCTATGGGCCCCATCCTGAAGCCAGGTCACCCATGAGGTGATCTCAGCCAGCCGCATCCTGTCCTTTGTCCTCACAGAGACAACACATGGCTCAGCAAAGCATGGCTTGGATGGCATCAGAGCTCCCAGACACACTGCCACCCCTTCCTTCCAGGAGGGAGGGAAGCAGTGAAGGAGTCAGAGGGCCCCAGGCACATAGACCCATCTCCCACCCTGCCCAGCAGCTGAAGGCAAGCAGAGACCAGGGTAACTGGTTCCACCTTAGCAGCAGCATCAAGCCCACCTTGTGACTCTGCCCAGGACAATTCAGTGCCACTGAAATGGCACTGCTGTCCCCCAGCTCTGTGCCCATCCTCAATCCATGTGGTTCTCCTTCATAGCTTTTGGCATCCCAAAAAAACAAGCAGTGTCCTGGCTCTCAGTGGCAGGGCAGGAGTTGGCCCACGTGCTCTCATTCTGACCCAATGAGACACAGGTAAGTGTTTCACAGGTAAATGGGAGGCTCCTGAGACATTCACTAAGCAGACAGGCACAGGGATACAGGAAAGCAGCAATGGGGCCATGTGGCTGCCCAGGGCCAGGAGCCACAGGGGTTGGCACTTGTTCCTTCCTGCTGTAGGGCTGCAGCAAACAGGCTGTGGCATTTCACACAGCCTCAGCAGGACACAGCATCCCTCACCTGCCACAGCTCATCACAAAGACATCATCTAACATGTTAACCTTAAAGCTGGGAAAAACCCAGAGCAAGTCAGAAGGGAAGGGCCAGAGCAGCCTGGAGAGGATGCTGGCTGCAAGGAGGAGAAACTCCACCCCAAGCTGAGCACAGCCCTGGGCTCGACATCGACCTCAGCCCGGGGCTGGGGAAGCTGCCAACACATATTTCTGCTTCTGGGACAGACATAAGCCCCACAAGTGGTGGCTGCAGCCATGTCCCCGGAGCAGCCAGGCCCTGCCAGCAGCGCCCCAAAGGGTGTCCCCACGTTCTTGCCAGCTCCTGCTGCCAGGAGCCAGGATGGACGGGGCTCTCAGTTATGCTTTGGCTCGGCTCCCTGCCACAAGTGACATTCCCTGCAGTTCTGCTTCCAGGCGCTGCCCGGGATTCCCCAGCCACGCTGCTGCTGGATGCAGACACTGCCTCTGCCCCAGCCCGGCACTGCTGCCCTGCCATTCCCAGCGCCAGCGCTGCTGCACCTGGAGAGCAGGGACGGCAATTACTGTGGCGAGCTCTGTGCGAATGATTTGCCCTCTTAAATTAAATCCTTAAAGCCAACAAGACTGTTTGCTCTCCAGTTATAACTCACTGGAGCTTAAGGGGTGAGAATTGACATACTTGCTGCCACACTGGAGAGAATATCTGACACCTTTCTGACCACTGTTTTAAACACAGAATCTTCTGAGTTGGAAGGATCTTCAAGTTCAACTCTTCAGTGAATGGCCCCTCCAGGGACTGAAGCCACAACCTTGGCATTAAGCTCTAACCAACTAAAATAATCTCAGAGTTCATCCTGTAGAAACACACAACACATTGTCACTGAGTTCTCTCACAGATGAACACCCCAAGTTCCCCACGGACATCACAACAGGTGTCACTGGAGAAAGTTATGAAAGTTATGCATCCTGGCACTGCCCAAGGATGGACATGCCTCACCCCAAAGGAAGCTGCTCTCCAGGAAAAGGCACCAAAGTGACATCACTTTCCCTGCAGGGGCTCTGGCTCTTTTGCAGCACCAGAGCAACCTCACCAAAAGCACTTCACTGCACCTCCCTGCACTGGGAAAGACCCTCCTAGACTGACAGAGTTCCAGGGAGCAAAGAGGAACAGACTGTAGGTTCCCTGGGGCTGGGAAGCATTTCAACAATATCAATGAAGCCCACCTTTGGTGAGGTGAAAGCTGCAAAAGCCAACTTTCAGGTCACCAGGGACACGTTGAGATAGAAAACTTCCCACTTAACAGCACTACCTTTCAGGGAAGAAAAGCAGCTACTCAGCAAATTCTAAACTCCTCAAAATGCAGGACGACTTCCAGGGACCACAGGGGAGTTCTCAGTGCCACAATAAAATTAATTCAGGCAAGTAAAGCAGAACAGCCACACCCCAGAGGATGATACCACCCGGGGAAGCCCGGATTTAAGATGAACAAAGCAAATTTCCTTGATTTTAATTGTATTTAGGGTTACTGTTTCACAGGTAAAATATTTACAATAAAGAAGGAAGACAAACAACCCCCTCCTTACTTTACTGCTGGAATTGTCAGTTGAGAGTAAGAAAAAGTACCCATAGGGGAAAGATAACAAGGAGCAGCAGATTCCTGAGCCCCACAGTGCATCATCCCCTTTGGAAGGGGAACACACAGGGAAGCTGAGTGTGAGACAGACACAGACCTGTCCTTCACTGGCACACTTGCCAGTGGTGCAAAAAGACATCTGGCCAACCCAAGGACCAGCTCCAGGTTGCTCATCCCCATGTTGAAACATCCTGCTGGTGCCAGGCCTAAGGAATCAATGCCCAGCACTCACCTCCGCGGTATTTTTTTCTCTGAAGTACATGTAACTTGTTGCTCATATTCAAGAATAAACTGTTCAGGGAGCACATCTGAACATCCTGTAATCTCAGGGGAGGATTTCTATTGGTTTGCCTGGCTAAACTCCAATGCCGCCTATGTGAGAAATCCCCCTGTTCCCCCACGCTCAGACAAACCTGAGGCAATTCGGTTTTCACCAAGAGAGGAGGAAAATCAGAGCTGCTCCACACCGTGACAATCCATGGCTGCAGGAGCAGGGACACCAGCCAGCAGGCTGGGAACAAACAGCCCGTTGCTGCACCGCCACCTCCCTGGAGCTCACATTTTCTATGGAAATCTCCTTGAAACTAAAGGAATGAAAACCCCAGTGATGGAATGAACCTGCCAGATGAGGAAGCCTCAGGGCACACAGCAAGGACCGGGATTACTGCGGGACCTGCTGTTCAAAAGAGCAAATCTCCTCCCAAACCAACAACAGAGACAGAGAAATCGCCCTTAAGGTGAAAACCTGCTAAGGAAAAGAGGTGCTGGCGGCACAGCCGCGCTCCAGGGCAGCCCCGCCGGGCAGGCGCTATTCACGCCAAAGGACCGAAATCGAACAGCAAAACAGCATTGCAAGAGCATGAAGTAATCCCATCCCTGCAGTTCATGTTTTCCTTCCCAATTAGCTACTCCAAGTGTAAGAGGGGGAAAGCGAAAGAGCGGGGGGGAAAAAGAACAACCTTAAACCGTGCTGCAAAGCCGGGGGATGTTTTGCAACTCCCGGGCTCCCGCAGCAGAGCTCTGCGCTCCCGACGGCCACGGGCGAGGCGGAGGAATCTCCGAGGAAGGGGGGGAAAGGGAGAGAAGGGGAGAGAAAGGGGGAGAAGCCGCTCACTTGCTCCGCCGTCCCTCGGGCCCGTCCCGCGGCGCTGCCCGGCGGGGATGCGCCCCCGGTGCCGGCGGAGGGCAGCGGGCTCCGGCCGTGCCCGGGGGAGGAAGCGGGCGGTGGGGCCGGAGGGGCGGCCCCGGGAGCCACCCCCGCCCGCCGCACAGCACAGCCCAGCCCGCCCCGCCCCGGGATGCTCGGCCGCCCTGGGGGACGGGACGGGACGGGACGGAACGGGAGCTCAGTCCCGCCGCCCCGGGGAGGCCTGCGGGATGCGACGGGGAGCCACTGCGTGTGCCCGGGCCCGGCCCGAGGGCTCCTGCCCGCCCCGGGGGCAGCGGAGCTTACCGTGGCTCAGCCGGGTCGGGCACTCGCTGCCCCGTCGCAGTTCATTCCTGAGTTTACCGAAACCGGTTTAAAATCGCTGTGTAAAGTGCTGAGAGCAGCAAAGCCCGCCGAGCCTGCAGGGGAGCAAGCAGAGTGCTTGGAGCACTTACAGCTGCACCGGAGCCCGAGCCCCCCGAGCCCCCGCGGATACGGGCACGGGCAGGGGCACAGCCCCACACACCCCACGGACAGGGGGACAGCCCCCCACAGTGTCCCACACTGCCCGCTGGAAATCGTCCTGCTGCTTTTTTTAATTCTTAAGTGGTCATGGTTCTAACTTCAGAGTCTGGAGAAATCTGCTAGAGCAGGATGGCTGGAGAAAGCAAAACGCTGTCCCAAGCTAGATGCTCATTTTAGATCATGCAAACCCACCGTGCTGGTGAACAGACAGACAGGATGCTGTGGGCTGCAGGCAGGACACGTGCTGCTTCACAAGCTCACATGTGAGGGCTCATGTGCATCACAGCAACGTGCCAGACCCAGTTTTGATGGCCTGGGGATCCCTGCTGCCCTAAGAGAAACTAGAGAAACGTGGAGTCATGGTGCTTTGCCATCACTACAGACTCCTCTTTGAGGACTGCTGCTCTTCCCTGTGTTCCCTCTATTACTGGTGATCATTTATCTTCCTCTCCACCACTTGCCTTGCTTTACACTGGTGATGCAGCTGGAGCTGGTAAGGCTTCCCAGCCCCTCTGCACCCACCTGCCAGCTGCCTGGGGCATCTGCAGATGCAAAGCTACCTGCAGCCCCAGCCCCCAGCAGACACCTGCAAACCCACCTGCAGCCCCTCGTGCTGTCCACATGCATTGAGGCACAGGGAGGGCAGACAGCTCTGATGGATTTGGGTGAGTGCCCTGGTGCACCTCTGTTTATTGGGGCTGCTCATCCCTGTGTGCCAGCGTCACGTGGATCAGACTCTGCCACCACTGCTTCCCTTGCAGCTCAGTGCTGAACAACTATGAGCTGCAGCTTGCTCTCAGTCCCTGCTGTGCTCCGCCAGACCAATCTATGGCAATGCAGGGTCAGGCCCTCTCTATGCAGCCTCATCAGCCAGCCCAAAAACTGGTTCTGCGCAATCTTTGGAGCTAGATGGGGTTTTCTCAGCAGTGGCCAGCTGTATGGGCACTGCAGGGTGGGCTGGGAGCCACAGGAGGGTATGGAGACAGTGCCTCCCTGGACAAAGCAAATGAGTGCTAAGTCTGGGACATACTATATATAACTGTTAAATTCAGGCAGGGAATGGCTTGAATTTGCCATGTTCTTCCCATTGGTATTTTGTGCACATCCACCTGCCATGTAGCAGGGCCATGGAGCACTTAATTCCAGTGAAAAAATTCTAAGAACACTCAACTGGTGATGATGGGTATCAGCAGCCTCTGCTGCCAGCCCAGGCTTTACGAGACTGTCTCTCATCAGCAAGGCCCCTGACATCAGGCTTTGCCTGGTGCTTTGGAGGTTAAGGCTTCTGGGATTTACCAGCAGAGATAAATGAGCTGGTGGGCAGCCCAAGGAGCATCTGTGAAACCCTGTGTTAGCATTAATCTTTGGGCTGGGAATAGCAGGGCCTCATCAATCTGTCTCCAAAACAGCATCATCCTCACACTTCACATTTGGCAAAACATGAGTACACAAAGCAAAGCACATGATTTAGTTGGGGGAAAATATACTCTAGGATGAGGGAAGAGACACTACAGGGAAAGTGTCTGCTGAGAACAGCAAATGCATTTTTCTTTGTACGATTAAACAGCAAAAACCTCGTGATGAGCCCACGTCTGGAAGAGGACCTGCAGTATGAGCTGAGCTCCCAAGCCAAAATGTTTGAGGCATGCTCTGGATAAGGAAAACACTTTCTCCTCTCAGTTGAAAGTGCCCTTGATGCAAAGCATCAGCACCAAGAGAGGGTTTGGGGGGTGGAAATGGCTCTCTGCTCTGGAGAGGCTGAGCCTGAGTCTTCAAACTGCACAGAGGGCAGGTTTCCTGACCCACACGGTGCTGTGCAGT
Organism: Xenops minutus; assembly: GCA_035221455.1. Classification (NCBI taxonomy): domain Eukaryota; kingdom Metazoa; phylum Chordata; class Aves; order Passeriformes; family Furnariidae; genus Xenops; species Xenops minutus. The sequence continues at coordinate 539,381 of JAWWEE010000052.1, read as the reverse complement.
CACTGGATGTAAACTGAAGGGGAACTGAAGGGCTTTACTGGGTGCATTTCACAGCCCTTGGGATGTGCTGCTGCCCACCTAGAGCAGAGCAAACTGCAGGAGCTGCTCCTCTGGTCTGACTCTGCCCCAGGCTTTCCTGATGCTGTATGGCTACTGTGAGGAGTCCAGGAGGGGAAGGGTTGCCCAGCCTGGGTGTCCAAAATCTGGGTGTCCAAAAAGCCAAGCAATGCAAAGGCCTCAGGATAAGTGGAAGGAAGCCAGGAATGCTGGTGGACTTTTTGGATAAATTGATTTTAGATTGCATCAAATATTGCTATTAATAGGATCACAGAGATGCTCCAAGGGCTGGAGTCCCTCTGCTCTGGGACAGGCTGGGAGAGCTGGGAGTGTTCACCTGGAGCAGAGAAGGCTCTGGGGAGACCTGAGAGCCCCTCCCAGTGCCTAAAGGGGCTCCAGGAGAGCTGGAGAGGGACTTGGGACAAGGGATGGAAGGAAGGACATGGGGAATGGCTTCCCACTGCCAGAGGTCAGGGATAGGTGGGATATTGCAGAGTAATTCCTCCCTGTGAGGGTGGGCAGGCCCTGGCACAGGTTGCCCAGAGAAGCTGTGGCTGCCCCATCCCTGGAAGTGTCCCAGCCCAGGTTGGACGGGGCTTAACAAGATGGAACAAGATGAGCTTTAAGGTCCATCCAATCCAAACCATTCTGTGATTGATTTCTCCAGGCAATGAACAACAAACCTGAGCAGGCACAGAAATCCCAGGTAACCCCTCTCTCTTCCCCTGCCCCAGAACAGGGATTGGCAGCTCCCTACACCACAGAACACACCTGATGCACCAAACCAACACTATGAGAGGGCTCAGGGGCAGCTCATGACGTGTCCTTCAGCTCACCTGTGATCCCCTGTCCAGCCAACACAGCAATGTGAGGCCTTGCAGGGCTGGAGTCATGCACAGGGGGGTTTCAGTCCCTGGCAAAGCACAAGCACATGAAGCAGAGCAGCCCCACTTCCTCCCTGTGCTGGCCATCACTGCTGTCCAGTCCATCCCAGTACAGGCAGAGCCATGGTACTGGACCCCAGATGCTCACAGAACTGCCCTCACTGGTCTAGAGCTGAAAATTAAATTAAAACCGCAACAGGGACAGTTAATTAAAGCAGATTAGTGTGAGACTAATTAGGGACGCTGACACTGCAACCGTCAAGCCCTGCGATGTTAATTAGCTGTTCATTAATGTCAGCTCCCTGTTCAGCACAGAAATATGAACTGCTGATCTCCCGGGCTTCACACACAGCAGAGCCCATGGGATCACTTGGTCACCTCCTCCGAGGGCAAGTTCAGCCCCTGTCACTGCCCCAGAGACACCATGATCCCCCTCAGCAAGACCCTCACTGTCACCACCACTGAGACTCTCCCCATCAAGGACAGAGACCCTCACTGTCCCCACCTGCAAGCTCCTCACCACCACCAACAGTGAGACGCCCAGTGTCACCACCAGTGAGACCCTCACCGCTACCCAGCACAGAGACACAGCCACCACTGACAGAAATGTGCTGCCATCACCCCGATCTCCTCCAGCCACCAACAGCCAGGAGGTCCCCACCCATGCCACCATGCACAGTAGGACACTGTGACACCACTGGACATGGCAGAAAACAAAACCACTAAGACACTTGGCAGGGAACACAGGGCTGTGAGGAGTACACATGGTGCTCGAGGGAGCACAGCCAGGCTGGAGGGAACACACACAGCAGCTGTTGGGAGAACACACGGGATGTATGGAGCACACGAGGGCTTTGGGGATAAAACCATGGATGCTGGAAGCAGGCAGAGGGTTACACACAGCACAGGTGGAGCTACATGGAGCACAAAGGTGGTAGGGAGCACACATGAGGGTTGCAGGGACCACAAAGGCACTGCAGAGAGCACACACTGTTTGTAGGAACCCCACATGTGGTTGTAGGAACCCCAGATATGGTTGCAGGAACCCCACAACCAGTTGGAGGGGGGCCCTCACATGACTGCACTGTACAGAGCACAATAGCATTGTACAGGGCACATACACAGGTTGCAGGAAGCATGCACAGGGGTTGTAGGAGGCACACACAGTGTGCAGAGTGCACAGTCAGGCTGTAGGGAGCACATGGGTCTGTAGGGAGCACACACAGGGCTGTAGGGACTATACACACAGACTGCATAAACATAAACTGTAGGGAACACACACACAGGTTGTAGGAAACACACAGCTTGCAGGCAGCACACAGAGGAGTGTAGGATACAGGCTGTAGGGAGCACACAGAGGGGTGTAGGAAGCATAGAGGGGGCTGGGGGAGCCCACCAGTGGCGCTCAGACTGGTCCCACTCAGTAGCATAGCATGGGCCATGGGTACTGTGCACTCCACTCTCCCCCTGCTGACCCCAGCCCACACACAGCCCTACAGCTGCCTGGGGTCACCCCACCCACAGGACCTGCCTGCCCCACACAGTCCCCAGTGGGGACAGGGGAGTCCTCCTGTGTCTGGTGACAATCATAGCAGTAAGTGCTGAGCTGTCACCCACAGGAAACACTCCTGCAATGGAACATCTCCCAGAGATATTCCAGCTGCCAGGCTGAACCAGCCCCAAAACCTTGTATGTTTCTCGAGCATGGCCACATTTCCTACCACACACCCAGAACCAAGCTGCACCTTCACATCCCACTGTGGAAAACACAAAAGGATGCTCAAACCCACACCTACAGCACTGCAAGAACAATCATCAGCATTCTGGTCTAGTGGAAGGTGTCCCTGCCCATGGCAGAGGGATAGAACTAGATGAGATTTAAGGTCCCTTCCTACCCAAATCATTCTGGGATTCTGTGATTTAGCCAGCTCTGGAGGAAAAAGTTGTCTACTGTGGCTGGTGCAAACTGGTGAAGGGGTGGGAGCTAAGTGGGAATGTCCTAATGGGGAGCAATCAGACTCCACTGCTTCTCCTCCCCCAGAGCATATTTAGAGCTTTCAGAAAGAAACAAAACTTGTTTATCTTAACGCTAATCAATTTATAGCAATCAAAATAAAACCCATTAGGAGCCATTCTCCATTTGAATTTCAAAGAGGCTTCTGACCCCAGGAGGCTCCCAGCTGATTGATTAGAAATTTCTGACACTAATGTGTGTCTTCCAAGGGTCCAGTGTGGCTTTAATTCCTCTCTCCCGAGACACTGATCGTGTGTTAACATCTGTCAGCCCCTTCCTGCACTTAGGGGAGGGGAAATTGATGAGCACATGGAGTTGCCTGGCACAGCTGGGGAGAAGTCGGCATTTGCTGGCTTAAACAGCTTCCAGGAATCCCTTGGGGCAAATAATTTGCATGATCCTTTTCTCTTTGGGCAAAAAAAAGAGCTGGAGTGCACCAAGAAATGAAAAGCAGTGATGCAGAGCAGGGGCAGAGGGTGGAGGGTTAGAGCTCAGAGCTGGGATTTGGCTTTTGCATCCCAGCTTTACCCCTGACTCCTTGTGTCCCTCAAAACCATAGGAACTGCAAGATGGGGTGGGTTGGAAGGGACCTTAAAGATCAGCTAGTTCCACCCCCCCTGTCACGGGCAGGAACACCTTCCACTCACTCCTGGCTTCCTCCAGAAAAATCCCAGATGCCATCTGGCACAAGAGAAAATAAAAAATCTCAATCCCAAGACACATTCACATTGTTCCCATGCTTTTCTTTTTAACCACATTCCCATTTTGGAAATCATGACCTTCACTTTTGCTGGGCAGGAATTCATACCCTTCAAGGGTATTCTGTGACCCAAACTGAATGGGGTCAATCCTGGGCAGTTCCTGGGCAATCCCCCTCCCCCTCTGTGTGGGGAGCACAAACAGCAATGAAATATATAGGAAAGGCAATTTTTATCTGCAGTTGGAGCATATTTGGTCCATCAGTGGTTTGTAACATGGTGACAACCGCATCTGTCCCCACCTGGGGACAGAGTTAAAACACAGAACCCCCAGTTCTAGCACAGGGTCCTGCCCAGCTGGGGGACATTTCCTGCATGTGCAGGTACAGATGCCCTGCGAGACCTCTTGCCTTGAGGGCGTCACCCCGATGACCACAGGCCCCTTTGCTGGAGCTGGACACTCACAGCTGGGCAAGAAAGAGTATTTTTTGGCACGTAAACTGAAATTGACCCAACGATGGAGGGACTCGACCTACTACCCCACAGCTCTGTCTGCTGCAGAAAAGCTGAGGGTGGCCAAACAGGCTAAGGGTACCTCCCTAGGGGTGATCAGTGTGGGAACAGCACAGGAACAGCGTAATCCCCCACATGCTTTTCCATCTGTACAAAGAAAAGGGGTGGAGAAAGGGTGGGAGGAGAAGGGGCAAATCTGTCCATGCAAAGCAGCAGCAGCAGCAGCAGCAGGCAGAGGCTCCGTGCTGCCTCCACTCCTGCTCCCAGTGACATCCATCCCTTCTGTGGGTTCCCAGACGGGACCAACCTCCTCTCACTTCCAGCAGATTAAAGCAGCTAATCTAGTTAATGAAGGCAAATCAGTCCAGTGATGCTGCTCTTCCCTGCAGCAGGGCAGGGGGTCACTGGAGTGGAGCTCTCCATCCATGCCTAGAGCCTGGAGTCCCCAGGGAGGATGCTGAGCCACTGGTGCTGCAGCACCCCAGGGTGCCAGGCTGGGCTTTCCCTGTCCTGCTGGGTGTGCAGGTGAGTGGGTGTGTGAGGACACACTGGGACTTGGGGGAGCCTTTGGCCTCTGCCCCATCTCCTCCAGGAGGCAGTCAGGTGGGACCCAGCATACAGGATGCTGAACCTGTGGGACATGGAAAATTGGTGTGGGGTGCTGGGGCTGGAGTAAAGCTCCTTAGGAAGGGGAGGGGTGCAGCAACAGGGCTGGGGAGGCACGCAAGGGGTGTCTCGGGTGCTGTGGTGGGTGCTGTGGGGTTGTCTCGGGTCAGTGCATCCCAGACACCACCTGGGCTGGGGGAAGGTTTCCCTGACTGTGGCAGGGGGTGGAACAAGATGGTCTTTAAGGTTCCTTCCAACCCAAACCAGTCTATGATCCAAAGAATGCTCTGCTGGGGACATGCTGCAACCCAGAAGGCAGAGGCAGGGGGATCTCTCCACTGCTGACAGTGGCGAGAGGAACTGCAGCTGTCACAGCCACTGCACAGGTCACAGCCCCTTGGACACCTCCCTCCTTCTCCACCAGTATCTCCAGTGGGGCAGCTCCAGCACCCAATGGGAGGCATGGGAAGGGCTGTTGGCAATGTCTGCACAGAGGTGCCCTCAGTGGGAACTGTCAGCAGGGACTGGGCCCTCCACAGCCCTGCACAGATTTGGGCACTTGGGGCCCTGCCCCTCATACCCTGATGGGATGAGGCCCTTTGATGACCCTGATGGCTGGTCCTCAGCTAAAGGCCAACACCCATTGGTTCAGCAATGAACCATCTTGTTTTACATGCTCCAAAACATGGAGCAGTCCCTCACCTCATTAGCTTACTCTAGTGGTTAATCACTTAGAAACACATGCCTAATTTTTTTAATTTGTTTAGCTTCAGTTTAACCCTACCAGTTCTTGTTATCCCTTCCTTTAGCAGATTAAAAAGCCCTTTAGAGGCTGGGGTTTCCTTTGGTAATCATCTCACTTCCTAATCTTCTTTGTGAGAAGCCACTGAGCTCTTTCAGTCCCTCGTGGAAGGGCAATTTCCACAGCTCTTCCACAGACCACATTTGTCTTTCCCTGCAGCATCGTCCAGGTTTATTTTTCATATCCCACTTGAACCTTGCAGAGCAGAGCGGGCTGCTTACCTAGAGGCATTTTTCTGACCTCAACCTACAGTACAGGCAAATTTTGCATTTAAGTTCTTCATATGAGATGTGGCCTCTCACAACCTCCTCCCTTGCTGCTCACGGTTTTATCAGCAGAGATTTTCCACTCCCTGCCAGATGCAGGTCCTGCTCTGGGTGATGCTGACCTGTGGTGGGGTCTCCTGTCCCCTCATGCATCTGAGGAACATATTTAGAATCATAGAATAGAATGACAGAATTGTTCAGGTTGGAAAAGTCCTCTAAGATCCTTGAGTCCAACCAGTAACCCAGCATTGCCACGTCCACCACTAAACCACATCTCAAGTGCCACATTCACACGCCTTTTAAATCCCTCCAGGGATGGTGACTCCACCACTTTGCTAGGAAGATTGCTCCTGTGTTTGACAACTCTTTCAGTGATTACATTTTCCATAATATCCAATCTAAACCTTCCCTGGCACAACTTGAGGCCTTTTTCTCTCGTTCTATCACTTGTTATTTGAGGAACAATCCCAAGACCTCATGCTGGCTTCAGAGCAGAGGTGGTGCTTGAGTCAAGCTGGCTCCATGGTCCTGGCATATGAGCATCCACGACATCCCAGCAAGGACCTCTGAGGTCTCCAGGCCACTCTCCAGCTAAATCAGGCAGCTGCCTGCAGCCACACCTTGGAAATCCCTGGGAAGGTGATCCTCATCCACTCTGGGGAGCAGTCTCTGCTTTTCCAATGCCCATTCTGAGCCTCTCAAGATTCAGGCTGTGGCTGCTGTTCCTTCCTCCAGGATCAGGCACCACTGATGTGGTATCGGCTCCACGCTCTTTTAACTGCCCCACACAGACCTGTGCTGAGATCCCGTCTCGGGTTTTTCTTCACCTCAGTTTCCCTCCATCACGTAGAAATCAGCTCGTGCCAAGCTCCAGCCACGGGAGCAGCAGTTCAAGCCACATCCCTCTATAATTCCACACAGCATGTGATCCAACCCTGCTCTGCCAGCTGCTCAGGAGTTGGGAAAGAGCGCCCTGGGACATGAGACACAGAGCTCTGCTGGCCTAAGAGTGCTTGAAGAAACCACACTGAGATCTGAAACAGAGCTCAACACGTCCAAAAAACCCCACACAGCCCAAAAATCCCAGCAACTCAACATATTCTCTATTGGCATGCAGAATTCAGGCCCACCAAGGGTGAGCAGCCACTGCAATAAAGCTTGAGTGACATCCCAAAAACGCAGAATCTGGCAGGTGCTGAGGATGCTGATCACGGTGATGCTGAAATAAGGAGCTGCCCCGAGCACCCACCTGCAGGCTGGGGCAGGCAGTGACAAGTGACACAGCACAGCATCCTGATGTCCCCAACTCTGCCAGGTTTGCAGGGCTGAAGTCACTGGCAGAGAGTGACAGGAAGACCTCTGCGTGTCGAGCGACTGGGCAAGAACGAGGCAAATGAAATTCAGCAGTGACAAAAGGAAACTAATGCACTTGGGGGAGAAGAGCCCTAATTATACAAACACAATGATGGCACTAAATTAGCTATTAACATGCAGGGAGGGGATCTCGGCAGCACTAGAGATAATGTTCTGAAAACATCAGTTCAAAGCTCATCCATCATCAAAAAAAATGAGAAAATGGAAGGAATTATGAAGAAAGGAGCCCAGTGCAGAGCAGGAATGTCATTAAGCCATGCATGGACCCATGGTTTGAGCAGTGCTGGCAGTGGTGGTCACCCCCAGACAAGGGCATGAGGGAGCTGATAAAAATGATTAGGGATACAGAGCAACTTCCATATGGAGAGTCAATCAACTCAGAGCTTCCATGTGAAAACAGGCCACTCAGGGAGGGACATAAAGACATCAGGAATACAGGAGACGTGAATGGGAATAGATTACTTGCAATTTCTTACAGTGTGCAAGGACATATTTTTTAATATGGTGCATAATTAAATTGCATAACTTACTGCCACAGGGCACCATGGGCTCTTGAAACATGAACAGCATGGCAGGGGACAGAAGGAATCATCACTATCCACCCCTTACTTCTCTACTGTCTGGCCAGCACAGAGCTCCGCAGACCAACAAACACCAGGGTCATGTTTTTCCATCACACACACCATCTTGCCCACACAGGGGAATCTCTCCCTTGAACACCTCCTGGATGTGTTTCTGGGTCTGCCGAGAGCAACTGGATGGCACCCATGGGACCTCCAGCTACCAAGAGCTGCAGCCAACAGTTTCCAGGGGACATAAGGAGGATGTCCATGCTCCAGCCCCAAACACATTCCTCCTGGTGAGCCGAGTCAACAATGTCAACACCTGGAACTGAAGCTGGAGGGGCTGCCAAACAGAGGAACCACAGGGCTAAGGACAGTCACTGCCTTCCTGTGAGAACATCAGGATCCACAGCACTGTGAATGGCACACTATGGACCATGGACTGTGTCCCTGGAATCCCAGCATCCCAAGATGTCACACTATGGACCATGGACTGCATCCCTGTCACCTCAGCATCCCACAGACGTGACTGCAGCAGGAGTAGGGTCTCTGGAGCCCTGGTCTTTGCCCTTGCCATGGATATGTGACCCTGCCCAACCACCCCCTCGTGCTAAATCTACAACATAGTGCCTGCATGTGCATTAAACCTGTACTAGGAGGCTGCTCCAACTCCTCTGCTGGCCTCCAAGAGCCTTCTGTGGAATAAGAAACCATCCCAAAACAGATCAAAGATGTCCACAGAGAGGCTGCTTAAGGGGAAAGAGCTTCTGGGCTTCCCATTTGAGGGGTATGTTTCCCTTCATGCTCAGCCCAGTGATTAGTGCTCGCCAGGGAATCGGAGCTGCAAAATGAATTTGAGAAGACAGAGCAGTGTCAGGCTGTTAGAGGCTCAAAAAGGATCTTGGCTCCCCTGAGCCCCAAGGCTGAGCACTTACCATTCAGATTTAACAACCAAACGCTTCCAAGGCAGGCAGAGGCCTCCCTGCTCGTCTCTCCCTCCCCGAGGACACCATTAGCACCTGGAAACAGAGAAGCCACGGCCTTGGCGCGGCATTTGGGGTTGGCCGAGGCTGGATCTGCACGAGGGCCGGGGCTCTGAGACGGCTTCACGCGGCGGGGCTCGTATTTTTGGAAACAGCATCCCAGAGGACTGCAGGAGATGCTGCTTGTTCTCCTGCCAGCCACGACTGTTTTGGAAAGTTTGGTTAAGCTCTCTTTGGCTGCCTCTGAGTTATTCAAGCACAGAAAGGGGCCATTGGTTACAGGAGGTTTCAGGGCTGTTTTCTGAGCACGGTTCAGGTGAGGAAGCCCCGACCTGAGCTGTTCAGTGCAGCTGTGTCTGAGGAGAGGCAGCTTCTCCCCACGAGCGTGCACAGTCATGGCTAAGTCAGCAGAGGGTTATTGAAAGGGACGTATTCAGAGCTCCTGGGTCTGCCCAGTCCTGGCTCTGCAGCCGGCGGCAAGAGGCACCTTCTCTGCAGCCCAAACGCCCCCACATCCCCACGGACCCCCCTGCACTGCTCTCCACGCCTCCGGCAAAAGCCGCTCTCTTCACCAGGCAGAAGGTTTGGCAGGAAAAGCTGGACAGGAGCAGGCAGGGCTGCTCCAGGCTGCACCTCAAACCACCCCAGGAGCCCGGGACGCCCCCTCCTCTTCCTCAGCTGCTCGCCAGCCTAAAGCTGATCATAAAGAAACCTCTGTGCGTCTCCAGGGAAGCGGGACTCGGAGAGGGGCACAAAGCCTCCCGCAGCTGTGTGTTTGCAAACAACCCAGCTGAGCTGTGAAGAGGGGCTGAAAGCAGTAATTGTCTTTAATTAAAGGAGGTTGGAGGCATCTCAAGCTTTGACAAAAGACATTTCCAGTCTGCCAGCAGCTCCAGCACTGAGTGCCGCAGCAGCCACAACCCGGCTCGGGGGTTCAAAGGCAGTGGGTGACACTGGGGATGTGGGGACACCAGCCCTGGGTACAGATACAGCAGTGCCAGGGCAATGCCACACATCCACAGGGCACAAGAGACAGGCACACCTGCACTCCAAAGAGGATGCAGGCAGCCAGATCACAGCAGGCTGAAATACCTGGGACCCCTACAAACCTCACACTTTGTGACACATGTGGGCCAGATGTGTCTGTGTTGGGATCCAGCAGCTGTCTAAGGTGTCCCACTCTCCTGCTGGACCTGGTTGCATGTGTGTGTGCCCAAGGCGTCACCTCAGCCCTGCTGGTGTCTCACCCCTGTCCTGACCTGCCCTTGTCACCCCTCACAGTGGCACCTGCAGCCCATGGAGCTCAGGGAGGTGATGCTCAGAGCCAGAGGCCATGGACCAAATGCCAGGCATGCTGCTGCTGCAGTTCCTCCTGGGCTAGTTAATTAATGCTGCTCGTTAGTGAGCTGCCTGGGCGGGCATGGAGCTCTGCCGTGGTGCTGCATCCTTGTAGGTTCATGCTGGGCTCCGCAGCCCTGCCCACACCAGGAGCTCACACCACTGGACACCCACACACATGGATGCTGCCCCCCCAGAGCTCTCTCCAAGGCTGGCCCTTGCTTCCAGCCACACTCTGAGCATCAGGGAGCTGACAAAGCTCAGGGTTCCAAAGCTCCTTCCCTCTTCTCCTCCATCCTTCAGGGCTGAGGCTCCCCAGGGAGGGCCTATTGCCCACCTTACACTGCTTCCTCCCTCCCTCCCTCCCTCCCTCCCTCCCTCCCTCCTGCCTTTGCTTTTGGCCTGCCAGCACATCAGCATGCAGAAAACCACTGCTCTGGTTTCCATGGAAACCCCATCGCAGGGGGCACCCCCAATCTATGCAACACGGCTGGGCTGGCAGCAATGGTGGTCCCACCTGTGCTGCTTCCCCATCCCCGCCTGGCAACTCCCTCCTGGGCCCCCCCAAAACCTTCTGAGCCCTGGTGCCACAACCCAGTGCTGCCAGGGGAACATCACACTGCCTGTCTGTGGCTGCCCCAGCCCTGGAAGTGCCCAAGGCCAGGCTGGACGGGGCTTGGAGCAACCTGGGCTGGTGGGAGGTGTCCCTGCCCATGGCAGGGGGTGAGATTGGATGAGCTTTAAGGTCCCTTCCAACCCAAACCATTCTGGGATTCTTTAGGCAGGACTGAGCAGCAAAACTGCACCTGGGTCTGGTCTGAACCCCCCGCTCAGCTCTGCACATTATGCTCCATCTGGCTTGCCACGTGCACCCCCCATCCCACGCTCTCACACACTCCGTATTGCAGCTGGAAACGCCAGAAAACCAGCCTTTGGACAAGGGCAAATCCTGACTGTGGCCCCCTGCAAAGATGCAGAGAACCGAATACATCCAAAATCAAGTCCTAGAGGACGCACTGTGCCTGTTGGGCAGGTCCCCATGTGCATATTTTTGCCTGGGAAATCCTGGAAAGAGCAGCCGTGCTCTAATTCAAGAGAAACAAAAACAAACTGGGATCACTTCCATCTGTGCCAGACAGCAAAAACTTTCCAGAAGCAAAAAAAAAATAAAAGACCAGTTCTAATTATAGGGTATCCTGAAGATAAACATGCTCAGATTTGTCACTCTATTTGCAAATTAGCCATACCATGGTGACAATGGGAGTGAGCAGTGGGCATGCTGGGGTTCCTCTCCTGGCTTCATAATACCCCTTGGAAAGGAGGAACACCAGTATAAGCAGTCACTGAGGGTGAAGTAGTAAATCCTGCCATTCCCTTATATAGAATCATAAAGACTGGAAAAACCCTCTAAGATCAAGCCCAACCATTCCCCAGCTCTGCCATGGTCACCACTAACCCATGTCCCCAAGTGCCACCTCCACAGGTTTTTTAACACCTCCAGGGATGGTGACTCCACCACTGCCCTGGGCAGCCTGTTGCAATGCCTGACCACCCTTTCCATGAAGGAATTTTCCCTAATATCCAACGTAAATCTGTCCTGGCACAACTTGAAGCTGTTTCCTCTTGTCGACCAGAGCCCTACCACTCCCTGGCTCCACTCTCCTGCCAGGAAGTTGGAGAGACTGAAAAGGTCCCCACTAAGCCTCCTTTTCTCCAGGCTGAGCCTTCCCAGCTCCTTCAGTGGCTCCTCATCAGACTCATGCTCCAGACCCTTCCCCAGCTCCAACCCTGTCTCCAGACATGCTCCAGAAACATCCTAAGGCTGAGATGTGCCTGGCTGGAAAACCAAGCTGGACAAAACCTGGAAATTGCTTTTCCTACAACGGTCCCATCACCTCTTACTCTTCAGTCAGTGTCACAGGTTCACTCCCAGGGTGTAAACTGAGAGTACAACACTGCCATTCCTGCTTGGATCATTGTGGGAGCAGTCACAGATGACAGTGCCTGGGAAGGTGATGGGATGACAGCAGGGGCAGCTCTCACCATCCCCCCCAGGACTGCAAACAGCACCACAGTGGCAACTAAAGGCAGCTTTTAATCTATCACTGGGGTACACTGGGGGGAAAGGTGAATGAGAATCTTCTCTGGGTGTGAGTTATTCCCCAAATGTTTCTCCTAATTTTGTTTTCCTCACTTTTTCTTGTCCTGTTTTATTAATGAGGCTGCACAGAATCACAGAATATACGGATGCACTGAAAGGCTCAGAATTAATTTTGCTCACTGTGCTGCAAGGAAAGGCCTGAACAGTATTTCCACTGGGATAAACCCTCCTAAGCTTCCTGCCTTCAACTCCAGGAGCCCTCTGGATGATGGCTGGAATGAGGGAGCAGCTCCAGCATCCACTGCCTGCACAGCTCAAGGAATCACCTCCTCCTCCTTTCTCATCACAGATCCCTGAGAGCCGAAGATGGTTCTCTAGGATTCCTAACCATCCAGGTGGGGATGAACAGGGAAGTTACCTGCCAAAATAATGCTCTGGGATTGTGGTGACAGAAATATGGACGGACACTGGAGAATTGTCCCCAGTACATGAGACTGGAGGCATAAGGAACAAGGCAAGGGAGGGAAAGGGGCAGAGGAAGGCTCAGGGAGAACAGTTGTTTTCACTGAAATGCCAAGAGAGAGAGATCAGCACCACAGAAATTCCCAGTTTAGTGTCTGATGCCCAGCAAAATCCTATATCCCACCTGTCCCACATGGGCACTTCAGGCCAATGCATGGTGGACCAGCCCACATCCATTCACTATGCATGTCCCAGGAGGATACAGACACCCTGCCCAGGAACAGCTCTCCTGGGCGGAAGGGCAGGGAAAAGGTGGAAGGGTGTGATGGGAAGCACCCACTGCTGCCCAAGAACAAACATGCCCCTGATACTACACAGACCCTTCCTGTGTTCCCAAGGAAGGCCCCCGGAGAGTCCGGGCCATAAAACAGCAGTTCTGGGGCATTTAATGGAGTGTGCTGCTCATGTTTGACAAACATTATCTGTTCCTGCAGTCGCTTCAGAAGTCACTATGATCTTTTCCAAAACCATTCAGGCTGGAAAATGTCATTTGGAGCAAAGCATGCATGTTACTCTGCTTCAGGGGCTGCACTTCAGGCTGCACTTTAATTCCAACTAATCTGGAGGGTTTGGGCATTTTGATAGTTTGAAATGGCAAAGCCTTTCACTCGTGGCCATTTTTTGATCACTCTGCTCCTGTTCCCGTCACAGCTCCAGGTGTAACAACCATGGGACTCCTGGGATCATAATGTTTTAGAAGGAAATTGATAGCTGTGGTTTCAGCCTCAAAAATGGTCTTTTTGAACACAGGGTCCCTGTGAGCTCCAGATGTGACAACAGTCTGAAACTGCCAAAAGACTCTGAAGGACTCTGAAAGTGGGAGGTTGTCACTGAAAATTGTCAGTGCCCAAATCATGAAGATATTCCCTCAAAATGCATTTTGAATTTACTTCTAGTCATAGGAGTTATTTCTAGCCTGTGGGCCTCCAAGGGGACCCTCCCTTCATGGTCCAGGGATGCCCATCACCTCAGCATCACTGGGGTACCCACAGCCCTCCATGGAGATGGGAGCCAGCCCAAGCGCCTGGGATGTGTTTGGGAGAAGAGCCCTACACCCAAGCACCAAGAGTGCCATTGGCCAACTGAAAACCTGAGCTTTTGCAAAGGTCTCTCCAGTTTCTGACACAAGGAGCAAAGTCAAGATCCCCAGTTTACCTCCAAGGCCTCTGGGAAGATGGTAACACCTTGGCAGCTGTCACTTCAACCTGCTGCAGCGAACAAGAGATCTCAGTCTTTGAAGACCTTGCCACCGAGACCTGGAAAGGCTTCGCAGCAGCCACAGTGTTCACACAGGTTCCCTTTGGGGGGCCCTTAAGAAAAGGATGCAGCAGGAGAAACACACAGAGCTGGCGCTTCCAGGTCTGAGCAGGACCTTTTCCCTACTGCTTTCCAGAGCCAGGGACTCCCAGATTCCTGCACACATGCTACCCTGCTGCCCATTTTCCATCCTGTAAGACCTGCCATCCTGCACATTACCAGTTTCTCACGTACTACAACCATTTTCCCCAGTTCCTGGACTCCGGCAAAAGTATCTGAGCCAGGTGGGTGTGGAGCTGCTGCTCACTGGGAGGAAGACTCTGGCTGAAGGTCACTGGCAGGGAGGAAGTCAAGGATGTGGTTCAGAGCCTCTTCTGTTAAAGCTCTTAGAGAGCACACAAAGAAGGGCCACGAGGATGGTGAAGGGCCTGGAGGGGAAGGCACATGAGAAGCAGCTGAGGTCACTTGGTGTGTTCAGCCTAAAGAAGAGGAGACCAAGGGCAGAGCTCATCAGGGGCTGCAGCTTCCTCACAAGGGGCAGCTCCAAGCTCTGCTGTGTGTGACAGTGACAGCACCCTGTGTCATGGCAGGGTTAGGATGGATACTGGGAAAACGTTCTTCCCCCAGAGGGTGGTGGGCACTGCCCAGGCTCCCCAGGGCAGTGGGCACAGCCCCAAGGCTGCCAGAGCTCCAGGAGGGTTTGGACAATGCTCTGAGGGACAGGGTGGGGTTGTTGGGGTGTCCTGGGCAGGCCCAGGGGTTGGACTAGATGATCCTTATTGGTCCCTAACAGCTCAGGAGATTCTATGACTCTATGAAGTTGTAATTCTCACCACACTCCTACCTGGTTCTGCACTTTATCCTTCACCCAACTCCTTCCTTATGGACTGGGGATCACAGATCAGCATCACTAAACTTAAGAGGCTCCTTCAAATGTGGCAACATGGTGAATTTTCCTTGGCCAAACCTAATTTGACCTTTTTTGAAGTTCGGACTGTCTAAACAGAGCCATTGTGTGAGCTATGAACACTTTGATTCCACTTCCTAATCTTTATGGGGACTGTTCTTTACACTTCCTAGTGATATATTATATTTCTAAGGCATATGGGGAACAATAACAAGTTTCCCTGGAGCTAATTCAGCTAATTATGGCTTGTAGATTAAATTTGCTTGAAGATTTTTACCTTGTGTGGCTAAAATAGAAAAGTTGTGCTCTTACTGAGCACATCTGACTCATCTGACATCAGAAAAACTTCAAATCAGTGCAGAGAATGTCTCAGGGTATTTCCCAAAATTAAATGTTCAAAACAGTCTCTTGGTTTTGACCCAAGTTTTTGAAAATCTCAAATGAAAGAGAAACACCCCTCAAAAGCAGCTTTTTCTCCCATTTTCCTCAAGTTACATATGATGAAGAATATTCTCCTCTTGCCCCATAAAAATTCAGCACTGTGAGGGATTCAAGGAAAAATCCTCCTTCCCCACAAGATGTCTGAACTCCCTGAATCAAAGGGAAAAACTAATGGGAAAAAACACATTCCCTTCACTTTATGGCAATAATGAGTTAAAATCCTGGAATCCTGAGCCTGAATCCCAGCCATTCATTCCAGTTCCTATTAATGTTTACCACTTTTCTCAGAAAAAAGGAGAGGGGGAGAAAGGAGCCCAAGGAAGGAGAGAGGGGAATAAATGCCTCTCTCCTGCTGGTGTCAGCACAGGATGCTGCCAGAGCCTCCATTCCCTGCTCACATGGGTGTAGCAAGACCAGGAATGTGGTATTTGATCCAAAATGCTGTTTCATCTATAAAAGTAAGTCGGGGAGATTTTCTTCCGGGTACCCCCATCAGCTCTATAAAAGCACCCGTGATACAGCACATCCCTGCACCCCCGGGGGTCTCAGGGGACGCCACCCCCCAGGACTGCTCTCACCACCTCCTCCCACCTTCCTGCTGAT
The DNA here is from genome assembly GCA_035221455.1 of Xenops minutus. Lineage (NCBI taxonomy): Eukaryota > Metazoa > Chordata > Aves > Passeriformes > Furnariidae > Xenops > Xenops minutus. Next base: position 523,452 of record JAWWEE010000052.1, on the reverse strand, counting down.
TCCAACAGAATGGGAGTAAGGATGGGGGGAGCAGCCTGTCCCAAAGCAGGAAGGGCAGCAGAGGCCATCCCTGTAGCTCTGCAGGGGAAGACTGTATAATCTTTAAGGTCCCTTCCAACCCAAACCATTCTGAGACCTTGAGCACAGGGATGAAGGGGGTGGTGCAAAGTGACAGGGAAGCAGCAGCTGTGGCAGACAGTGGCAATGCAAAACTCCATCACATTTCTCTGAGAAATCCTGTGAATTTTTGCCCATCATTGGCATAATTTTTATCAGGAAACTACTACTGGGCTTTGTTAGACTTGAGATCTCCATGCCTTCCTCCAACCTGCCGCCACTGATAAATGAGAATATGATGCTCCTCTTCAGCTTCCAGCATCATGCTGGCGTCTTTCCTACACCATCACAACAGGGCTGGGAGTGTTCTGCAACACTCCTGCTGTTCAAAATCCACTCTTAATGTCCTGGAAAACCTCATCTTCTCCCTTTCTCTGTAGAGAAAATACTTTTGTGGAAGGTGTCAGCCCATTCCTTGTCTTGAAAGCAGAAAGAGAAAGTGATTCTCATTTCCTTTGTTTCCCAGGAAGGTCTAGTCTCTCAGAAGCTGCATTTCCTACTCCAAGGTGAGTGAGTGGTCCATCTCCCTCCTCCAGCAGCACATCTTGCCCCATTCCCAGACCACCTGTGACCCTCCCCATAAGGTCAGCATCTTTTAGGGTTTCTCACCACCGGGAAATCAATCCTTCGACTCCCCATCTGACACTCCTCTGCTCTGCCAGGCTCTCCCTCGTCCCACTCCAAGCTTCCGAAGCCCAGACTCTAACAGGAATGTGCAGAAGACAAGCTGGCATCTCCTCTCACCCCAGGGAGCACCAAGCAGGCATGGAGTGGCTCCCAGAGCAGCTGCAGTCCCCACCACAGCCCTAATTGGATTCACAACATGGAGAGGTCAGTGAGAAGAATGGAAAGAAAGACGCTGTATTCTTGCTTCCCAGACAGAGAGGGAGGAGAGGGAGAAGCCCCAAAAGCAGTATCCAACAATGCCATGGAGCCCCAGCCGGCTGGGAGCATTCAAATTGTCAACAAGCCTGTAGAAAAGGCAGACAAATTCCTGTTTTGTACTTGGGAAGGAGCCAGGTGATGTAATCATCTTCAAGGATGATGGTGGAATACTTTCCATTCCAGCAGTAACTCAAGATGTTAAATAGCAACTACTAAAGTTAAACATTGCTAAATCAGTCTGTCAGGGCAGCACCCTCCTAAGGGGGTGTAAAGAGAGGGCTGATGGACCAGGGGACACTTAACATTCACTTTCCACACACCCGGAAAAGCAACAGGGTGTTTTGGATATGTAGGAAAAAGCTATTTGCTAAATGAGACAGTTGTGGCTATTTTAGGATTGCCACGTCAGCACCAGTCAAATAAGGCTGTGCCAGCTCCAGGACTGGGTCAGTGAAGGATTAAAGGAAGGTAGGGATAGCAGTGCCAACCTCCATGCATTTAGGGAAAACAGATTAAGGCAAATTAGCCTTGTAGGTGGTTTTGATGCAATTACAAGATTGGCTGGGGGTGGGGGGTAACGCTGTTAATGCCACACACCCAAACCTCTGCTGACACACATGATATTTTAATTTCAAAATCAGTGGGTCCACTGACACCATGGGACATCCTTGATGCATTAAAACTTGGCTGACACTGCAGGGCCTGAGATCTGAGCTGGGAATGTGCAGCGAGCGGGTCTGTTTCCACTAGAGCCAACAAATTTGGTTCATGCCTCTGGGCTGTTTAACATTTTTATCAATGACCCAGGAGAAAGCCCAAAGCATTCCCAATAAAGTTAGCTGATGACATGGAAGTTGTAGTGTGGTAAATACTGAGGCTGATGGGTTCCTGATACAGCAATGCCGACGCCTCGGGGAGCTGGGCGCAAGCAGGGAATGTGCATTTCAGTACAAATACATGTCAAATCACACCTCCTGGGACAGGCCCAGTCCTCCCACTCCCACAAGGATGGACATGGATTCATCAAAAGCACTCAGAGCAATGCTACTGCCAAAATGGTTAAGCAAAGTGGAGTGTAGGAAGAGGGAATCTCAGCATCCCCTCTGGCAGACAGCTGATCACCACAAGCATCCTGTGCGTGGGGAGCTGGATCTGCCAAGGGAAAGGCTAAAGCAGTGCCAAGGGCTGGGAAGAGCCAAAAAGCTGGCTGAAGACCTTACCAGAGGAGCAGGGGCCAAGGATTACCCTTAAACAGGCACACAGATCGCAGTGGACAGAGCTCTCCGAGGTCAGAGCGCCAGGCACAGCAGGAGCGACTCCTGGAAGCATTTAATGGGCAGCTCTCCATCTCTGGAAACATTTCCAGCACAATTGGCTGTATCTGCTCCAGTTCAACCAGGAATGCTTCCTGGAAGAACTTGATTACCCCTAGAGCCTTACAATTTATTGGCTGGGTCCAGTACTATCAGTGGAGGCCCAGACCCGAAACAGGCAGAGCGCCATAAATAGCCTCTTATCATCAAAACATCACGTACTTCTGGGCCGTGGCTGTGAGACAGCTCGGACACGCTCTTCTCCGGCAGACTGAGAGGCTGCACGGAGCTTCAAGCCTTTAGCACATACTTGGCCCCCTCTGACTCCCAATCACAGCTTGGCTGGGAAAGACCCCCATTGCTTCCCACCACTCTGAGCAGGAGGGATGGCTCTGGGTCCTGGTGCATGTGCACAGCACAACCTGCACCAGCATCCCACACACACAGTGGGGTGGTGGCACAGCTACTGCCCTGGACATCAAAATATCACAAAGCACAGGCAGGAAAGGGACACTGCTCAGCCCTCAGGGGACACCCAGCTCCACCTTGGGCTGGAGAATCACAGAATGGTTCGTGTTGAGGGAGACCTTAAAGCTCATCTTGTTCCAACCTCCCTGCCATGGGCAGAAACACCTTCCACTAGACCTCAGAGCTCCATTCAATCTGGCCTTGAACAATCCCAGGGATGGGGTAGCCACAGCTTCTCTGGGCAACCTGTGCTAGGGCCTCCCCACCTTCACAGCCAACAATTCCTTCCCAATACCCCATCTAACCCTGTCCTCTGTCAGGGCAAAGCCAATCCCCTTGTCCTGTCCCACCAGGCCTTTGTACAAAGTCCCTTTCCAGCTCTCTTGGAGAGATCTCCCTGGAGCCTTCTCTTCTCCAGGTGAACATCCCCAGTTCTCCCAGCCTGGCTCCAGAGCAGAGGGGGTCCAGTCCTTGGAGCACCTCTGTGGCCTCCTCTGGACTCACTCCAACAGGTCCACATCCTTCTGTTATTGGGGACCCCAGAGCTTGATGCAGCACTGGAGGGTGGGTCTCAGAAGAGTATAGTAGAAGGGCAAAGAGCAGAGAAGAGGGGCAAGAAGAAGACAGCTGGAAGCCTGAATCTGACCAGGTTTCTCCTCTTCCCATCAGGTCACCAGCTCCTCTCCTCCTCAAAAATGCTCAGGACCCTGAGGGATGATGCCACATGTCTCTGATAGCCAGTGTCAGCACCAGCTTCTGCACAGCAAAACCATCCCTTGCCATCCCGGCAAAGGTGGGACTCCCCGTGTTCAGTGCTGTATGAGCACAACAAAGAGAGAATTTGGGGATCAGAGATGTCCTCCCGTGATGGAGAGGAGCTGGAGAAGGATGAAGCATTGAATTGCTGGGACCAGCAGCCAGCAGCTGCTATCCCTGAGCAGGCAGAGTCTGTGCAGGCACTGTCCATCCACCGTCCAGCCAGAGCTGGGAGAGCAGCACAATGGCTCTGAGTGGAGCCAATGGATACAGGAGGCAGAGGGAGAAACACGCTTAATATGCTGCATGGGAGGGACGGGGAGGGGGGAGAGGGGGAGGCGCAGACAAAGAACAGGGATATGGAGAGAAAAGACGCAGGCAGGGAGCAGAAGGTGAAGCGGGGAGGATGGGGCTGGGGGAGGCGCGTGCGTGGAGGGGCCGGGGAGCGAGCGGACAGGAGCGGAGGGGAACGGGCAGCCAGCCCCTCGCACGGCCCAGCGGGATCGGCGAGCAGGGCCCAGCAAAATGAAAATCTCTTAACCACACAGAATTGTTAACTGCCCCCAAATCCTTTTGTGCTGGGGCTGTGAGCTTAGAAGAGCTTAAGCTGTTAGATGCATGAACTTGCTCCATAAATATCCCTGGTGCACAGTGCCGCGAGCAGGCCGGTGCTGTGAGCCAGCTGAAAAGCCTAGAGGAGAAAAAGAGCAACTCCTTCCAGCTGCTGTCCATTCCTTGGGATGCCCTTTCTCCACCTGGACCCCTTGGTGGGGCAGGACCATGTGTCCCCACACTCCCTGCTATGTCCTGTTTGGGCACCCGAGCCGTGTGAGAGCACTTCGCCCCAAAAGCCGGCTCGGATTTGCTTTTGTTTTGCTTCTGGAAAACGTCCCAGATTCCCTCCCACCCCTGGAAGCACGAGCAAACCTGCCAGCCACATGTAGGAGTGAGTTCCCCAAGCCAGGAAGCTTCGCTGCTGCCTCTGCGGGACCAGGGGCAGGGACAGGGTGGGAGGTGAGCAGGGATGCAGGGCTGCATCCCACTGGTCATTCCCAAGCTGAGCTGGGGCAACCAGCCCATCTCCCAGCCCTTTGTGGGGCTCACTGGGAGGGACAGGAGAGGATGGGGGTGTCCTGGCTGTCCTGCCGACTCCATGGCTGGCTCTCATCCCAGTCCCCACTCCTCTTCTGGGGGCTGCTGGGGGAAAATGAAGGGGGTGTCCCAGCCTGGCACAACCCTGGAGTCCCATCCAGCCCTGATCCAGCCCCACATGGGAAGGGAAGGAAGGTGAAGCAGAAGGCAAAGACGGAAAGAGGAAAGGAAAGATGGAAAGGGGAAGGGGAAGGGGAAGGCAGACCTGAGCCAGCTGCCCCACGGAGACGTCGGGCTGCGGCCACTGGGTGATTAATGAGGGCAGGGAGCGCGGGCCGGGCGAACGCCAGCACCGGCTGGAGAAACAGCTGCCGAGGCACCGGACCTCCCAAAATCCTGCTGCTGCTGCTGCTCTCCCTCCTGCTCACTCCCTCCACCTTGGCCCCAGCTCCTGCCTCCCCTCCAGCCCTGCGGGGACAGGGCTCTGCATGAGGCTTCCTGGGAATGCTCCGGCACACGAAGGGACTGTCCCTTGGCTGGGCTGGCAGCGGGACCGGGGAGCCCCCAAGAAACCCCAATTGCATCAGAGCAAAGTGCTGCACAGGGCCGGGTCTGCTCCAGAAAAAAACCAGGCTGAGATGGAAAAGCTGCCATGAATCATTGGGGCTCTCTGGTGTTGCTATGGATTCTTCACTTGGGAGTTGTAAAACCCCCGTCTGCCCTTCGAGGCAGGGATTAGCTAGGCTCAGTTTCCAGCAGTACTTCCTAGCTGTCCCCATCCCCATCCCTGCTGTGGCTGCAGGACACTTGATCTCCCTGAGCTCGGTGGGAAGAGATGTTCAGTGGCCAAGTGAGGAGTTGCTGAAAAAATGGATATTAAATGACCCCCACAGCACATCAGGACCTGAATTTTGGTGTGTTACCAGCCCAGCCACCAGCAGACACACAGCCCTCTCCAAGGGGACCATACAGCCTGCAGTCCCTACTGAGCATGGCCAGGCTGTCCATCCCCTTCTCCAGTGTGTCTGGCTTCCACTACCAGCACCTTCCCCATGCTTGGTGCTACCTGGCCACTCCTTCACAGCCAGAAGAGAGAAGATATATGTCCTCTCTTGGCTCTGCAGTGCCCACTGACATATCTATAACTGATCTCAGAGAAGCCCCTGCTCTGCTTGGAGTGTGCCGATGCCATCAGAACTGCAACGAGATTTGGATGTTTAGCCAGGATAGGGGGAAGAAGATCCTGTGTGCCAAACACTGTGGATTGCTCCACGCATGGTAGAGCTGCAGGTGCCCATCATACCTTTCTCTCCCAACAATCCCAGTAGTACCCTTCTCAACCCTCCCAAGCTCATGCGTGACTGGGGAGGAGTACAGAGGGAGGGTGGTGCAGAGCCTCTCACTTGCTCGGACCACACTGGCTCCATGGTGCTCATCTGAGCTCAGCAGGCACTCATGGAGTCTACTTTGAACACCTATGGGGGCAGGAGAACTCCTATAGGGCAGGAGAACATCTTTAGGGACAGAATACATACAAAGTAGGAGAACATCTCTGTTCTGCCTCTAGGGAGGCAGAACATCTATGGGGCAAGAAACCTCTGGCTATTGACGAGCCCAGGGGCCAGCTGGCCCTGAACAGCCCATGGTCCACCTTGGGCTATTTGCACGCACCAGCAAAATGCTGTAGATAATTTGCTCCCTCCCACTGCACCCCCTCTGGGAGACTGCACTCCCACTCCCCTCATTCCAGAAGCAATTCAGCCCATGCCAAGGGCACAAACCAAGGAGAAAACAACCCCAGTATTTTGGGAGGCAACTGCAGATTGGTGACACGCACCATGGCTACACACATGTCCCATCCAAGAGCATGGATGGCACCAGCAACAGGTGCCACCCCTGAACCAGAGGTCACACAGAATCTTTGCAATGGGTGGATGAGCCTAGGGCAGGAATTGAGGAGCTGGGGAAAGAGTCAGCATCCACACATCCCCCTCTCCCACCCCTGCCCAAGGAGGTCCCTCCCAGATGGTTCATGTAGATCCCAGAAGCAAATCCTGACTGCCACCCCCAGCACTGAGGCAAGTGCTGGGAGTGAGACCGAGGGCACGTGGTTACCTCTGCAGACGGTCCCGTTCTCCACCGACTCGTAGCCCGCCCGGCACATGCAGCGCCCGATGGGCACCAGCCACTCGCCGTCCCCGTTGCAGTACAGCTTGATGGGCACGTCCACCTCCTCGGCGTTGGCGATGCACGTCCCCCGGGCCGCCACCAGCGAGGTGCTCTCCGCTCCCGAGAGGGTTTCTTGGAAGACGGCCCCGTTCTGGATCACACGGGGACACTTGCGGTAGAAGACACGGACGGCAATCAAGGACATACAGCCCCCGTAGTCCTGGAAGGCCAGGTAGAAACCATTCTTGGAGACAGGCCCAAAACTGCGCACCTCAGTGTTGATCTTCATCACCCGTCCGCCTAGGTCCACCTGTGAGAAGCTCTCGTCAGCAGCAATTGTGTCCACTTTCATCCAAGGATTCTCCATCCAGTTAGGAAAAGTCTTGGTGGCCGAGTCAAAGTCCGACTCGAAATAGTAGAGGTTAAAAGTCTCCTTACAGGAGCCTGGGACATTTGGGATGCTGCTGCAGTCCCGGACTGAAAATTTCATCTCCACGTGGATGCGATGTGCTCCTCGCCTCCGGATGTACTTGGTCCGGAGCCAGTTATTCTGGCTGGATTCAAAGACGTTGCACACCTGGTAGGTGCGAATCGTGTTCATGTTCTCGTCATACCCACTCACCTCTTCCCACTGTGGGTAGGACAAAGAAAGTCAAGGGGCTGCACTGAATGGATGCTCCCCACCCTTCTTGCCTCTTCCCAACCCCACTGTGTGCCAAGCAGGCTCTGCCAGCACCAGCCGCCCCACTCCGTGCCCACCCCATCCCACAGGCTGTCCCACAGACCTCAGCCCAGTCCGGCAGGGTTTGACCCACACCACACCCCAGGCAGGCTCCACACTGTGGGGACAAGGTGGCCCAAGCCCTCAGCAGAGCTCAAAGCCATCTCGCTGCCACCAGCCCATGCTCCGTGCCTGGATTTAGGGTCAAGCCTCTCTGCTGATGGCAGGGACAGCAGGGCCTCCTCCTCAGCAGGAATGGCTTTAGCAGGGGCTCTGCCCACACGGCTGATCCTCTGGCAAAGAAACATGATGCCTTTAGCAGATGGATTCCCACCAGTGCCACTACGGTTACAGACTCAGCAGACAGGACTTGCTTCCCCAAGAGCCATAAAACCTCCTGGCCAGCTGCAGAGGCCAGTGGCCAGTGCTTTCCCCAGAGGCAGGAGGGGATCACGGCTGACCCTGCTGCCTTCCCAGAAAGGGAAACGCTGTATAGATCCTGCTGGAGCCCCCATCCCTGCCCCTTCGAGGGTCAATGTCTGCAGGTCCCAGTCCCAGCTGTCCTAGACTGGATCTATGGGATGTAGACAAGCCTACGAGCCGTGGCATGACAGCAACATCCTTCTCAGCAAGACAGCTCGGAGCTGACAGATTTCCCCATGGGAAGCTCAGTCCAGCTCCTCCCAGCTGACTGATTCCGCCAGCTCCTGCAGAGGCTCTGTAGAGCCCATAGAATTGTAGGATCACAGACTATCCTGAGTTGGAAGGGACTCACAAAGATCACTGTCTCCCACTCCTGGCCCTGCACAAGACACTCGAGCAATCTCACCCTGAGAGCATCGTCCAAATGATCCTTGAGCTCTGGCTGTGCCCACTGCCCTGGGGAGCCTGTTCAGTGCCCAACCACCCTCTGGGGGAAGAACCTTTTCCTAATATCCAGCCTAAACCCCCCTGACACAGCTCCAGCCGTTCCCTCGGGTCCCCACAGAGCTAAGGGCTGCTGTCGCACCTCCTGGCCCTCTCCAGCTCCCCACCCTTTTCTCAGGCTATTTTTTCCCAAATCTTTCAGTGCTTGTTCTCTTCATTCTGTGTAGGATGGGGACACTCCAGGGTGAGGATACAGGGCATGAGTTGCAGGCTGTAACCGGCCCCTGCTCCTGTGCAATGGGGAAGAGGTCTTGTGCTCAGAGAGCATCTCCCCCAGCCCAGACCCTGCTGGAATGTGGAGCATCTCCCTGCAGTCTGTCCTCACCTGGGACACTCATGTGCTGCTGGCAGTAGGGACCATGGTCCTGCTAGTGTGTGACACAGCCCTGGCCAAACAGCTCCTTCTGAACTTGTTCATAAACCTGCTCAAGTGGAAGCCCAGCTGTTTCCCATGGCAATGACCCCCTGATCACAACCCTGCCCTGGACGCAGGATTACAACACACAGGGCAGGACAGCAACAGAGCCCTGATCCAGCACCAGTGCCAGACTCGAGTCCACAGAGAGAATCCTGCAGGAGCACAGCACCTCCAGCCCCTCGGGTTGCAAACAGCCTCACAGGGGCACCCAGGACTGGAGAGGGAGGCTCAGGAGATGGGAGACAGATTGCTCCTCGCACATCAAGGCTAACAGCCCAACAGAAGGCTGTCAAGGAAGATCCTCAACAGCTCCAACCACTTCAGATTGGCAGTGGCTGCAAATCTGCTGCCATGGCTGGGGGAGGAGAAGAGCATCCTTGCAAAACACAGTGGAAGCATTTGCTTTGTTTTCCAGAAATAAATTTGGTGTTGTAGTGGAAAATTGCAGGATCTCCCTGGTTTTTAGGGCACTGCTTGGGAGGGGAGTGAGGGAATCAAGGACAAGGCACGGGGAAGCAATTCCTTCCCCTACCTCTGAAGTGGCTCTCCCTCACCTGGACCACTCCTGACACCCACCTTGTCAGCCACCAAAACCCAGGGACCCCCAGTATTGCTTCACCCCCATCCACACTTGCCCAGCCCCAGGGAGGATCAGGACATGAGCCCAGACTGCTTATCCTTGGTTGGGCAGGAGATGGAATGAGGGTCTCCACAGCAACAGGAAACAGTGGAGGCAAGGGCTGGGGACTCCTATGGGTGGCACAGGAGCATCACAGCCAGGCAAAAGGCAACTGTTTGGGTCTCTAACAATCCCCAGAGAGGAGCACACAGCAGCTTCTGTCTTCCAGGAGATGCCGGCTGCACCCAGCCTGGCCAGTCACCCATGGCTGGGATGCCCTGCCTTGTCCTGCCCATGGACATGAGGCCGTGAAGGCACCACAACATCATCACCCATGACATGCCCCAAACCCCCACACAAGGGTCCTGCCCAGAGGTGAGGATGGGAGGTGACCCCACCAACTCATGGACCACCACTGGGGCCACACTGGACTTCCCAGTGGGCATCTCCACCTCGCTGGGGGACCTTGGAGTACCCCAGGGTGCAGGCTCAGGACCCCCGAGCACCCTCCTGCACACCCACCATGGCGAGCGGGGGGCTCCCAACCTCCCTTTTCCCAGCAGGGAGAGAAAGTCACCCCTGCACACCAGCCCTGCGCTTCCTCGGCACTTAATTAGAAGCCTCTCCCTTTCTCCTCGCTCTCTAATTAACATGCCGGGAGCTCAAAAGGAGGCAGCAGCACAATAACAGGGGGAGACGGCTTCCAGCAGGCCCAGGCCTCATTACGTGGGGCTGGGGAGCGGGAGCAGGGCGTGCTTTACATATGGAAACACCGCAAACAAGAAAGGCTGGGCCGGGAGAGAAAAAGACTTGACCTCTGCTCCCCCCCATTGTGTGCCCATCATCCCCCTCAGCAGCCGGGTGGGGGGCTCGGGCAGCACCGGCTTTATCATGGTGATGGGGCCTGGGGTGCGACAGGGCTGCTGGGCTGCTCAGAGCTGGGGTTAATCTCCCCAAAAGAGGCTTCTCTTGGCTGTTTCTATTCTGCCAAGTCAGCTCAGCTCGGGGACTTGCTGTCAGCTTGGTGAGGTCCCTGGAAACATCTTCATCCAGCCCCTGTGGACAATGGATGGAAGGTAGGATGGAGTCTGAGCTACCACCACCACGAGCAGGCATGGGAAGCATCCTCAGGATTGGGCCACCCAAGTGCAAGGGAACAGGTCTGGGGTGTAGGGCACTGGGGCTGCTGCTGGTCACCACAGCCAGAGCTGGGCAGGATGCTCTGAAGCACCTCAATGCCCCATGTGGGACATGAAGCTGGCTCAACTCTGTTTTCCATCGTGAACAGAAGGGTGCAGAGATCACAGAAACACAGAATATTCTCAGTTGGAAGGGACCCACAGGATTGTTGAGTCCAGCTCCTGATCCTGCACAGACATCCCAACCATTCCACCATGTGCCTGAGAGCATTGTCCAAACACTCCCTGAGCTCTGGCAGCCTTGGGGCCATGCCCACTGCCCTGGGGAGCCTGGGCAGTGTCCAACCACCCTCTGATTCTGGGGGAAGAACCTGATGCACTGCCTGGCCCAAGCTCTTCTCTAAAGGAGCTTGTGCAGGGTGGTCCTGGGATGTGGCTCAGGGGACTCCTGGCACCAGTAAAGCAGAGACACAGTTGCTGCTGAGCCAGGGATGCCAGGGATGCTGGACGGCCATTTCAGGACCTGAGGCCAATGCCCTCATTCTGTTACATATGACAGGTAGTGGAATAAAAAGTGAGACACTGGGGACAAATGAGGGTGGCCTTGGCATTTTCTTTCTTCCCCTCTCTGATTTTCAGGTGGCTGCAGGCCAGCTTTATGGAGAGTACGATTTCTTCAACACCACACCTCTCTGATTCTGCAGGGTGAGAATTACATACCTCCAGCTCTGGGGAATTGTTCTGGAACATGACCTCCTAGAAAACTATTGAAAACCTCAACTGTCACCCTTCTTTAGTGCTCTTTCCACCAGATACTTCATGTGGCCAAGGCACTCTGTTTCAGTGCCTGACTTTTGTTGAGCCAACCCTCCTACATCCATGTGCAGCAGGAGAGCCCAGAGAGCTCTCTAAGTGCTGATGACTCACCCCCGATGGAGGATGCACCGTCCAGCCCAGCTCTGCTGTCGCCGTTGTGGAGTCCATCAGCGTCTCTGCGGGAGGAAGGTGGAACAAGGAGTCATTGGATGTTGATGGAACGACTGAAGATGGAGACAGGAAAAAAGACAGAGAGGAGCCAGCACACATTGAGCCCTTCAGCCACACCTCTGCCAGGGGGGAGCCACGTACTGGTACCACTACCCATTTGCTCTCCCATCCATTGCCCATTACCCTCATGTAGAATCATGGAATCACAGAAACATTAAGGTTGGAAAAGATCTCCAAGATCATCAAGTGCAACCATCAGCCCAGCACCCAAACCATGTTCACCACTATCCCATGTCCCCAGGTGCCACATGTATCCATTTTTTGAACCCTTCCAGGGATGGTGATTCCACCACCATCCTAGGTAGCCCATTCCAGTGCCTGCTAATATCCAATCTAAACCTCCCTTGGCACAACTTGAGGCTGTTTCCTCTCATGCTGTCCCTCATTCCCTGTGACCAGACCCCGGCCCCCACCGGCTCTCCCTCTCCTGTCACGGAGTTGCAGAGAGCAAGAAGGTCCCTCCTGAGCCTCCTTTTCTCCAGACTGAGCCCCTCCAGCTGCTTCACCCACTCCTGGTGCTCCAGACCCTTCCCCAGCTCCGGTCTCTTCTCTGGAAATGCTCCAGCCCCTCAATGTCTTTCTTTCCATAGGGATTCAAGGTGCCTCACCAGTGCCCAGCATAGGCAATGTCTCCTGCCATGCGTGGGGGCTCTTCCACCCCTCAGTCCAGCTGGACTTTCCTCCTCTGAATCCCGAAGCTGGGTACCCCCACCCCAGAGTAGTTCTGCCCCTGCAGTCAAGGAGAAATCTGAGCCAGGATCCTCCACAGCCTCCAGTTCCCTTTACAAAACAGGGTATTTTTTTCTCAGAGCTTTGCACAGTCGGCAGAATCCTCAGAGATGCAGCAGCACATGGGAAGGAACAGCACTTTTAGGACTTAAAAGTACTAAAAAATTAAACCAATGTTAAAGCTGGTTTTCCAGATGATTTGGGTTGAAATAGGTCAGGTGATGCTACCACCGACCAGCACAGGCAAGTCTTCCTAAGCCACACAACAGCAAAGCCTCCTTGCCCTTTCTACACCTCATCACACTTTCAGCACTGGAATTTGTTTCATCCCAAAAAGCTGCAGGTTGGCTTAACTCCACTGATGGCATGAGAAGGGGTGCTGAGGTTATGATACCCCAGTACTTGGGTTAACATGAGTAGGTGAAGGTGCCAGCCAGACCCGTCAGAAATACACTGGGCAAACACTCACAATCATGGAATCAAGGCTGGAAAAGGCCTCTAAGATCACTGAGTCCAATCATTAACCCAGCACTGCCATGTGCACCACTAACCCATCTCTCTAATCATGTTTCTTTAACACTTTCAGGGAGTGTTCAGGAGTGATTTTGAACACATTTTGAACACTTCCAGGAGTGGTTTCCACAGCTTGGGTAACTCTCCCTCCTCCAGGTCTGCAGGCTCATTGCAATATGGAGATTTTTCTGCACCATTCCCAATCATGACATTTTAAGAAAATACAAGTTTTCCAGAGTTTAGGAAATACAGTTTAGAAATTCTGCCCACAGGTCTCAGCACACAGAGGCTGGACATGAGGGAAGTGTGGTGGGACAGGCTGTACAGGGCCAGTGATCCTGTGCTGAGACCAAGGTGATGCCCACAGCAGAAATTCTGTCTCTCTCTAGGGAGAATGTAAATCTGACCCTGATTTCAGCACGTGCCCTGGGGATGACAAATGTATTTGTTGGAGAGCATCCATCTCACACATACATGGAGTCACAGAATGGCTGGGGTTGGGAGGGACCTTAAAGCCCATCCAGTCCTCCCCCCTGCCACTAGACCAGGCTGCTCCAAGCCCCATCCAACCTGGCCTTGGACACTTCCAGGGACGGGGCAGCCAC
>JAWWEE010000052.1:471172-509834 GCA_035221455.1 Xenops minutus | reverse complement strand
CAGCCACAGCTTCTCTGGGCACCCTGTGCCAGGGCCTGCCCACCCTCACAGCCAAGAATTCATTCCCAATATCCCATTTCTCCCTGCCCTCTGGCAGTGGAAAGTTGTTTTCCTTGTCCTGTCACTCCAGGCCTGTGTCCAAAGTACCTCTCCAGCTCTCTTGGAGCCTCTTTAGGCACAGGAAGGGACTCTGAGGACTCCCTGGAACCTTCTCTTCTCCAGGCTGAATAATCCAATTCTTTCAGCCTTTCCCCAAAGGAATAGGTGTTCCAGCCCCCTGAGCATTTTTTGCAGCTTCCACTGGGCACACAGCACACAGTTTGGCTTACAGATTTCCTTTCCCTGCCCTCCCAGGACAGGCAGGGAGCAATCCAGCTTTAGCATTCTTCCTGTCTCAAGACAAAGCACCTTGTGCACAAGACATATCCCCACTCTCAGTCAGCCCACTGAGACCCACCAACCAGGAGAGCCTCAGTATAGGTTAGCCACCCCCCTACAAACCAACAAACAGTGCCAGTTCCCACAACCATCACAGAATCACAGAACGGTTTGGTATGGAAGGGACCATCAAGCTCATCTCATTCCATCCCTCTGCCACGAGCAGGGTCACTGTCCATTAGACCAGGTAGCTTTGAACTCTGTCCAACCTTCCAGGGATGATACCACAGTGGGAATGGAGTGTTACTGGCTGTAACTAAGTCCTTCTGCTGCTTCTCTGCACCAAAAACCAACCATGCTGCCACTGAACCCCCAAAAGCATCTCCATCTACTCCACTTTTACTCCATTGAACAAAACCAAAGAAAAGCTCAGGCTTGAGCAGACCCATCATTGAAGAGACAAGCCTGGACACAGAGATGGCTGCTCAGCACATGGGACTTCCCCTTCCCACTGCACCCCAAAAAGTGCCTCGGCACCACTGAGCTCCTTGCACCTAACTCCTGGCAGTAAATCCTTCTCAGCCTGCGGGCTGTTCATTAGTCCTGGTTCGAGCCAGAGGTTTCCAGTTCACAGGAAACCAGGATTTCAAAATTTGGTTTTATTCCAAGAGTAAAAAGCAAGAACTAGTTCTCTTCAATTTTTCCCCACCAGGAAGAGTTCTGGAAAACAGCTAATCCTGAAATGTTGTGGGTCAGATTTAAGAAATTTCTTTGCAAACTGAGTATTTGTTTACAGAGGGCAATAATAGTGTTTATTTTATCAGAGGATCTGACTTTTTCATTAAAACACCAGTGGTGTTTGATCTGAAAGGAAAACAACATTTTTCACCCAGTGCTAGCAAGAAGCTTTAAAAAACCCCTAAATTTGTTACTTTATCTTAACTATCAATGACAGTGGTGCATACTAAGTACATTAATAGCAGCAACTATAATGTAAAAGAAGATATATTCTAAACCATTACAAATAATTCCCCAAATAAACTTCATACTTTGAAGCATTTTGCATTTTTAAAAGCCTTTTAGGTAATGAAAACTCAGTGCAATAGAAATGTCATGCTCAGTGCACCACCTCCCCCAGCCCCTTATCCTCAGCTGAACAATCCCCTTGGAGCTCTGTATCCACCCTGACTCACCCAGGGACAAGGAGGAGAAGAAATCTGCAGGTTTTAAGCAAGTTTTTCCAATGGTAAATTATCTTCTCATAAAAAACACCAGATATTCCATTAATTTTAGTCTGGATTTACACCATTTGGCTGCCAGCTTTTGGATTTCCTTTTCCTTCTACAAAGACTCTGCTGTCCAAAACCTCCTTTCCCTCTTGTGGTGCTCATGGGTGGCAAATGATCCATCTCCAAGACAGCCAAATTAGCTGAGCTTCCTCCTTCTTCCACCCTAAACCAGGATCCTGTCTTTGAGGCTCCTGTTTATCAGCCCTCATTGTGTAGGGGGGTCCCAAGGCTGTGGTGCCCATCACACACAGCTGGTTCATTGCAGTGTGCCCCTTTTTGTGCAGCTTCTCCACCAAGTTGCTGCCCTGGCTCCCTTTGGAGACAGGTCAGCTTGTTACATTGAGTAATGGATGCCTGAATTACAGAAAATTGGGAATAACTGGTCACTGTGAATCACAGTGACCCTATTATGCCACAAGGACAAGAACAAGTGGAAGTGAATCAGAATCACAGAACCAATCTGTTCAGACCCTTCCCCATCTCCGTTGCCCTCCTTTGGACACTCTCCAGTGGCTTCAGATCGTCCCTATATTGTGTTCCCCCAAACTGCCCCACTATTGCAGGTGAGGCTGCCCCAGTGCAGAGCAGAGTGGGACAATCCCCTCCCTGCCCTGATGCCCCCCAGGACAGGGATGTCCCTCCTGGCTCCAGGCACTGCTGACTCGTGGACAACTGGCCACCAACCAGGACCCCCAGGGCCCTTTCCTGGCACTGCTTTCCAGCATCTCATTCCCAGTCTGTCTGTCCCTCCGGGGTCACCCCATTCCAGGGGCAGAATCCAGCACTTCCCCTGGTCGAACTTCCCATGGTTGGTGATTCCCAGCCCTCTGATCTGTCCAGGTCTCTCTGCAGGACCTCCCTGCCTTCGAGGAACTCAACAGCTCCTCCCAGCTCTGTGTCATCTGCAAATTTGCTCAGTGTCCTTCCAGTCCTGCACCCAAGTCACTTATGAAGCTGTTGAAGAGCACAGGGCCTAAGATGGAGCCCTGTGGAACCCCACCAGTGACAGTGACAGTCTGATGTCACCCTAGTCACTGTCACCCTCTGTGCTCGACCTGTGAGCCAACTGCTCACCCAACACGATGTGTTTATCCAGCTGTGGGCTGGACAGTTTGTCCAGAAGGAGAGATCCTGGGAGAACTTTACTGGATTCCATAAAGTTTACACCAACTCGCTTCCCTTGATCAACAGTGTGGGTTACCTAGTCATAGAAGGAAATCAGCTTTGATAGGCAGCACTTTCCTCTCCTGAAGCTGTGCTGGCTGTGAACGATGACTGCCTTGTCTTTCAGGGGGGTTTCAACACTTCTCAGAATAATCTGCTCCGTAACTTTACCAGGCACTGAAGTGAGACTGACAGGCCTGTCGTTTCCAGGGTCCTCCTTCCTGCCTTTCTTGAATATTGAGACAATGTTCACCAGCTTCCAGTCAGCCGGAACCTCTCTGGATTCCCAAGACCAATCAAAAATCATCCAGAGGGGTTTTGCTGTGACATCAACAGTTCTTTGAGGATTCTCAGATGAGTCATATAATTCCAGAATGGTTTAGGTTGGAAGGAACCTTAAAGCCTGTCTTGTTCCAGCCCCTGCCATGGGCAGGGACACCTTCCACTAGACCAGGTTGCTCCAAGCCCTGTCCAACCTGGCCTTGGATGCTTCCAGGGATGGGGCAGCCACAGCTTCTCTGGGCAACCTGTGCCAGGGCCTCCCCACCCTCACAGCCAAGAATTCATTCCCAATATCCCATTTATCCCTGCCCTCTGGCAGTGGAAAGTTCTTTCCCTTGTCCTGTCACTCCCGGCCTGTGTCCAAAGTCCCTCTCCAGCTCTCTTGGAGCCCCTTTATGCACTGGAAGGGGCTCTCAGGTCTCCCTGGAGCCTTCTCTTCTCCGAGTGAACACCCCCAGCTCTCCCAGCCTGGATCCAGAGCAGAGGGGCTGCAGCCCTTGGAGCATCTTTGTGGCCTCCTCTGGACCTGTTCCAACAGGTCCATGTCTTTCTTTTGCTGAAGACTCCTGAGCTGGACATGGCACTGCAAGGCAGGTCAAGGTGAAGCCAGGCTGGGTTTCAGTGGTGGTGTTGGGTTTGCTCCATCCTCCCCGTTAATCACTGACTTCAAAACACCTCATTGCCCAAATAACGGCCCGACAGAGTTATCATGCACATAGACCTGTCCAGGAGCAGCCCTCCACCTGAGGGCAAGGAAGCTCCTCCAGGTTTCCTTCTGTCTCTTTCCCAGCCTCAGACCTGCCCAGATCTCCTCAGTAAAAGGTAGTAGTGAGGTGGTAGGAAGGTTCCATGAAGACGCAGCCAAGCCCAGATCTGATATCCCATCCTGGACATCCTGGCATCAAGTCCAAATAGCACCCAAGAAATCAGGATGGTTTAAAAGGGCAAGACAAGATGTGACCACCCACTTTAGACAGGCTGGAATCCTCCTGAGGTCTATTTCTCCTCCAGGTGGATGGGGTTTTATTGCTATGTGGGGACTGCAGAAGTTCATCAAAGAGGAGTCTGTGAGATGAGGGATTGTGGTCTGTGAGGATCTACAAAATGAGGAAGCAGCAGAGGAGAACTGTAGCTACAGCTTTGCCTGGGAGCTGAACCCAGACAAACACTAGCAAAGCAAGGTTTCATTTTAGCAGTGAAGGTAATCACTCTTGAAGAGGAATCACCAGAGGAACAGATCATGCACTGTTTGCATCCTTCCCCATCCTGGGTGAGCTGGAGCACATGTCGAGGGGCAGGAGGTCACCTTGGTTCCTTCTGGTCATCAAGGTATGATAATCAAGAAGATCAGAGTCCCAGAATGGTCTGGGTTGGAAAGGACATTAAAGCTCATCTTGTTCTACCTGCCTGACATGGGCAGGGACACCTTCCACTAGACCAGGTTGCTCCAAGCCTTGTCCAACCCGGCCTTGAACACTCACAGGGATGGTGAGGCTGCGTCCTGTCTGGGCAGTCTGTTCCAGGTGCTCATAGACACTGCTGAGTGACAAGTGACTCCAGGCCCCAAGACATCACTTGGACAGAGTTCTGCTGCAGGTACCAGCTCCACACAAGGCATGATAAGCCCCAAGGAATGGCAACCCATCATCCTTCTGAGGCAGCTCCTCCATCTGCAGCATTCCCACCGGGCTGCCCTCAGCCCCTTGCCCCTTCTGTGCCCATGGTGATCCATGGTGGGCTGTACAGCTGTATCTCTCCCAGCAGCTCTCCCGGTCCTACCTGGGGCTGCCCCATGCTCATACCCTGCTCTGGGCACCCAACAAGACCAACTTCTGTGCTCAGGACAACAACGACAGACCAATCTCTGGATGGGCAATTCCAAACCCAACTGTTAATGCCTTGCCAGCCATCTCAGCAGCTTCACTCACTATCACAGCCAGTGCTCTCACAGTGCCATTCTGCTGGTCTGGCAGCATCAGATAACAGGGTGAGAGGCTGGTGCCTTGGCAGCCCCATAAAGATCCCCCAGCACCCAGGACATGGAGCACAGCCCCGTGGGAGCGACAGGGGTGGGAGCCTGGCCTCTGGCCCACCTCTGGTGGCTGCGATAGCTGCAGCTCAGTGCAATGCTCTCTCCACAGCAGCATTTTCTCAGTGTTGTTGTTTGTGTTCTTCCCTCCCGTGTGTTTATCTGCAGCTTCACATGCTGCCCACGGCATTATAAATAATTCTGCAGCTGCTCGAAACCAGCAGACGCAACTCTGGCCCGCTTCCCACCGGGAACCGCGCTGCTCCCCACGGGACGCGTGGAGATAAGTGCCCGTCCTTTTCACTTTGAAGATGTTCTCAATACCCAAGTTCCCGCCAGCGCTGGGGCCCATTGCCGGCGCTGCCGCCTGCTCCGAGGGTGTGCCAGGGCTCCGGATGAGCACCTGGCATCTCCCAATGCATCATCCCCACTGTACCACCGCCGCCTCCAGATGCTCAACAGCCACGTTAAAAACAGCTGATGATCTGCTGTGACAATGATCTGGGGGGAGGGGGTGCTTGTGCTTCTGCTTGGTCTTCTTGCTGCTCAGACATGAGTTGAGTGTGGAGTTCTCAGCTGCACCAGCTTTTCCCATCTGGCCAGATCAAGACTGAGACTGGTGGGCAGAACTGGGAGGGGGAGACCAGTCTGGGATCATGCCAGGTGCTGGCAGTGATGGGACACCAGCAAGGGCTGTCTGGGAGTGGGGATGGAGAGTGGCAGGACCAAGGGACAGTGGCAGAGGCTGGAGGGGTAAGGGATTAACAGAGGAGCTGTGCATGTTGCAGACACACTCCTCTCTGTCCGGAAAAATAACTTCCATGGAGTTTTGCCAATTCAGACCAATTTAGAGCATCTGGCCCTGAGTTTCTCAGAAGTCCTGGCAAATCCTTCACATTCACAGGCTCCAAGTTCATCCAGATAAAGAAACAGCTGGACAAGTAAATAGCCCCAGAGATAGCTAGAGCCTCCACCCTCATTTTTCCACCCACAACTTTTTCCCCTCCCCTTTCACTCTTCACACCAGCTCCTTTCTCAGGGTGGGACACTTGCCAGCATTTTAATCCTGGTACAATATTATCAACATAGGCAGCGAGCATTTTGCAGACCCAGGACTGCATCAGCTGTGGCCAGTGCTGGATGTGCAAAGCAGGCAAGAAGCTGTCCAGATCTCTCCGACGGGTTGGGAGCAAAGTCACCCCTAGGCAGAGACAGCCGGAGATCATTCCTTGTCAACATGTCCCAAACATGACTTGGAAGCTCACCTAACACACCTCATCAGCTCCAGGCTGGAGGGATGCTCAGTGTCAGAGCCCAGCCAGGTGGAGCAAGACCAGGATTTGCACCAGAGACACCATAGCTTGGGATGAACTCCTCCATGCAGGAACATGTGCTCCTGGAACCATGTTCCCATCCTGGCCTCAGGCACAGACACGGCATCCCAGGGCAGGGGGGGTGGCTAATGAGAAACCCGTCTGTCCCCCGCCCAAGGAGCCCCCACCACAGATCTCTTTACCCTTCCCAAAGCTGAAAGGCCCCTCTCTGCCTCCTGTGTTTTACTGGAGCCTGATTATAATATTTTTGCCAGCACGAGCTGAGAGGGGCTGAGCAAACCCAGTGGCCTTTCCCTGCAGCCCCAAGCTTTGCTTTGCCTGGCCGGGGGCCAGCGGAACAAGCTGAAACCCAATCCCCCCCCGGCCGAGCCGCTGGCGCGGGAACAGCACGGTGCATTGTGAGCCGGCAGCTACAGGATATTCTGGATACTTCACTCAGGGATCCACTTAAACTCCAAGAGGGAGAGTGATTGATAGGGAGCAAGAAGAGGCAGTTGACTGAGCTGGGATGAGGAGCACCAGAACCCACCCTGCACCCAGAGCCCCAAAGGCCACCCCAAGCCACAGTGGGTCATGTCCGTGGTCCTGGAACTGTGGACCCAGCAGAGAGGTAGCTGGTCATTCAATGCTCTTCCCTGAAAAATTAGGTCCAGTCAGACTCAGAGACCTAAGAATTAGGATGATGTCCAGCATCTCCATCCCCCAAAGTAGCTCTGACCTGCCAGCCAGGCCCCAGACTGACAGCCCATGGAGCAGGGAGACCTGACCCCAGAGATACCATACAGCACTGGCAAGGGAAAAATGTTGCCACCTTTTGGGAGCCATGGAGCCTTCCTGGCCTTTCAGTTCATTTAGTCATCAGCCAAGCCCACCTGCAAACCCTGTGAGACAGGAGCCAGCCCCAGAGCCAGCAGTGGAGCAGTGAACAGTGCCAGGAGCTGGTGGGGCTCAGCAGTGCCCACTGAGACACCCTCACCCAGATACTGGGTGATCCTTAGCTGCTTGTGACACTTGGGGACAGGTGTCAAACAAAGGGATGGCTCCCATGCCCTGCCCTTGGCACAGTTCAGCAGCCCCAGGGAAAACTCCCACTGCATTTCCACACCTTGCTGTGGGAAATGTCATGAGCTGGGCTATGCCTTCCCATTCCCACCTAAATCCTCCCCTTCCTCTGATCCCTCACCCTAGTCTGACATCACCGGACCCACCCTCAGGGAACAAAGCCCTGGGCTGATGCTGCTCTGTAGAAAGGGGCCCTTGGCTTCCAGCTCTTGCTATACCAGGAAATAGGGAAAGCAGGAGAGCAGAGCTGCACCTGGCCTTTGGGCACATGGTGATGTCACCGGGAGAGCCAGGGGCTAGGGCTGAGCACCACCACGACCCAAATCTAGCAGATTCCCATCTCCTCTTCCCAGCTCTCTTCTCCCTCTGAAGGCCTCAGCTATTGGGGATGTTGCTCCACTGATGGAAAGCTCAGATCAAAGGGGAAAACCCAACTCAACAGCCTCATGGGTCCTGCAAGTGTCCTGCTTCCTAAGCACCCAACTCACCATGACCCCATCTAGGATTGTCCCTCTCATCTGCCTGGCTGGGAATGGAATGAAAGCTCCAGCTCTCAGCTGGGAATTCTGATTTTGTGACCTTTTAGCCCCTGCTGAAGGAGCAGGTGAGGCTGGATCACGCTCCATCCGGATGCCACATCATCCCAGTCATGGCTGCAGACGCATCCTGTCTGTCCCAGTTACCCCACACCATCTGCTCCAGAGGTCAGCAGAAACAGGATAACCCCACCAGAGACCCCAGGAAGCTGCTTCAGCAGCACGGGGACCCACTGGCAGCATCTGTCCCGAAAGGAGCCGGCACTTGTAGGTGGTCTGAGTTCAGGCAAGGGCAGGCTGCTGGGAAGAGACAATGCAGATGCCAAATGCCAGGGAGCAGAGGCCCTCCTGCTGCTGCCGGGAATGCGGGAGCCACACAGAGGAGACACAGACGAAGGCATTTAGCAGCCATTGCTACTGTCACTGCTAATGACTCGGGCCCTGCAGTGGCATCGACCCCATTGGCTGTGAGACAACTTGAGGGAGGGAATTCCAGAGTAAAGTGCTGTCCTCACCTGCATCCAGTCTCATCCAGGCCCAGTAAAGACTAAATTCCTTACCAAGCCACCTTCCAAGAGAATGGAACAGGGTCATGTCCCTCCTGAGAGCCTCCAGAAATCTCTTCCTTGCGGAGCGATGGACAGAGGGGTGCTCTGGGAGGTTGGAGCCCAACACCCTCGAGCTCCTTCTGGAGATGCTCCAGCCCCAAAGGAGCCAGCAGCCTTCCCTATGCACTGCTCTGGTCCACCTGAGCATCCACAGCCACCACACAGGGGATGGAGCTCAGCTGGAGCTCAAACACAGAGCCACTGCCACTGGTGTGCAGCAGCAGCTGCCGTGTACAGCTCCTGTCTGCAGCAACGGAGGAAAAAGTTGCTTTATAACATAATAACTTGCTCCCATCACAGTGTGCCGGGGCCAATTGGTACAAGGGTAATGCCCGGGGTGCAGGGCAGCACTGCCGAGTCCCCTTCAATACCCCACAGCCACTCTCCTGTATCCCAAACACAGCATCCCGTACTCCCAGACCTACTGTCCTGTATTCCCAGGCACAGGGGCAAGGTGAACCCAGGAGATTCGGGATGCAGCAGCAAGCCCAGAGGTTGCAGAGTATCACTGGGTAAGGAGCACATGCTTGGCTCTCGGACAGTGTTCATCCCTTTCCCAAATAGTCCCTGCCCATCATGTAATGTAATGGGCACAGAGGGGACCAAGAGGAGTGACATGAGTCCAGGGCATGGTTTTGTGGCCAGCTCTGCCCCTTCTACCCTTGGGACCAGAGCCCCAGGCCAGTGGGGATGGTATGTGCAGCCAGTGCCACCTCCCAGCACTACTGGCACTAAATGAAGTTTGTCACCCTGCATGGTGGCACAGGCTGCAAGCAACTTGTTCCCAGCAGGCTCCAGAGCCCTGCTCAGCATCCCAATTGAGCTATCCTTAATGGGCTTCAATTTTAATTTGCTTTTATTGGAAAACACAGATGGTGACCCCCCTCTCTCCCTGGCCTGAACATATACAGGATAATAACATTTACAGGGGAAAGATGTTATCTTCAAACAGCCAAAGCTGCAGCAAAAGCCCCATCACCCCACAACAACGCACATCTGCACCCACAGCCCTGGGCCTGGGCCACCCAGAGCCACCAGTGGGGGGAGGCAGGGCCAGGGCCTAACAAAGGAGAATTAAAGAGCAGGATGAGTCCATGGTACAGCCAAGCCTGGCAGATTGACCTCGGTCACTTCTCCCATAATCAAGCTGGCACTGCCTGGGGTGGAGGGATGCCCAAAGCTGTGGCCCAGCACTGGTGTCCCCCTATCCAGAGCCAGCTCTTGCCTGCAGCCCATCCTGCTGCTCTGAGCAACCCTGACTCCAGCCATCCCCCTGCAGCAAGTCCATGTCAGAGCTCAGGATGGCTGCAGGGAGGGACAGGGACAGGCAGGGACAGGCAGTGCTGCAGGCACCAGGCTACCCCTGCTCCAGGGATCTGAGGCTGGGGTTCCCCAGCAAACAACTAGTATCAAACTTGTGCCACATGCACCCCGGCACCCACGGATGCTCCTGCCCCTCTGGCACTGCTGGTGCCATGTGGAGCCAGGACCCGCTTTTGCACCCCCCCAAAATGAGCATGTGGGTGAGCAAGGAGCCCTCCACCACACACATCTGCTCCGTGTATCTACCTGACATTCTCTCTCCTCCCTGCTGTTATTGATAAGCTGGAAATTTCCTTCTGATTGGCAGCTCCCAGCAGGAATAGCTTGGGAGGAACTGCTGCCTTGTTTTCGCCAAGCCATAGAGGGACACCCCATGCCCTGGGCAACAAAGGGCTTCAGCTCAGGCTCCCGGCCACAGGAAGCCTCTCCCCAGGACAGATGCAGGAAAGCCCAAAACCCCTCCAAGGAGCTTGGCTTCCCTCCAGCCCTCTCAAGGCCAAAGCATCTCCCTGCTGCCATCCTCTTGGCATGCCCAGGGGTTTGTCAGGAATGCACACCCTGCATCCCCTCCAGCCCCCTGCTGCAGATAAAGCCCCAGCAGAGCTTTACCGGCAGCTGCAGGCAGTGGGTATTTTTAGTGAACTGCAAGTGTTTCCTGCCTTGAGAAAACCCCATCTTCAATGCCTCACCATGGAGGGGCCTTCCCTCCTTCCCTCTTTCACATTAATGTCCCCTCACAGGCAGTGGATTGAACTGAGGGGTTGCTCCATCAGTTAGTGCCACCATGCTCCTGCTCACTGATGGTCCTGCTTGGGCGAGGGATGTGCTGCATCTGTCCCTCTCATCCATCCATCCATCCATCCATCCATCCATCCATCCATCCATCCATCCATCCATCCATCCATCCATCCATTCTAGCATTGCCCATCAAGCACCTACTTTCCATTGGGAAAAAGCATCCCTGGAGCTGGCAGGAGGTGGACTGTGGGATCACAAGGAGAAAGAAGCCCCTCTGTCATCACCCACAAGGGCTGCAGTGAGGAGCTGGAGGATCAGGGATCGGCACAGGAGCAGGAAATGTCCACACTGCAGCTCTGCAGACCATGCTGGAGAAGGTGGTAGCAGCTGGTGAACCAGCTGTGCTGCTCCTGGGGCTGGAGAAGAGCACACACTAGGGTCCAGGCTGCCTCTGGAATGGGGTCCTGGATACTGAAGGCTTGTGGAGACTCATTTCCATCACAAAACAACTGACGGGGGAAACAGCAGAGCAGAGTCTGTGCACTGAGGGTTGCACAGGTACAGACAACCCTAATCTGGCTGTGGGAAGAGATTTTTGCATACACCAAAAAGAAACACACCCGGAGGTGGAAAAGGGGCAATTTCCAAAAGTTGAAAGGGATTATTAGCAAAAATTGATCGGGAGGGAAATGTAAACAAAAACAATGAAGAGTAATTACGGCTTACGGCGGCTTTGCCAAAATCTCATAAATCTACGATCATAAAAGAAGGCGTCTTGAGTTCAAAATTATCTTGGCTTGGAATAAAAGGAAAAAATTGCAGTAAAAATAAACATATTGTATAAATTAAACCCGGGGGAAGTTGGCAGCAGCGAATTAGCAACTCTAAGATGCAGACAGTTGAGAAAGGATGTATCAATGAAAAAATTGACTGCCAGGAGACAGAAAGGGGGAAAAATTGGAATTTTTAAAGACACAAAAAGCAAACACAACCAGAGCTGTGGAAAGGCGAGTCTACAAAGAAGATTGAGTGTGAAGACAGGCAGCAAAGAGAAACACCCCAACCAAAACAAGGGCAGAGCCAGGAGGGACGAGCAGCGGTGGCTCCAGGGACCAGCATTGCCCAGGAGGTGCCAAGAGCCACGAACACACCTGGGACCTCTCACTGGCAGCACCCGCTGCCCTGGGCAGCTGCTGACCCTTCCCCATCCAGGAGCTAGGGCTGCAAAGTGTCAGGGTCAGGAAAACAACTTTGGAGTTGTTTCCTGACGGCAACATCAGACCTAAGACAACTATTTGCTCTCAAGCAGCTCCATGGTGTAGTCAGCAGAGTCCTACAGACCCACCTGGCCCTAGGACCAACAGCTCCTCTTTCCTCTTCCAACACCTTTTGCTGTGTACCATGCATGGCTGGTGCAATCCAAAGATGGGCAAGGATTCTGTAGCATCCCACTGGGCATGGTGGAAAGGAGCTTGGGGGTCTCAGTCCAACCCCATCCCCATGAAGAGATAGGGGCAACTCTGGGAGAACTTCAGGGATGGAAATGTCTCAGTGCCCCAGAGACTTGCTGTAAACTGATGTAGGCACATCCAGCTGTTCAGCAAACCCTTCCTGGACCAGGAAGATCCTAAAGTACCTGGTGCAGGTGTTGCCTGCAAAGAGGCCATGGTGACTCTACAAACTCTGCTACAGGATCCATCCTGGCACCCCAGATAGGATCACCAAATCCTGGGAGGACAGTGGGCAAAGTCCCCCTTTCACTGCCTTTTCTCACTGTGGGTGAAACTCACATCTGCACCAGGAGGAGAGACTGCTCTTCCTCCAGGGAGCTGAGGGATCAATCAGTGAGCACAAAGCACCCAGTCCCTTTGCCACCAGCAGCACCACCAGAACCTTCCAGCACAGGGCACTGAAGTGACACCACAGCAGCTGGCACTGCCTGTGCCATCCCAGAGACACAGGCCCAGCACTTGCAGACCCCATGGGGATGACATGTCTCTGATCCAGGCTGTGTCTGCACCCTCTCCCTGGCACCCCAGGCCTCCAGTACTCTTTGCATGGATGCAACCTTGGGGACCCTGGAAAGATCCTTCAGCTGCAATCCTGCTCCCTCCCCACCCTGCCAAGAGCAGCTTTGCAGAGTTTAGAGTTTGCTGCCTGAGCCCTGTAAAAATACCACACTTCCAAAATTTAGTGTACAGGGTGACTGAGGTGTTACCTGACATCAGCCTTGACATGGGAAATCACACAAAAAGTCCTGCACAGTGAATGCCTCATCCCCCAAATTCCAAACTCAGCATGAAGCAACCTTTATAAATCAATGTCTGGAGGAGGAAAGCACATAAGGGAGCAGCAAGTTCATCCTCCCCTTGCTGCTGTACTCCCAGTGATCCCTGAATCCCACAAGTGTGATAGGAGTGCTGATGTCCCATCCACTGCTCAGGGAAGAACTGAGCTGACCTGTGGGATGTGCTTGAGCACCCAGGGATACCCCCAGACCTCAGGAAGCACTAAAAGAAGAGGACACTTCTCCTATTTCCCTATACTGTGCTCAGTCCTCCAGTACCTTAGCACCCCTCTCCTCTCCTGTGTTTCCAGAACGTGGAGCCCCTGGGAGCATCCCAGCAGGTCCTGCTGCTGCCATACAAGAGCCTGAGCCAGTGGCCATGATGGCTGAGCCATGGGAACCCACCAGCACCCTACACTGCCATCAGTGACACTAGAGCACAGGGATGCACAGGGTATTTATGGCAGGAACACATATAGTCTGGGCCAAGATTGGCCACACTGATGTCTTCAAGACCAGACTTGCCCACCAGGCAGAGCACAAGGTTGCACTCACAGTTCTGTGTGTGCACATCTCCAGAGCACCTGGGACCTCAGCACATCCCAAAGACACTGATGAGCCACCAGTGCCAAGGAGAGCCCAGCGGCTGCAATGTCACCACAGTACAGATGTGACCATCTGCTTCCCTATTCCCAAGGTGGGATTATGGCCAGGTGAGCACAGACTGGAGCTGCCAATGTGCCTGGTCTGCAGAAGGTCCCTCTTGCCATAACACACCCCAGAATACACCCCAAATGCACAGGACAAGGCTCCCCAAACCCCACATGCCTGGTAGGTGAAGAAGGGGGGACCAGTCAGTCCCACCCCTGATAGAAGGGCAGGGTTAGATTGGATACTGGGTAGAAATTCTTCCCTATCAGGGTGAGGAGGCCCTGGCACAGGTTGCCCAGAGAAGCTGTGGCTGCCCCATCTCTGGAAGTGTTCAAGGCCAGGTCGGATGGGACTTGGAGCAACCTGGGCTCATGGAAGGTGTCCCTGCCTGTGGCAAGGGGTGGGACTGGATGAGCTTTAAGGTCCCTTCCAACACAAACCATTCTAGGATTCTCTGTCTGTACCTCATTGCAGCAGAGCAGGCTGGGCAGTGGAAAACATCTCTGTGGAGTAAAAATACCTCCTTGATCCATGGACAGCACCTGCCCATGCTGCAGAGGATGCAGCACTCCTCTGTGTCTCCTAGTTTATCCTACCTGGAGAGCAGAGGTGCCAGGACTGGCTGCCTCGGCACAGCTACCCTGGCAGAGATGCACTGGCTGCCAGCCCCATTCCACTCACTGCCCAGGACTCAGAGACAAATAAAAACCCCTTGGCTGAGCCTTTCTTTACTTCACTCTTATCATAGTTCTGATGCTTCTGCCTATGGCAGGGGGATGGAGTGAGATGAGCTTTAAGATCCCATCTAATACAAACCCATTTTGGGATTCTCTGATTTAAAGAACTTGGTGAAACCTTAAAGCTGTCCCACTGCAAGCACAAAACACGTTATAATAATCCTTGTACTGCACCAGGGCAGCACCATGCCTGGCCTTAGCTTCACACACTCACTGTCCCCATGCCATGATGTCTCCAGGCTGGGACTGATCCCAGTGATAGTGCACAAGGAGCAAAGCCCTGCACCAGGGAGCCTGGGAAAGATGGCACGGAGGTCAGCAATAGGGAGGAGCATCCCTGCGCGAATCAGCTGTGGTGGCTGCCCATAGCCAGCTGGCTTCCAGCATGGGGCAGCTGGGTGAGTGTGAAACAAGACAATCAGACCTCCAGTGCCTTTCATCCCTGGTAACATTTTTACCTGCAGATATCATAGATTTCCTCAAGGTCACTCTTGTGACAAAGCTCCCCAAAGCAAACTGTGGCATTACAGAGGCACAGATGACAGCAGGGGGCACCCCCAACCAGGTGGATTCTGTGAGGTAGCACCTGGGATGGGGCTGAGCAGCTGGTGCTGTGCCCAGGAGCACTGCCCTCCCCAGCATTCCCTACAGGGATGGCACAAGGCTGGCAGCTTCTCACTCAGTTCTGGGGGAAGAACTTGCTTTGGCCCCAAACCCAAGATGTTTCTGCTCCTCACAGAGCAGAGAAACATCAGACCCTGGAACACCACTCTGAGCACTGTGAACAAAAGAGCTTTGCCCCCTTTTTGCTGCAGGGGAGGGGGTGGGGAAGCCCTGGGTGCTGACCCCTCAGCCAGGGGGGCAGCAGGACCCCCACCCCACCCCTGGGCCGGGGGCTGTCGGCAGCAGGGCCAGCTGTCACGGCCGTGGGTAGGTGGCAGCCACAAGGACGGGGGAACAAAGGCCAGTTCAAGGCTCCATCGATCCCGAGGTCAGACGAGTGAAGCACGAACATCTGCTCTGGCTCTGCCCAGTGCCGGCCCAAGGACTTCCCTGGGCTTATGTAGACAGGGGTGAGTCTTTCAGAAGGAAGCAGGCAGTGTTTCTGTTACAATTCCCAGGATGGAAAGCCCCAGCCCTGTTTTGTTCCTGCAGAGAGGGACCAGGAGCAGCAGAGTGTAAGTGCCAGGCGATTCCACAGCGGCCGTGACGCCTGCGGTCAGAGGATGCCAGAGGGATAACCCACCTTGTGCCCAGGTATCTCCAGCCTTTCATATGCTACCTGTCCAAGGCCAGGTAGCACGGGGCTTGGAGCAACCTGGTCTAGGGGAAGGTGTTCCTGCCCATGGCAGGGGGTGCCTGGCCATCCCACCAGCCCAGCACATGCTCAGGATGGCTGGACACAGAGGACCATTGGCTGGAGGGAAGAGCACTGGGAGTCAAAACCAGTTTATGAGAAATCAGTCACCTTTTGATCTACAGATTCTAGCAATAGCGAATTGACTCCATCCCTGGGTGAGCTGCTGCACAGTTAATTAGACACCTTATTAAAAACATGCTCCTCTACCATGTTGAATTAGTCCAGCTTCCAAGCCACAGAATCCTGCCCTGTCTAATTAAACAGACCTTCCCGATTAACAACCCTTCCTCTAGGCTGGTACCAGCAGACGAGGCCGCAGACACTCCTCAATCTGCTGGATAAAGCCAACAATGGGCAGGTTTCCACACCTTGAGTCATGACCGTTAAACCAGTTTATTTTTATTTTGATTCTCCTTTGGCTTTGGACACCAGAAACAGATCCAGAGGCACACAAAAGGCATGGTCTTTGCATCCAAAGGACAGGACATGCGGGTAGGTCCTGGCTCACCAAGCAAGGACCTGATCAGCTCTTTCACTCCACAAATATCTGATTTCCAAGGTGTTTTCAGAGCCAGAGACCTCCTGGTGGTCCTGGTTATGTCCCATAGCCCAAGACCATTCTGTCTGCTCCTACATACAGTGTAGCCATACTCAAATCCACTTCTGTTCCCCTGATGCACCAAATAGTCTCAGGTGGAACTAGGCCATTCCCTCCAGCCTTCATTACTCTCCCAACACCAGTACTTGCTGAAGACAGGGAACTCCTTAGCAATGCTGCCCAAAAACTGCTGATCACCCACTTGGAGTATTTCCCTCTGACAAGCCAATTTTAAGCCCCTCCAGTACACACCTGTAAATCTATTTCTTTCTGGAGCATTGTGGGAACCCTCCCGCACACACACACTCCTAATGCTGCAGAATTGCACATAAAAGGTGTGAAAGCCCTGCTTACCTCTGCAACAACTCTTGGGGTGACTCATCTATCCCCCAGCTTGAAAGCATCAAGTGCTGCGCACATGCCTTCCTCCATGCTGACACCCTGTGTATCCCACATGTCCATGGACTCACCATCCCCACAGCCAGCCCGGGATGCAGGTGTATCCTCAGGGCAGTTTTGTGTGCCACGATGATGCAGAACAAGTCCTGCTGCCTCCCTTTTCCCCCAAACCCTATATCTGAAACCAAGGGAACAGCTGGAGCTGTGCCAGGGGAGGGTTAGGTTGGATCTCAGGAAAAGGTTCTTCCCCCAGAGGGTGGTGGGCACTGCCCAGGCTCCCCAGGGCAGTGGGCATGGCACCAAGGCTGCCAGAGCTCCAGGAGGGTTTGCATGATCCTCTGGGGGACAGGGTGAGATTGCTGGGGTGTCCTGTGCAGTGCCAGGAGTTGGACTCAACAATCCTTGTGGGTCCCTTTCAACTCAGGATATTCCACGATTCCATGAATCTCACATCTCCACTGGAAGAGCAGAGAAAGGATAATCCCCCTTGAAGAGCATTGCTTACTGAACTTACTGCTTCCCCTGGTTCACATCCCCATGGGATTCCGTAGCTGGCTGTTCCATACTCAGCTGTTTCACCTCACAAGAGCCACCCCAGCTGCCCAAAAGCCTCATGGGGACCGTGCACGCCGGCAGTGGGATCAGCCCTCCCCACCACCCCAACCTCCCGCCGGCCGGGAGCCTTCGCCTCGCTCCAGAGGCTTTTATTAGAAACATACAGTCACCAAAGGCTGCAAGTGGAACCCATTACACAGCATTTAGTACGTATCATTTGTATTTCACAGCCGGCAATCCTCCTAATTTCACAGGGAAATGGCGATTAAAAACCCTGCTGCGGCCAGTGCAGAGACCAGGTGGGATGGAGGGAGCATTCCCAGCACTAGGATTGATCTGTTCCCACACCTGGACATCTTTCACAGTCACAGCATCTCCTGCTGCATCCTCCACATGTGAGATGCTGTTGGAATGCAGGAGGAGGCAGCTCTGCTACCTGCAAATAATCACCCTCATCTGACTCAGGAGAAGCTTGGATAGGATTGCAAATCACTGCTCCAAAGAAAAGAATCACAGAATCCCAGAATGGTCTGGGTTGGAAGTGATCTTAAAGACCATTTTGTTGAATCCCCTGCAACGGGCAGGGACACCTTCCACTAGCCCAGCTTGCTCCAAGCCCCATCCAACCTGGCCTTGGACACTTCCAGGGATAGGGCAGCCACAGCTTCTCTGGGCAACCTGTGTCAGGAGCTTACCACCTTCATAGGGAAGAATTTCTTCCCAATATCCCATCTATCCCTGCCCTTCTGGCAATGGGAAACCATTCCTCTCACTCCATGTATGGCCTTTTCAAGAGAACCTCTGTTGCTCTCCAGCATTTAGTGTAGCAACACTGGTGAGGAATTCCAGATGTGTGCAGAATTTCTCATTTGTGCACACAGAAATGTTGTGAGCCACACCTTAGAAACAAATCAGCTTCTGGATCAACTCCTTTCCCACCTTCTCCCAGGTGCTTCTTTCCCCAGAACTCCAGGACAGAATCTCTGGGGCAATGGGGGCCCATGGCCAAATGGGACCGGCCCCACCAGGCAATGGTATTTGTGTACCATCAATGTTTGGGGTAGAACAAGAAGGGAACCAAAAATAAAGACATGGTTTAAATCCCTGAGGATGGCCGTTTCCAGAAAGATGCAAAGCTTCTTTCTTCTTTTAAAGAAAAAGCTGGAAGTAATGAAGGGAAAACACAGCCCTCACCCACATTCAGCTACGTCGAAGGGATCTCATCTCATAAAATAAGAAGTGACTCATCCCATAAAATGAGAACAGCAAGTCGCTCCAGAATGGACATCTTGACCCACAAGAGACTTTTTAAAATACAAATTCAGACTTGGGATGTTCAAGTTGGATATTAACAGGTGATTTAGGACATTGTTTCCTCAGGAGGGCTGTCCAGGGATGCGGGGGATCTCCAGCACTGAATGTTCCCAGCAACTGATTCGCCAAAGTCACAGGCACCCTGATCATTGCTACAGCTGGGGCAGGGGGACCCCAAGGGCAGGAACACCAGAGCTAGACATCTGCTCTGATCACAGATGGAGCTGCCTTGTTTTACTGATGGAGCTGATAAATCTTTTTCTTCTAGAATGTAAGACAGAGCAGGATCCCAAATCACTACTATATAGAGATCCCAGCCACTATCTCATCCAAACCCGTGTGCCACTCTAGTGTTCACTTTTTCTGGCAAGTGGAACTATAACATGCAGCTCTAAATTTTGCCCACGGGAAGGTTTGCTGGAAACACAGATTGAGAAATATCATCCAGACCCATTTCCACATGAGGAGGTAGGAGCACCCTGAACCCACTAAGAACACACCCCCTACTCCAGGATGTTAACCTGTTGAGTATTAAAACTTATTTGGTGGGGGGAAAAACAGCATTGCTTCCTCTTTATTGTGTTTTGGAACAAAAATCCAGCAGATGCACCAGGCCAACAAAGCAGGAGGAAGGCAGGGTCTCCCTGTGTTAACATCACGCTCATCGACCTGAGTGATTCAGTGCCTTGGCATCTCACCCACCCCTCAGTGATGCCAAAAGGACTCTCCTTCCTTAATCAGCAGCAATGCATCAAGACTGCTGAGCTTGCACAGCCCAAAACCAATAGGGACACCTGCAAACATCTGGCAGATGCTGCCTTCACAAGTGAAGGCTGGTTTTTCCAGGGCAGTGGGTCCTTCTCCAGCAGCAGAGCAGGACACATCTCCTGCTCACAAATGCTGTGGTCATGGCATGTCCTCTCAGCCATTTTTGCTCAGCTCTAAAACATCCTGTTCAGATCACCTGACACTGTCCCTTACCTGAGGCTGAGGAAGTCCTGGACTCCCCATTCCATTTCAGCAGAAAATCCAGACAGGGCTCCTGAGGAGGAGGAAGATAGTGAGATGCAGAAGAGGTGAGTGCAGCGTGACCTGCATGTCAGGACCGAGCTGCCACAGCAGACTTGACTGACACCTCTTCACACCATGTCTCCTCCACCTCCCTGCAAAGGAGGGAATCCACCCAAGCCATCACTGCCAGGTCAATCCATCAGAGCTGGGACTGGTCTACACTGTAGGTCAGGAGCACAAGTCTGATGAGGAGCAGCTGAAGGAGCTGGGGGGGCACAGCCTGGAGAAAAGGAGGCTCAGGGGGGACCTTCTTGCTCTCTGCAACTCCCTGACAGGAAGGGGGAGCCACCAGGGGTTGGGCTCTGCTCCTAGGGAACAAGGGAAAGGACAAGGGGAAATGGCCTCAAGTTGTGACAGGGGAGGTTTAGGTTGGATATTTGGCAAAATTTCTTCACTGAAAGGGTGGTCAGGCATTGGAACAGGCTTTCCAGACCACTGGTGTTCAAAAAACTTGTAGATGTGGCACCTGGGGACATGGTTTAGTGGTGAACATGGCTGTGCTGGGTTGATGGTTGAGCTCAATGATCCTACAGGTCTTTTTCAACCTTAATGATTCTGTGATTTTATAAACTCATCACCAGGAAGTTCAGCTTAAGAGGATGCAGGAGAAGACATCTCAGTCCACACCAGCTGAGCCCTCACTGAACCAATATAAATTATAACCTGCTCAGGACTTGCATGTCAGGACATGTGCAATGACACCCATGATGGAAAGGCAACACGTGACAACACAGAGCCAGCGACCCAGCTCTCAGGGCAAGGGTTCTGCCTCTCTCCCTGCACACACCGGTGCCTGGGACCTGTCAATATCTGTCCCTGTCCCACTGTATCACACCCTGCGATCAGCGAGGTCAGGCTCATTACATAATTTTAATGCACAAAGTGCATTAAAGACCTCGAGGTCTCCAATTTTGGACCTCATAATGACACTGAATGAGGGCTGAATTACTGGACTGGAAGCATGGAATTGCCCAGCACTGATGACCTCAGCCTGTGTGGGCTAAAGAGAGGACCGGCCAAAGCTGAAATGGCTTTGCCTGTTGCTCTGAATGTATTGATTTCCCATATCTCATAAAATTCTCAACCAGAGTCAACCTGGAAACAAAACCGAAAAGCACAAATGAAAACCAGAGGGGTTTGGGACTAAATGATCTTTAAAGTCCTTTCCAACCCAAACCATTCTATGATTCTGTAACTCAAAAGAGAAGTTTAAACAACTCTTTTTTATATATATGAAGGCAATCCAGGAAGACAAGAACTTCAACCAAAACCAGGCTCGGAAGAACAAAGTGCTCATGACAACCACACACGCAAAGGCAAAGCATGAGAAATGGAAGGAGAATAAGCACAACCCATATTTTATTGTGACTGGCAGGAAGTGAATAAGAGAAACCTATGGAAAATCTCTGTCTGAAGAGAAGAAAAAGTTATGGCAATGTTATTCTTTTCAGTACACAGACGAAATGCTAAGCAAAAATGTTAAGATTCATAGAAACATAGAAAAAAGCCCTGGGACAGCCCATGGCTGGCAGTGCTGTCACCATTCTGAGCCCAGCTTCACTCCTGCTCTCCTCCCAGGGTGATTAACAGGTTTTTTACTCTCCATGCAATCAGACCTTCCCTCACTCCTGGTAACTGTGTGTGAAGGATGGTTGTGGTCAGCCAGTTTGCGTCTTTATTAGGAAAGTGGGATGTTATTCCACAGCCCTCCAGAGGACAGGGCTGCTTCCTCCCCTGAGTAACCAGGATTCCTTAGCTCATACATAACTAACAACACAGGGAACGTCTGGCTGTAATTCCTTAAAAATCACACACGTTTGCAAGCGTTTAGCAAATAACTTTGGAACGGATGTGACGAGACCATGTGGTAGCTAAACAACTCTGCTCTTTTCTCCACAGACAACAGCCTTGTGGAGGTGGGAGAACCCAGAGCCATCATTTATCTTCATTTCTGACTGTTTCAGTGATGACACTTTCATAAACAAGTCCAAGGAACCATGACCACATCAAATTCCTGTGCAACACCTCCACAACAGATCTGAAAAATCAAATTCTGAGACAAGCCATTACGAGCAAATTGGGAGAAAACCACAGGAAAGCTCCACAGCCTCATTTCTGTGCTGGTCAAGGTTTGAAGGAATAACTGGGCAGTGCAGCAAACCTACGTAGCTCTTTCCAGCACTTTGTTTACAGAGAGTGTCCCCATTCCCTTTGTCCCTCTCCTGCCTAAGTGACCACCACAAAAGATGGAGCCCGAAGCCATGGACCTAATGAACTCAATGGACATTTTGTGGACATGTGTGGACATTTTAGGGCCATTTTACAGGGACAGTCCATAGATGAAGGGATTGCAGAATCACTAAGGTGGAAAACTGCCAAAGATCATGGAGCCCAACCTCTAGCAGAGGACTGCCATGTTCACCACTAAAGCATGTCTCCACAAGTGGCACATCCACACGCCTTGGAGCACTTCAGGGATGTTTACTCCACCACTGCCCTGGGTAGCCTGTTCCAGGGAATAATACCCGTGTATTGCATCTGTGGGGGGATGAGCTGCCAGCTGGGGTTAAACCAAGACAACAGGGAGAGGGAGAACTAAGAAAATCAAACACATTTCACAGTGACAGACCCAACAGACTCCAAAAATTAAAAAGCAAGAGCCCATGAGAGGATGCCTGGAAGAAGAAGAAAGCTGGTAAGTCCTTGAAGACACTAATGCAGAGCATCTCAGAGCAGAAGAATCCTGTCTAGTGGATGCACTAGGATTACAATGTGAGGGAATGGCAGGCACTCAAGGTTCTTGCTTGGTTTGAAATCACTTCTGGGAAAATAATGAAAAAGCTGATGTAATTCCAATCATAAAGAATTAAAGAAGAGGAGTATAATTAGCACCAGTCAACGTACTTCTACAGGAAACAGGTCTTGTCAAACAAATCTGATTTCATTCTTCACTGAGATTACAAGCTGGATTGGTGAGAGGAGTTGTGTACAAGGCAGGAGAGTGTCTGAGTGCTGAAACCAGGAGCCATGAGGGTAGCACGGGGAGCAGAGCCACCATGCCAGCCACAGCCCAGCCACTTGCCTGGACCCCACATCGCCAAAAAAAACACATGCTAAAGAGATTAAGAACTCGTTAGCTGGCAGGTTTCAAGTAATAGTTCCCAGAGCTGGACCTCGGTGGGCTCCACAGGAACCACCCCCAGGTTCATTTTTGCCTTACAGCAATGAAGGAGAGGGATGAAGGAAAGCACTGCTGAGGTGTGTAATGTCTTTGCAGGCTTGCAGAGCATCCTCAGGTGAAGGATATGGGATTCACCTCCCTCAGCGTTCACCATATGAAAAAATAATGCTCCCACTTTAATGCAGTTGTTAATTTTCTCCAGATAGTAATGACAGAGAGAAAAGAGCCTCCAAGGACAGGCTGATGAGCTAGACCAGCCAGGCAGGTGGGCTGAATTGCCCTCGGCAGGATACTGAAGTGGGGGGGGTTGCTTCTAGCTTACATTAGAAATCCCATTTTTGTGATGATGATTAAATTGATCAAGTCATCTTCAAAGAAAATTTAGGGGTTGTACAAACCTTAACATAAATTAAACTCAGTTGGGTTTAAACTCAGCACTGAAAAGCCTGGCCTCCTCCAGCAACCACACTCAAGCTGGTGTGGCTCAGCAGATGTAAGCACCAGGAAAAGCTGCAGATGGTCCCAGTGACACAGTGGCACTGATCAGGGACAGCCCCCTGAGCCCAGCCCTGGCACCACTGCTGTTCCCACCTGACAAACATTCACTGTGTGTGAAACAACAGGATGGCTTCAGTCCCCTTTCAAGCAGGCAGGTGTCACCCACAGGACTGCCACCACAGCTGAGACCTCCTGGCAGCCAGGAGGATTAGGGCTCTTCCTTCCCCTCCATTGCTGGGAAAGCAGGAGTGTAACTACAGTTTTAAGTTCTCCAGGAGAGGACTGTCCTAGACAGGAGCACCTACAATGTCACAGAGATGAGCAGCCCCAAGACACGATCAAGGTGTGCACACCTGCCTCAAGGATGCAGTAACTAGGATCAGGAACACCTTCAGCATCACCCCTGGGCATCCATCCATTCCCTGCCCCTTTGGCTCCCCAAAGGATGAACAAAACTCAAAGCATTTCAAGAAAGTCCCATCAATGGTACTAAACTAGGAGTTCTTCCACAGCAGGCATCAACCATGAAAGGGAAGGTGAAGAAGATGAACATAAAGAAGGAGGAGGAGAAGGAGAAGGTGGGAGAACACTCATGGCTAAAAAGAGACTACCTGGTCCCCACACCAAGCTTCAGAATGTTCACACAGTTTGAGAAGCTTTAGCTCAGGAGCATTACTCAGCTACAGCAGAGACAAGACAGGTCTGAAGTATGCTGGGAGGTAGAAGAGGAAGAGTTCCAGGTCCTTGCCTGCCCCATGGTTAGGTAAAACTCTCAGGGAAATAGCAAATTCGTATGGAAAAAGCTCTCAGCAATGGGGAGGGAGCAGCTGCTGTTGTCAGTGCCTTCTGGGCTTGTCACGGCTGCCTCTCACCCGCCGCCTCCCCAGCCAGATCCTCTGACATCCAACACCGCCTCTGCCAAGCCAGCCCAGTTGGGTTCCCCCACTAATGCAAGCACAAAACCCATCCTTTGGGGGCTCCTTCATATCACGCCCTCCCCCCAAAAAGAGCTTAGTCAAAGCAAATGCCAGACCCATTAAGGGCAAAGGACCTCACAGCCAACACAGGAATGCTGGGGCTTGATGGACTGTTTATAGAGTCTTTTATAGGAAGGATGGGTAACCTAATCCCAACTACAACATTTTTTATGCTGCTCTGTGAGGGTTCAGCTGTGATTAAACTGTTGGCACAGTCCCATGGCACATAAAACCATGGAGACCAACAAGTCTCATCCCCACCAGAGCCCTGCAAATGCAGGCAGCAAAA
Source organism: Xenops minutus (assembly GCA_035221455.1). Lineage (NCBI taxonomy): Eukaryota > Metazoa > Chordata > Aves > Passeriformes > Furnariidae > Xenops > Xenops minutus. The sequence continues at coordinate 485,174 of JAWWEE010000052.1, read as the reverse complement.
GTATTCCAAGTATTAAAGGCTGGCGAGCCCCACTGTGGGACATCCCCACTTGCACCTCCACTGGCCTCGAGAGTCTGGGAGGCTGAAATAAAACATCTCCAGTCAGTATTTACTCCTGCTGCAGCCCAGAGCAGGGCACAGGATAACCACCCCTCCAAGACTTGGTCTGGGTGCAGGAGTTGCAATAAAACGGTGCTCTCAGCAGCGGGCTTCAGCATCCTCTCCTAGAAGCAGTGCCAGGACCAGCACAGAGCCCTCCACCACCCTCCTAAAAGACTGGATAAATCCCTTAGCAACATTTCTGCTCAGTTAAAACACTTGATTTTGAGCCAGCCTCACTAAACTGAGATGATCCAAGATGCAGATCACCCACTGTCTCTTCCAGGCTGACGTTCCATGACTGTAGCTGAGATCATGGTGCCCAGCACAGGCAAAGTCCTCCCATGGAGAGGACATCCAAATGCTCCAGCAGGTCTTGACCCAGGTAACTGTGCCCACCTGGGCCAAACAACACCCAGAGCACTCAAATTTGACTGCCTGAGAAGGAAATAAAGTTTTGGAGGAGGGAAGATTGGGACAGCAGGTATTCCCAGCCCAGGTTTGGCACAGGGTCACACCAACCCCATGCTGCAGGACAAGCTGGTGCAGCAAAGCCAAGCCCCTCTCCAGCTTAGAGAGAAAGGGGAAAAGAGTGAGGACCTGGGTCAGGGACCTCCTTGGCTGCAGCACACTAATGGGGACTGCACAGGGGATGTGCCTGCTCGGAGCAGGACCCCTCTACATTGGACTGGCAAGGTTTCCCCCAGCAGCACTGCAGCACACATTTCTTCAGGCAATGTGAACGTGATGTTTGTTTCATTTTATTGTTACGGAATTGGAACAGAAACGAGGTTTGCCTTTTTTTAATTTATATTTTTTGGCTCTGTTGACTCATCCATCGGTTTGCCTGCTCACCCTCGTGATACTTCCCTGGCATGATGCATCATCTCCCTCATGGCCACCACACACCCAGCCCAGGTGGGCTCCCACCACCCACCTGAGCCCATGGCCATGTGAGGTGGTCTCTCAGACTTATAGCTCTAGAGCACACAGAGCAAAAGAGCAGATCATTGACTTCAACCCCTTCTGCACTGAATAAAACCCACCAGCACCTCAGGAACCCTCACTGAGAAGCTGCACCACAGCAGCCAGGAGAGGCACATGTCTGCCCCAGGCTCTTTCTGTGGGACGGGAGTTTGGCAGCAGTTTCATTTTAGCCCTGTGCGAGTGCAACGCACATTCCTGCCACAAAGGGAAGGAGACCCCATGGTGTTTTTGGGTGTCATCACCTGAGCCTGCGCCCCCAACGAGGTTCCTCCTTCCAGCACACACAGCACAGACTCCAGTGCACCACACACTGGCACCTGGATGGTGACACACAGCGGTGAGCAGGTCTCAATGGCTTGAGCCCTCAGCACCTCCCAGAGACCCATGGAGGGGCCAAGCCCTTCTCCACCCCTCTGGCCACCAAGACACATTCAGGGCTGGTAGATGCCACACCCAGGGCTGACCTCACAAATCCCATGTTTTTGCCTTTCCCCTCTGTAGCCCACACACCAAGGACCTCCCAAACACACAGTAAAATGCTGGGTCAGCTTTCCAAGGGCTCAGCACCCACAAACAGGAGCTAAGGTCATATTTAGGCCACCCAAATTACAGGGCAAGGGTTCTCCTTGAGGGTGACCTGCTTGACTTCCCACAGCACAAAGCTACATAGGCAGTCTTTGCCATCCCACACAGGATGGCACAGGGACATGTGGGCTCCATTGGTTCCTCCTGTTGGTCCCAAACATGCTGCTCCCAAACCTACCGCAGCCCCTGGCAGTGTCCCCTACACATGTCCTACTTCCCAGTCCGGAATTCAATCCCTCTCTCTGCAGCCCCACCTTTCCTTACGCAGGGACTAACGGAAACTGGGAGCAGCAAAGCACCGCCGTGGGACCCAGCAGGGAGAGGCTGAACTTCACCCCCAGCCCCATAGATAAGGAAGGATGGGCTCCCACAACGGCCAGGGATGAAAGGGAAGCCGCAACGGCTGAGATGGCTCATTCAGCTTTTGGCATGTGCTCCTTTTCCCGCCATGTGCACACCCATGAACCGTGTCCCGCCAGGATGGGGACAGCTCAATGGCCCATAGGGAACAGCCTGGATGCACTCCCTGGCAAAGCCTCACCCGCACATGTCTCCATCTTCTGCCTTTCCCATAGACCATAAACCAGTGCAGCCCAGAAGACCTACCCCCAGTCACTGCTCAGAGCAGCAGCAACCTCCTGAGTGGTGCAAGGCTTAGCCAAACCTGGGAACAGAGACTGGGCGATGCACAGGAGCAGCTGCCAGTAAATTCAGCATTTCCAGAGGATCTGCTTGTATCAAAAGCTGCTGTTCTGCAGCCAGAACAGGTGTCAGTCACAGCAAAATCTCATGGCAGGTATTCAATGTGATGGCATAAGAGTTTGACAACATATCAAAAAAAAAATACCAAACGCAACGTGAGCAGATTCTCTACTCTCCATTTCAACTACAGCCATTGGAAACGAGAGGTGAAGAGCCAAAAGAAGGAGAATACCAGGTGTACCAGTGCTGGCTCTGTGCAGCAACAGCACAGCCACACAATGTAGGCAGCTCCCCATTGCTGGTGATGCTCCATGGCAGAACCACATCACCGGCTGTCACCCAGCTGCCACAGGTAAGCTCCAATCAGCACCCACCTACCCCAGGACTGCTCCATCACCCCCAAGCTGGCCTTTTCCCCCCTCCATAGACTTGTGAGCTGCCTTCTGCCCCACACTTTACACTGAACATGACACAGAGCAGACCCTGCTCAACACCTCCCACCAGCCAGACACTGACCCCTACTAAAGCTGCCAACATCCTAATTAGCACCTTCCCTGCACCGGCCCTGCTCCCAACTGCTCTGCAGCTGTCCAGGACTCTCTGAGGTTCTGCAAAGGTGACAGGGGATGGGGAGAAGTCCTGAGGCACTGGGCATTCTGTTCCCTCCAGAGCAGCTGGCACAGCAGCTCCCCAGCGCACACCAGCCCCACTGCTCTGCTACGAGTCTGCTGTCAAGGGATTTCCACACAGCATCACACAAACTCCTGTGTTTATCCTTCCTGAGCCTATGGAGTGGTGCTGACACGCAGACAGGATGGGAGAAGTCCAGGAGGGTCCTTGTTACATAGGGACTATCCATCTCCCTGCAAGGGAGGCAAAACGAGTGGGGCTTTGCCCCAGTGTCATAGAATCACAGGATAGTTTGGGTTGGAAGGGACCATGAAGACCATCTCCTTCCACATCCTTCCATGGGCAGGGACACCTTCCACTAGACCAGGCTGCTCCAAGCCCTGTCCACCCTGGCCTTGGACACTTCCAGAGTTTCTGCGTGGACAGGGCAGCTCTGGGCTCTGCCCAGAGAATGCATTTGCCCATCTTGCCTAGAAACTGTCCCTGGTGGGGCTGCCGTGCTCTGCCTGCTTTGACCCACCCCCTCACTGCCTCAGCACTGCACCCCATGCCAGGCAGCACAGCCAGCTCAGGGGGCCGGCACCTCCATCCCACTGCCCGGCACGCTCCAGCACTGGGTGATCAATACTCTGCCACCAGCCATTCCCCACGTCCAGGCATCTGCTGCTCTCTGCTCCCCAGAGAATGAAAACACAACATCCTCACCTTGCTGTCCCTCCCAGAGAGGTGCCCAGGGAGCCATGTGCCTGCTCCCGTTTACCACACAGGTGCCACAACATGCATACAAAGACTGGGGACACGATACCAGCGCTCAGTCACCTGCCAAGGCACTCTGCAAGCAGTCTTGGAGGTGTTAGGATCCTGCAGGAGAGATCCTGAAGAAGAGATTCACAGGAAATACTTTCCCAAAGCTGCCACACTGCAGTTAGCTCCCTGCAGCCTGGCCAGCCCCCATCCCTGCAGGCACCACGCTCCGGGCACCCGGACACCTTGTTGTTTCATTCTATCCACGCTGCCCCCAGGTCACACATTTCTCCTGCTCGCTTTGTCCCCTGATACCAGACAGGCTTAAAAGTAAAAAAACGAGAAGATTTATGAAGTGAGGCTCACCGTAAAGGTTTCCAAGTTGCAGTTGCAGAGCCTGGAAACAGGATTACAAGCAAAGCAAATCATGAAACGCGACTGTAACCTCGGCACGGCGAGACATGACCCCTCACGTGCTCCACCCCAGCTCTCTCCCAAGCATGTGGCGTACACTGGCTGGGGCTGCCTGGTCAACATAACCCTCTCCATGGTGGCCCAGGGCTTCCTTGACCTCCCATCTGCTGCTCCCAGCTTATCTGGGTGGCCCAATCCTGATCCTCAGCAGACTTTCAACCATACCTTGCCTCGAACCGGCTGCACAGATATTTGTCAGCCCAGAACACTCCCAGACCTCATTCAAGACCAAAACCAGCTTATTTGGACACATCTTCAGAATTCCATGGTGACCTTATTGCAGCCTTCCAATGTCTAAAGGGGCTCTAATGGAGCTGGAGAGGTATGTTTTACAAATGACAGGACAAGGGCTTCCCACTGCCAGAGGGCAGAGTAAGATGGGATATTGGGAAGAAATTCTTCCCTGGGAGGTTGGGCAGGCCCTGGCACAGGGTGCCCAGAGAAGCTTTGGCTGCCCCATCCCTGGAATTGTCCAAGGCCAGGTTGGATGGAGCTTGGAGCAACCTGGGCTAGTGGGAGGTGTCCCTGTCCATCATAGCTATGAGCTTTGAAGTCCCTTCCAATCCCAACCACTCCATGATTCTATGATTCTAGAACCAAGCCCTCCTCCTGGGTCATCAGCCCCATCCAAAAGTGCAACACTGGCTGTACAAAAAGCAGAGCTGGCAAGGAAGATTCATCTCATGAGAGAGGATTGAAGCCAAACTCACAGAGGCATCACCTTGTGCATACCTGGGGAGAATGAGCTGCAGAGTGACAGAAGCCAGGAGCAGGGAAGGATGATGCCAGCTCCATCCAGGAGTACCAGCCACAGCCACCAGCACATGCCTGGAAGGAGTGGAGAGCTCTGGATGCAGGCAGATCCAGGTCCCGGTATGACACACACACATCAGTCCTGAAACCAACCACACACCAAGAGGCATCTGAACAGCCTATTCCTGCCCAGTTTGTCCTCCAACAACTAGTGTCCAACTCTGCAGTCTCAACCCAAACGAAAGCACTTGGGTTCAGTGGCCACTCTGCAGGAACTAGTGGCATTCTGGGAGGCTCAAAGAGCAGGGTCTCCTCTGGAGACTCAAGAGCATCTGAGGACTCGCTGTCCCCTGCTCCAAGGCAGAGCTCTCTGATTGTCCTCCCTTTCCCTGAGAGACTCTGGGACAGGCAGAACCTGCACTGTCACACTACAGTGCATGAGTTGCTTGTCATCCACAGCCTGTGCACCAGGACTATGGAGGATGGGCCTTCTCTCTCCTGCATCCCTCTGCTGAAGTTGTCCAGGCTCATAGAGGGTCTTGATATGAGGTCCAGAGGGTCCATTCCCTGTTTGACCCTCCTAATCCTCCCTGGTTCCCCTCTCCCCTGCCCCTCAACAGACCAGTGCTCCAGCAGCACCCCAACACAGGTCCCCACAAGCCATGACAAGGACAATCAACCAGAGCTCACCAGGCTCCAGCAGGGCCTCACACACTTTGGGGACATATTTAGAACTGGGGCAATACTTCCCATGGTCAGGACTCATCTCAGCCCACTGCCAGACAGCCAGACCGCCAGCTGGGCACAGGCAGCAAGCTGCCCCACATGTCATAACCATCACTAGGGACACAGCTTGTCCTCCAGTCTGCTGCAGATTGGGTGTCCCCATGTCCCCCAAAGCCCTGGGGGGAGCAGAGGGGGTCCCAGTGCACCAGGCAGCCATCCCGACTGCCTCCCCCCTCCTCTCCCGGGCCGGGGACTCACAGGCAGCCACTGCCTGCCCAGGAGCCCGGCCGCCGAGCCCATTGTTCCCTTTGTCTGGCCCTCGGAGCACGAGCCCGCGCCGCTCAAGGCGTCCCCTCCGCCGCAGGACGTTCACACGCTCGGCCGCCCTCGTCACCCCTGACCCGCTCGGCCGCCGGGCGAGGGCCAAGCACCTCCCCTGGTCCAGCCTTCGCCCCCCACAGGAGCAACCCTGGGCTGAGGGCAGCTCCTCTCCTCCCCCAGCACTGACCAGAAGCTCTTGGCCTCCAAAACTCTGAGGAGGATGAAGGTGAGTGTCCACAGGCATTTTCTAGAGGACACCAACCTTGCCTGGCCATCCTGCCAAAATCAAGAGCTATGGAATGCTAAAGGTGTTCCCTGATCCAGAAGATTTACCATCATGGTTCACCAAGGCCATGAGTATCCAGAGTGCCATGGACCTCCCCAGCACTTTGCCTTGGAAGCTGCAGCTGGTCTTGAAAGCCAAACTGGGAGCTGAGTGGCAACAGGACCCCACCAAGCTTGGAAGCCCGGAGAAGGCACCTTTCCCTTGGGACAGACCTCAAACAACACATCTGCCACAGGAGGCTGAGCCAAAGGGATTCCTGGTTTCCATCCCACCTCCAGCAGTGCACCAGGATGCTCAGGGAGGAGGTGCAGGAAGCGCCTCAGCATCCAGGGCTTCCTGATGCTCCTGGTACAGGATGGACAGGGGTGGGCTTCAGCCTCCGTCACTCCTGGTTTGAAATCTGCTGCTTGAGAACTCCAGGGTGAGGGGAAAAATATAAAATAAAGGATCATCACCCCTTCAACACCCTGTTCTTCACACTTCCCACGGTCCCATGCACCTCTGTACCCTGCACCCCAAGCTGCATCTTTCCTGGAGTCCTCCTCCCCTGTACAAGCATCTTCACTCCCATTCCCAGTCTTTCCCAGTTAGGAGCTGATGCTTTCAAAGAGCCATCGACAATGACTTTAAGATCTCTTTCTTAAAATGCTAATAAGTAATTTAAAGACTGCCACTGTGCATGCATGGGTTTAGGGTAATTTTTTCCATGTGAATCCCTTTTCATTCATCCCTGACTACATTTAATCTGCCACTTTATAGCCTGGCTATCCAGTGTCATGAGAGCCTTTTGCAATATTTTCAAGACAACTGTTGTTTTTATCATCCTGAATAATTTTGTATAATCTGCAAACATGCTGGCCTTCCCATTCCCACCCCTCTCTAGTTTATGAATACATCACCCAGCGCAAGCCTCACGCTGACCCCATCCAGTGGGAAAACTGACTCTTTGTTTCCCATTCTTTAAGCAGATTTTAATCCATAAGAGAGCCCTTCCTCTAAAATTACTGCTCTGGAGTCTCCTGGATCACCCAGGGAGATCATCTTAAAGAATGCTTGTCCCATTTACTCTTGTCCAAATATTCATTTTATTGATTTATTTTGTGAAATTGTAAATTTGTAAATATTGTAAAATATCAGTTCTCCTGCCCTCACTTCAGGGCTGTCTCCCAGCCCTGCCCTGGGAAGGAAAACTCCTTGGCAGGAGTCTCCTTGGCCACAGCCTTTGGGGGGACACTGAAGTCATTCCCCACCTCCCCAAGGGCTCCAACCTGTGGGTTTAACCTTCCAGTACTCATTTGTTGTGGTGAAACTTGGGGGGATAAATCAGGTCTTCTCTCAAGTTATTTTTTAAACTCCTCTCAGCCTGCCTTATATGGCTTTGCATTCACCACACCACACTTTCTGATTTTTTTCTATTTTCTCCTTTTAGATACCACTTCCACTTTCCAAAGAACATCTTTTTACCTCCGTTGACCTCCTCCAATTGGCTATTTAATCAAGTTTGCCTTTTTTTTTTTTTTTTTTTTAGAAAAGTCATGTTAAATGGCTGCATGAATTTATTCTGAGCTTTAATTTCATTTCCTACATCATGGGCAAGTACTTCCCTATTTTAGCTTCTCCCTTTGGCCAGCTCTCCTTCACTTTGCCTCACTTACAGACCATTACTGCACTGTAGTTTTAAGTGCTGGTTGTTTTATGGATGTGATTGTCTGACTCTAAGAGAGGTAAGGTGGAAAGAACATCATTTATTGGATCAACTGATAAAGCTTTACCAACTTTTGGAGCTCCCCAGCCCCTTCTCATGCCCACTGGGAGACTGAACCTGGTCCCACACAGCTGACCCCATGTCCTGCACATTGTGCTCAAGTCTAATCCAGAGATCCTCCTCCTGTGGACTCTCCAAAATACCTCAACTGTTCCCAGCCACTAAAACTATAAATTCTGAATATAACATTTAGGGAGGCACAGACCAGCCACAATTATAGTTGTGTTTTCTGCCCTTGTGGCCCATTCCATCTTCCTTTAACGCTTGGCAATCAGTGGCACACGTTGTGTCAGGGGGCATCACACCTGATGCTGCTCCCTTCATCCCAAGTAAGGAAATTCAGGGAAGGATGAACAGCATGGCATGATCCTCACTTACTCCTTCACCTTCTCCTGTTCTTCTGAGTGGGCTGGCATGCCCTGCACAGCCACTCCTGTGCCAGCACACTCCTGATATAAAGTCAGCATTGATATATCCCTGCACATCTCCCAACAGCTCTCCTTCCTCACACCCTCCCCTCTGCTGTCACCTGGCCCCCAAGGGATCCCCGTGCACCTCCAGCATTCCCAATGATTCCCCTGTGCTCCTGCATCCCTGAGTACCAGGGGCAAGCATACACCTGTGCTCCTCCATCCCTGGGTACCAGGCAGGGCACACTGATCCCCCATGTTCCTGCATCCCTGGGTACAGGCAGGGCACAGTGATCCCCCATGTTCCTGCATCCCTGGGTACCAGGCAGGGCACAGTGATCCCCTCATGCTCCTCCATCCCTGGGTACCAGGCAGGGCACAGTGATCCCCTCATGCTCCTCCATCCCTGGGTACCAGGCAGGGCAGAGCCCCCTCCCAAAGCCCCCCCATGCTGCCTCTCCCTCCTACCTGTGCCACAGGTCAGCTGCTTATCGCGGGAGGCCCCGTCATTACCCCTTATTTAACAGCTGAACTTTTGCCTCCAAGGATCTTCCCACTCCCCCCATCCCAACGAGATCCAACAGGGATCCAACGCTTCGCCCCGGCCTCTCTGCAAACCAGATCCAGGTTTGGGAGGGACTGCAAACCAAGGTGGCAGCAGACAGGGGTCTTCCTTAGTAAAAATGGCCTTTTGGTGGGATGGGAACCCTGCTCCCAGGCAGACCCACCCCCGGCACCCATCTCAGCAGGGCTGGTGTGTCGGGAGCAGGCGTGTGTCAGGGCAGGAGTGGGGGATCAGACTCCTGTTTATCCCTTGATCCAAAGTGCTCAGGCCTCAGGAGCTGTCACAGCATCCAGTATTTACCCAGCTCCTCAGGCAGGTTTCGTGGGTGCCCACCCCTCTCTCCAGCCAGCTCAGGTATGTGTACACAAATGGCCATGACTAGTGCAGGCCAGTCCTCAGCCTGTCTCCAAGGGGATTGCTGCTCCCATACCCAGGCAACAGCCCCAAACCCCTTGGCAGCATCCTGGAGGCACAGCCACAACCCCTTCACAGCCCCAGATCCTTCTGTAGGGTGTCCCAAGGAGCTGGGCAACAGCAATGGCCACGTCAAGCCTGGGCTCTTGTACCTTACAGCCCTGTCCCCTCCTGCATTTCGTCCCTATGCTTTAGTCACCTAGAGATGCTGGAAATTCAGCAGGGATTGAGAGAATTGCTGCTCCTGCCTGGAAAAAACACAGAGCAGAGTGGCAATGGCTGTAGTATGGACATTTAAATAATGCACTGATTTATTTGTTCTCCAAAAGGAGTTTTCGCTGTTGCTCCTCCTGTAATGCAAAGGGCAGGTGGGTGCAAGGAATGTGCCTCGTCAAAAATTAACCCAGGAAATGGAGGGGAGGGGAGGCAGCAGCAGGGAGGCACAGGACTGACCTGAAACCACAGGCTCTGCTCTGCTCTGCTCCTCAGTCCCATTTGTCCCAAAAAATTTGTTCCCAGCCTGGTCTTGGGACAGCATTCACAGATCTGAAGTTCAAGCACACAGGAGGGATCAGCTTCCCTGGATCTGCTGCTCTGCTGTGTCCCTCCAGAGTGTGCTGGGCTGGCCAGGATGCTTCTGCAGCTCCTATGGTCCTGGCATACCTGGAACACACCACCTCCCTGGAGTACCAAGGTTAATGCTGTGGTGTGACCGAAACCCTGAAGGGATGGCTCAAGTCTTCTCCTGTGGAGACTGCAAATCTGGACACAAGGAGGCACAAACCAACCCTGTGTCCACTGGCATCCCTCCACACCCACGGGACCTGGAGGAGGCTGGTCATGATCATGGGTACAGGAGAGGAGATCATGTTCAAACATTAAAATATGTTATAGCAGACATGAAATTAAATACACTGTATATTACAGAATCACAGAATATCCCAAGCTGGGAGGGACTCAAGAAGATCATCCAGTCCAACTCCTGGCCCTGCACAGGACACCCCAAAAATACCACCATTTGCCTGAGAGTGTAAGATACATTATGTACATTATAATGCATTATGAACTCTGTAGAAATTCAAAAGTCCTGTCTCCCGCTTGTTCAGAGGATGGGCAGGAATGTCCATGTCCAGCCCCTCAGCCACAGCATGCCCTGAGAATACCCACTCTGGGACTGGGTACAGCCCTCCCACCCCAGCATTCTTCTTCAAGCCCAAAGCTGGGCTCAGGATTAGGATTGCTGGGCACAACTGATGGTCAGTATCCAGTCCCCTCTCCTGTGATGCTGCGTCCCAACAAAACGCAAGGAAGGCAATTGTCCATCACCAACTGGAGCCCGGCGCTGCCTCTGTGCTGCCGGCTCCGGGCTGCCCACACCCTCTCAGACAGCAGGGCCATCTCGTGTCTCCTCTCACATTTTTGGCACAGGGCTGGCTCTCCTCCAGCCCTTGGGAAAGTTGCCAGCGCCGCAAGGTTTATGAAAAGTTAACTCCAACGGGGTGAAGAGCACCGTCGGGTTGGTTTTCCCCTCTCGCACGTGAGTTAGACGGGCTGTTGATTTTAAAATACCTCGGTGTCCTTCCCAGCTCCCCCCCAAATACCTCGGCAGCGTCAGTGCTCCGACCCGCGCGCAGCACACGCGGCAGGAATACAAAGTGGAGCCGTTAGCGATAGCGGCACTACCAACCCGTGTGGGATCCAGACCCTTCCAGGACTCCTTTGTTCTTGACTTTCTGGTTTGGGTGTTTTCTTTTTTTTTGAAAAACACACAAAAAAACTTTCCTTTGAGAAGCCTGAACTTTCTCAGCTGCAGACATGTTACCTTCCAACTGCCTTCACAACTATAGGCAATTCCTAACCTCTGCTTTATGTACGTTGTCATCCACCTCCCTGTTTTCCATATTGATTTATGTTTTACGTTCTTTTCACATTTCCTTTTAACAGAGCCGGTTTTAACCAAACAGCCTTCCCTCCCGAGCCCGAGCCACGCATTCTGCTGGCCAGTGAGCAATCAACTTCCAATTTCCATGCACACTCCTGTTTATATTTCCTTCCCTATCGGCTTTGTTTCTAATTAAGGTTTGTTAAATGCAAGTGAATATATAGCGTACAGAGAAATATAAAGCATGTAGATAAATAAACACCCCACACACAGCCACACTGACTAAGGCTGCGCTTTCAACCACGGATCCCAAAGCACTTTGTCATGTTCATTAACAAAACCTCGCGGCTCCCTTGGGAAAGACGCTTGGATTATTTTACGCCTTGTAATTAGGAAAACTGAGGCACAGAGGAGACAAGTGAAATTACCAACAGTACAGAAATGTTCTGTGGCAGAGCTGAAAACAGGACTCAAGAGGCAGAATCCTCCAGCATTGTGGTTTTCCCCTGAACAAGCCTTTCTGCCCCCATTTTGGCCCTGGGAATTTGCCAGAGCTGGTGATGGCAGCATGGAGGGCATCGCCACTGTGGAGGTGCCGGCGGCCGGGGGTATGTGGTGGGGTCCAGCCAACAGCTCCATGGGCAGCAGCTGCTGTTGGGCCAGCCTGTCCACACCGAAGGGATCTGCAGCATCCAGAGGTGCAGGTGGACACCACATCCAAGCACCCAGGCAGCCACAGGAAGAGGCAGCTCCCAAAAGGAGGGAGCACAGGTGCGCCCAGGGACCTGCATCCTGCATGCTTTCACCTTGCCAGCAATCCAGAAGCTTTTTCCAGGAAGGCTGGACATGGGATCTGGCCGCCCACACCAACACTGTGAGTGACTATCACAACCCCACAATGCACACAAGGCATGAGGCAACAGTGGGGACATGGGGGTACCCCACTGAACCCAAACCAACATGGTCAGCCCTAGCTGGGAATGACTGCTGGAAGCACAGCGCAGGGTGCCCATTGACCACCTCCCTGGGTACATCCCTGCCTGTGGAGGAGCACACCTTACACGGAGATCATTTCTGGTGGGAGAAACACCCTACCAGCACTGGCCGCCCCCTTGTTCCCAGACATTTTCCCTTGGGATGTTCCCTGGCACTCCTGCATCCAGAGCCCACTGCTCCTGCCATGATGGTGGGAAAGTCATTCACGTCTCAAGCACGCACGGAGGAGCCCCGGGAGCTGGTGACTGACCCCAGCACTGCCCGGCAGCACCTCTCGGGGTGCGGGAGGGGCAGGGTGGGGTGGAGGTGTCACCCCATCCCTGCACAAGGCACTTGGCTCTGTCCCCACCACAGTCATTGGCGTTCACTCGGCAGGGCCCAGCCTGCTCGGCCCCGCTGGCCAAGCCCAGACCCTGCTGGAAGTGTCAAGGCCACCAGCTGATGGGGCCAGACATCCCACATGGACATGTATGCTCCCAAAAAACACGCTCATCACCCCAACCCCCCCCCATAATTAAAACCATGCTGGGCTCATTTGAACAGCAGAGCTGGCGAGCGCTCTCCGCTGCAACGTAAATAGTCCTATTTATGCCAAGCTCCCATATTGTAAATATCACGATGTATAGCTGGCCAACCCATGAGTCATCTCCCAAAACTCCAACTTAATAAATGGTGCCTCTTCCATGTTCCAGACAAACACTGTCCATGTGGCTCCCACTGCCCGGCGCGCCCAGGGCCAGCAGTGGCCACCCAGCCTGCCCAGGGAGCCCAGCGGAGCCGGGGGGACAAGGAAGGCACCCAGCCCCTCGGACACGACCCTTCCACAGTGGACAGGCACCCACGCACTGCGCTGCCCCACGACGAGCCGGTGTCTGGCCTGGCACCTTGCCCTCGCCCGTGCCCAGCCCAGGGTGTCCGTGCAGCGGGTGGGCAGGAGGGGATGGCCGGGATGGTTTGGGCGCTGGAAAGGGAGTCCCCCCCGGCCCAGAGGGCAGCACGGGGCTCGCACCAGGCTCCAGCCCGGAGCTCCCACCTGCGCCGCGCTCCGCTTTGTCTGAGCCCCGGGGGCTCGGCGGGGCTCGGCTCCTCCCGGGCCGCGGGGAGCGCCACGGCCCCCGGCTCCGGGATGCCGGCCAGGCCCGGCCCCCGGCCCCACAGACCGTGCCGAGACCCGCGGCGGGCACGGGGCGGGGAAGCCGCTCCGCGGTACCCAGGGATGCCCAGGGATGCCCGCCCGGGCCGAGGGATGCAGGGCAGGGGCTGCGGCCGGCGGGGCACACACGGCACACACCGGGCTCCCCCGGAGACACCTCCGGCTGGGGCGGCACTTCCCCAAACTTCGCCCTCCCCTGCGAAGGGGGCGCGGCGGGGAGGGGGACGGGGGCAAAGTGCCACCCCCGAAACGGAGGAAGCCCGGAGGGGGCTCGCCCTACGCACAGGGCCCCCGCCCCCCGCGCCCCCCTTACCTTCCACGGCGGCGAGCAGGGGCAGCAGGGCGAGCGGGAGGCAGCAGAGCCACAGCGGCCCCATGGTGCGCGCCGGGCCGGGCATCACAGGCGGCGCGGCCGGCGCTCCATGGAGGCGGCGGGGCGGGGGAGCGGCGGGGCGCGGAGCCCCTCGCTGGGGCAGGGCCGGGGCTGGGCTGTGGCCGGGCTGGGGCTGG
>JAWWEE010000052.1:434935-460695 GCA_035221455.1 Xenops minutus | reverse complement strand
AGTTTGCGGTCCGTGGCGGAGCAGGAGACTCCCCGGCCGTCCAGCGCGCTGCCTTGCTCTTTTGCCTTTAATAAAATGTTGGTGTTTCAAAATTTTATATTTGTAGTCCCTTGACTATAACAAAGGATGTAGTTCTTCACATGGATGGGAGATGAACCGGGGACTTCTTCAGCAGAGCTGTGGATACACAGAACTCACAGGGATTCACGTGGAGACTGGGGAAGTTCTTGGAAGGGAGATTCAAGAATCAATAACACACAGGGAAATTCAGGGAAATTAAAGTAATAGTGAAGTCTTCAATACAGATCCTCCTGGGCTCCTGCAGCCCTCCAGCCGGTCCCCTGTGTTCCATTAAAACCCTTCCTGGTGCCTGGAAGGTGTTATGGTTGCTGAAGATTTGTCCCACAGGCTACACCAGCCTCCGGACTGAGCCACTGCAAGTGCTCCCTGGCTTCAGCATGGCACCAGTCATGGATGGGGGCCTCCAGCACACCCCTGCCAACCCCATTCATGCATCCAAAGAGGTCTTCAATTTGGCTTTACTTTGCTTTTTCCTTTCTTGAGGTGTTTCTTATTTTGTCTGAAGAGCTACGAATGTCAAGAGCCAGAGCTGCTGTGCTAGTGCTGGGCTGGGGACTTCAGCAGGAGTGTTGGTGCAGGGCAGTGGTGAGGGGGAGCAGGAGGGGAGCAGCAGGCAGCTCCGGGAGTGCTCGTGGGTGCTCCAGCCCTGGGGCCAAGCGAGCACAGAGGCTTCCAACCTTGAGATATGGAGACAAGGATGTGGCAGGCTGGCTCTGAGTTGAATGCATTGCTCAGCAGGAATACTGGAGAGGAAATAAATCAGCCCCTGATTTACCTGGGAGGACAGATACTTCTTCTCAACTGGTTTTTAATTTGGACTCAATTTCCAGGCCCGGCTGTTCAGATGTCTCTGAGATAAGTGATCTGTGTAACGTCTGAGTCAAACAGGATTTTCCTTCTTTTCAGACAGCAAAGCTGTGCTCTGTAAGTGGATGTTCCAGCTAATGAGGTGTTAAGTGTAGAGAGAATCACAAGTACTTGAGGGGAGATCCAGCTGGTAGTAAAACCAACAACCAGCACCAAGATTGTCCTCAACTTCCAGGAACAATTTCAGACAAAGACACTGTCCTAAGGGCAGGATCGAGGGAAAACTTGGGAAATAGAATCAGAAAAATATGGCCACGTGTTAAGTATAGCTCCATTATGTGACTACACATGTTCCCTTTCCTTGTGCCAAAGGAGGAGACTGATGACAAGGGTCAGACAGAAACAGTGGCTTTTAGCATACAAGGGGCCAAGTGGGAATGGCCCCCAGAGTCGTGACATACTGAAGTTCGCTGAAGAAATATTCACAGAAGATGCAGTGCATTCTGTCAGGGAGGTTTAGCGCAGGTATGTGCTCCCAGAAGAAGGGATGCTGTCTGGGCCTGAGCTACATGCCTTGGCTGGTCATCAACCAGGCATCCTTAGCAGTGTCTTCAGTGCTGCAGAGGAATAGGATAAACCTTGAAGTCCTTTGGAGCAGCCCAAGAGTTCAGCTGCACCCACACTTAATAGACCGATCTTGGAGGTCTCTTTAACCTTAATGATTGTGTCATTCTGTGATTCTATTGCTATCCCACTGCTGCAGGTGGATAAAGACATGTCTCTGGAGCAGCACAGACCTCAGGAGCAGGGATGGGAGAGCTGGGAGAAAGGCTTCAGCAGTGGGACTCACTGCCACCCAGCACAGAACAGCACTTGGCATTGGCTGAGTGAGGGCACCAGTGGATGGAGCCTTGGGAATAACACAGGACTGGCAGAATGCCAGTGTCTCTCACAGCACTGGGGCTTATCTTTACCAATAACAATGACAGCGGCCTCATTTTGCTGGAAAATACCTGCCTGGTGCTGGGATCCTACATCCTTAGAGCCAGGCATCCTGCGGGAGCTGAGCTGTGTTATCTGCCGGAGGGGGATTACGCTGGGAAAACGGCTCGTTGGGGATTGTATATTAACAGGATATGCTCGGCTAGTTGACAGGAAGCAATAAAGTAATTTGAAGGAGACTGGGAGAGAGTGTGTGAGTTCCTGCGTCTGTGTTAAATCACGGCACTAGATAAGCAAACAGCGCGGCCCCGGAGCGGGGGGAGCTGCCAACAGGGACACGGCCAGTGCCAGAAACCTCCAGGAGCTGCTGTGAGTCCGGCTCAAAGGCGATGTGGAAAGCAGTGGGATTGCAATTACAGCTCACACAACCCTGCTCAGGGCTCCAGTCCCGCAGGGTCCTGTCTCTGTCACCACAGCACTGCACGGATGCAGGAGTGAAAGGAGAGCATCACTCAGCAGCCCAGAGATCACGGTGACTGCCTGTAGGAGCCCATCCCTCTTGCCTTGAGGGGCTCCGGGAAAGAGCTGCTCCTCCCAGCAGATCCAGGCCTGCTGGAGGAAGGGGAGGAGAGCCAAGACAAGAAATATGTACAACTGCAAGGAGCGACACGACGAAAGCTGCTGAGCGAAGGGCGAGCCAGAGGCTGCGGTGAGGATGAGGGGAGAAGGGGCTGTCGGAAAACATCAGGCACTTTGCATTTGGCAAGTGGTGTGGCTCTAAGTGCCCCGCTTGGATCCTGCCTGGGGGAAGCAGAGCCTGCCGTGTGTGTCAGCCAGCACAGCACCTGGCACTCAGCCTCCCACGTCCTGCTGGAATCACAGACAGCAAAATTGTCAGCAGCATTTCTTGCTCTCATAGAGGCTTTGCTGGCCTCCAGGAGGGGATGTTCGATGTCCTCTGGTGCAATCTCTGATCCTTTTCGTCAAGGATATACTTCCACACACCAAGTGATTGCCCAGGAGCTTGCTGCCACAGGATAAGAGCTCCATGGGATCAACAAAAGTATGTCTGCATTTGGTAGAGGCTGAAGACACTCAAAGTGCTCTCTTCAGAATAACAGATATAAAAAGTCACGTACACTGCCTTGCACCAGAGGCAAAAAAATCTAACCCTGACTCTGGATCAGTGTCAAACCTTTTTTCCCATGTGTTAAGGGCTCCTAGCCAGGCTGATGGACAGGAAGTGCGATAGGGCTTGGAGCAACCTGGTCTAGTGGAACGTGTCCCTGTTCGTGGCAGGTGGGTTGGAACAAGATGACTTTTAAGGTCGCTTCCAACCCAAACCATTCTGTTAGTCTGTGAAAGTTCCCTTGGCAACAGTTTATGCCAAAAACTGTATCTCACCCTGAAGTGCCTCGTGCTGCCCTTCTCAGAACGGGTCTCCTTGGTATATGGGGCACTGTCCAGTGTGCAGCAGGCACTCCTGAGCCTGACCAGCATGTTCTTCAGGGGATGAACACCCACCCTCCTGCAGCCCTGCTATGAGGAGATTTTTCTGGAAGGTGAGGGCATGATGCAGGCATTGGAAAATAAGTCCGTGACAGCACTTTTCATGAGCATATTGGTTGCATTACATGTGGTGTCATAAGCCCTCCCTGCTGAGGAGGCAGTGGTGACTGGGACAAGGGTGGAGATCACTGGAGCAGAAATGGTCAGTCAGATACAGTGAGGTAGGGCCATGACCACATGTTCTTCATTTGCTTTTTCAACATTCTCTCCCTGATCCTTGCACTGATGTTGGATCACCAGCAGAAGGAGTCACCGATGATGTTCTTGCACCCCTCCTTCCTCCCATGCACCTCACAAAATTTTTGGAATAGCCAGGCAGGACAAACTCAACTTGTTCCCCTGCTGTGGAAGAACTGCTCCAGCTGGCTCTTCCAAATGCAGCCAGGCCAGCCATAGCTCAAAGTTATCTGATGGTCACACTCAGCAGCCAAACCCCCAAGTCCTTCCCACAGACCTTTCCTGTCACAATCTGGATAGACCAGACAGTGCTGGTGAGCCAACTGGCTTGTTGGATGGGTGTGTAGTTAGTCCCCAGAGCCTGAGATGACACCAGCAGCTCAGGTGATGTGCTGTGCAGACCTTCCCATCGGTGTCACTCAGCAAACTGATGTGGGTGGCCCATGGTGCCCTCTGGAGAGGCGGTGCCCTCCACCATCCCCGTCTCCCTCAGTCTGTCACCGTTTGTGTCTCACACTGTCTCACCATGGAGAGCCTCACACAGACTGTCTACCTTCATCACCAGCTTGGCACCAGGAGTTACCCGACCTGCTCCTGAGTCATCTCTGCACGCAGCAGAGATGAGCAGCCTTCAGATAATGGACATTGTTATCCACCCCCATCACAGGGCTTGGGAGCTGCTTTGGAGCTCCCCAGGTGGGAATTAGCTGCACTCCTGCACTCAGGCCTCACTCCTGCATGCTTTCCTCAGCCACATTCCTGGAAGCCTGAGGTATCCTGATGGGATGGCCCAAAGCAGCCACATCCCAAACTCAGCCCCACTCCTGCCTCCTGAAAGAGACCCGAGGCATCCTGATTCTCTTTGCCTCTCCAGCATTTTGTCCTCATTCTCTGACATCCCCATCCAGCTGCAGGAAAGAGATGTTCTCCCAGTGCATGACCCAACCACCTCACAGCAGAAATGGAAGGGCTCCTGGAACACTGGCTCCAGGCCACCAGAAAGGAAGGACCACTCCCTGGACTGGACTGGCGCCAGGCTAGAAGTAGAGACAAGCTGCCTTGGCTGCAGTAATTAAATCCTTCGCCCAAAAGAGACACAACATCCCACCCTTCCCACTCTCCCCACAGTGCTGCAGTTTGCAAATCCCTGGCATCACTAGACAAGCACATCATTTATGTCCCAGGGGACTTAGGCTGGACTTAGGTTGCTTGGCCTCTGTCCTTGCTGTGTCTGAGCCTAGGCAGAACTCCCATCTCCTGTGAGTCAGCTGTCCAAAAACGCCCACCACGCTGGCCTAACCTTCTGGATCTGCTCACCCATGTATGAGCATCTCAGCATGGCTGCCCTGAGCTTGGGGGAGCATGGAGTGATTTCCTGTTGCAGACTGACCTGGTTTAGACACATCCTTGTGCTCACCAATGCACAAAGGCTGCAGGATGGGCAGGAAAAGGGAAAGGCAAACCCAAGGGAGACAGAACTTTTGCTGTCCTGCAGCACCAAGAAGTGGGTATCAGTGTGTGTTATTTACTGAGTCAGTGTCTGCTTCTAGGAAGGGACAGGTATTTTCTCCAGACCAAACTAAAAGTATTTGTGGCTTTCCCCTGTCTTGGGAAGAAACGTGAGTCCTGTTAGCCTGGCTCAGCTCGTGTGGGATCAAGCACCATTATGAGCCTACTGGCTCCCCACCTGGCCAGGTCATCTCCATCCTCCTGCAGCCCCACCAGTTCCTAGCAAGTTGGCACTTGTCAAGACACCACTGAACCCTTGGAGGGTGGTCCTCTGTGCCCAGCGAGCCAGCATGGCTCTTCTGCCCAGTGGCACCAGGCTCTCTCCCTGCCCACTTCGCTCCCATCCCACCCCTGGGGGCAAAGGGGGACCGTGTCAGCTCTCCCACAGTCCCCACCAAATCCGCCTCCCCCTCCCACTGGAAGCCAACCCCCCTCCCTGGCAGAGCTGTGTTTCTCGCCCGGCTCTGCACTGGCGTGGCTTCGCCTTTCTTCCTTTTCATCCCTTTCTCGCTCCCTGAATGCGCTTTGGTTGCTTTGGCGGCGCGGGGCAGGGCGAGCCCCGCTCCCCCCTCGCTCCCGGGGATCCCCCCGGCAGATGGGGCCGGGATATGAATGTGCACACAGTGAAGCCCCTAAGAGGATTTGCTGGCGCCCCTTTCATTGCGAGCCTTTGTGTGCTGCTCCGCTGCGGTGGGACGCCCCCGAGTTCTCCCCCGGCTCCTCTCTCTTCCACTCCAGAAGAAAAGAAAGTGCCTATAAAGGCCTTGTTTGTCCGACTTGTTTGAGGGGACCATAGTGGTGTAGGTGCCGCGGGTCCCGCCGGGGCAGCGTCGCCCCTTTGAGCGCGGGTGACGCGCGGCTCCCTCCTGGGAGGGTCCGAGCGGGCGGCTTAGCCGGCGCTGGGAAAGGAGGTTTCAGTTGCATTTCAATTGTCCATTGAACCTTGAATCCCCGGCAATGGGTTTTCCAGAGGCTCTGCAGACAGACAAAGCCATGGAGAAGGAGGCTGGGAAGATGCTTCTTGTCCGGCGGTGGGCGAAGGACCTGCTAACCCCCCAAAATCACATCCGAGACAGCCGAACAGGGCGGGCAATGTTGCTTTTCCAATGACATCTAGTGGTAAAGACAGGGAAGGAGGAAAACGCCGGCTGGTTTTTCCTGGCTCGAGCACGGCATCTCCCGCTGCGGCATTTTGCCCTTTGTATGGCAGCAGACAGCCCCCGGTGAAGAGGGAAGCAAAAACAAGCTGCACAATAGCCTCGGCAGCCCCGAGATGTCAAACAGCCCACCCCGAAACGTGCGCCGCTCCCTGGGCCTTGTCTCGGATTTTCAGGGGCCCTGGAGCAGATGTCTGGGCTGGAAAGGGAAGCACACACAAGCTCAACTATTGCCTCCTCGCTCAGTCTGTGCTCCAACATGTCCCCACGTTTGCTGCCGGCTGCTCAGAGGCAGGTATGTGACATAGATGTCAGACCTGGCAGTACTTCCAGTGCAGGCAGAGTGCTCACACCGTGTCTTCCATCAGCCACAGGTGAAGTGACCCTGCACCACGGAATGTGGCTCTAAGGATGCTCGCAGGGCATCTCACCCCAGCCAAGGTGGTCCTGGCAGGGGGGTGATGGGGTGGCTAAGGCTAAGTAACAGCCTAGGCTGCTCACTGTTTAACCAAAGTGTGTCAAGGTGTCAGCAAGAGCTTCCACACCTCACCAGACAGTGGAAAATTCACTCTGGAGAGCACACATGAGAGGAGTTGGCCATTAGTGTCCCCACTACAGGGTTTCAGTGCAATTTCTTACTCTTTACTACACAGAGCATCCACACTACTGGACCTCAAGCTGCTGATAGCTGATGGATATTTCCCCAAGCCAAAAGAGACCACGGAGCCTAAATCCCCTCTGGCACAGCCTGCCTTCTGCAGCAGCTGACCTTGGCTTCACTGAAACAGGTTGCTCAGAGCAGCTGTGGCTGCCCGATCCCTGCAAGTGTCCAAGGCCAGGTTGGACGGGGCTTGGGGCAACCTGGGCTAGTGAAAGATGTCCCTGCCCATGGCAAGGAGGTGGAACAAGATGGGTTTTAAGGTCCCCCCTACTCAAACCATTCTCGAATTCCATGACTTGGCATGCAGGGCATGAAGGAAGGATGCACCTGTGGATGTATCAGGGAATGAGGACTTCAGGACCACAGTGATAGCAGGAAAAAGAAACCAGAAGTACAGGTGCAGGAGGTGGTTTTGGTGGTCCTGCACAGAGACAGAGCAGCTGTAAACTTCATTGAATCTCACAGCCTATGCCAAGTGGTTGTGCCAAGTGATTGTGCCATACCGTGAGCAGCCAGACTGAACCTGATGTGTTGGGCTGGAGGTTGATCTTCAGCTGGAGGCTGAAAATTCCAAGAGGACACCTGGGACAACACTCCCTGTCTCCTGTGACATTAACTTCAGTCCCTTAGAGCACTCCTAGACACAAGCAATGTCACAGCAAAACCATGATCAAGGGAAAGCCCACCCACATTTTAATGCTGGCAGGGAAAAACCCAGCACACAAACTGCCTTTAAATATGAAATACTTTGCATCCAGAGTCACCGAGACCAAAACGTGTTAATAATAAATTAGAGATGTTTTCTTCTGCCAGGGCTCAGGGTGTTCAGGTGCTTTGTGTAGAGGTCCTTGGGGTCATCAATGCACAGTGTTCAGGCTCATCCAATGTTCCTGTAATGAATTTTACTAGGAATAAAAGAAAACAAGGGAAAAAGCTGACAAAATTGAGACAGAGGCACATAGAACATGTGAGAACACATCCTATGGGAGCCATAGGATGATGAAGAAGCCTGTCCAAAGGAGGAGGACAAACCTCCTGGATAACCCTCAGCTTACCTTTCCCTTTTCACTCATGCTCTGTATCCTCCCCTGAGGTCCCACCTGGGAAGGCAGAAGGTGCTACAGCATTTCCCAAGCTCTCCTGGTATTTGTTTCTCCAAAAAGGCTTTTCTTTCCCCTCTTTCCTTGCCCAGTGAGGATGCAGGCATGAACTGCTCCTACCAAAATACCTATAGCTTCAGCTCCTTGCTTTCCACAAGCCTGAGGGACATGTGTGATGGAGGTGGAGACTGAAGGACCAAGGCAGAACTGCCTGGCCTCATCCTGAGCCTGAGGACACAGTTTGAGCAGTTGGGGTGGATCCACGTGGATGTTAAAAAGAGAAGACCACCTACTCCTGGCCACCCAGCCTGCCCCAGGAGACTATCCAGGGCCAGGAAGGGCCAGCTGATCCTTGTCTTTCTCCAAGAAGGAGGCACCAGGGTGACCCATGCTCTTCCCCCACATCCTGAGGGACCATGCTCCACTGCAGAG
The DNA here is from genome assembly GCA_035221455.1 of Xenops minutus. Taxonomy (NCBI): domain Eukaryota; kingdom Metazoa; phylum Chordata; class Aves; order Passeriformes; family Furnariidae; genus Xenops; species Xenops minutus. Next base: position 452,260 of record JAWWEE010000052.1, on the reverse strand, counting down.
AGCTGGTGACATCAGTGGCAGGATCACCCTGGTGCTCTGCAGAGCTCAGGTATCATGACAGGAGCAGAGTCTGGGTCTCAGTGGATGCTGGGGGCTTCCCACTGCTGGTGCCTGGGGCCAGCTACAGCCTGGGCCTCTCCAGAAGCCAAAACTGTGCACAAAACCCTTGTGTTCCCAGAACTTGATCCTCTGCCCAGCCCTCATGGACATCCCCAGGCTGCAGGGCTGGATATGTGACACAGGGTTACCTTGCACGGCAGAGAACAGCAGGCCATGCAGTCCATGGTGGGTGTGCATCCCCAAGAGTCACTCACTCAGGGACATGCAGGGTTGTCCAGCTCCCTCCTAGCTCCCCTGGAAGTGCTGCCAACGACCCACCACTGTTCCCATCGCCCTCGTGACTGCACATCGCCAGACAAAAGCTGTCCTGGCACATAATGGGAACAGAGGAGAGCACTGGGCAGCACCACACAGCCCCTGGGGAGCTGCCACCTGAGCACTCATCCCGGAGCTCCAGCCCCTGCTCCTTCCCAGGCAGACTGCAGGCTCACAGATATTCCTTGTTCACAAACCAGATGGGAAATCCAGGTATGTGTCTGCACGCTGCATGCATTTCCCCAGGGATGCTTCTTCTGTATATGGCCATGTCTTGCTGTGCTGTGGGCTTCAAGCTGCCTTACTTGATTTTTTTTCCTTGCAAGATTTTAGGGCAGCGTGAAGTTGTTGAGAGCAATCCTGGCCTCTTCCCTGCCCCAGTACTGCCTGCCCAGCCTGTGCATGGCTCTGGCCCTGCATGCTGGAAGTGTGTTGTGCTCTGCATGGTGTTTGTGTGGTTTGTGTTGGTGCCTGTGCCTGCCCTGCGTGATAATTCATGCAAGCCTTGGCTTGTGTCAGGCACATGGGTACACATGTGACAGGATGGGGCTGGGGGCTTGTGTCAGCCTCAAATGAGTCTCACCATGTACAACAAATCGAGAGCTGAAACCCACACAGCCCTCCAGTGAGTAGGGTAGGACAGGGTTGTCTCCCCGTGGGGGAAACTGAGACATTTGGGGTGAGGGTGTGACTGATTGGTCCCCAGTCTCAGTTACTGCCAGGAGCCAGGAGTGAAAGAAAAAATATTTGCCTTGCAGAACAGATAAGACTGCTGTAGAGCAGAGCAGGACTGTGTGGGGCTCTCCCAGACCTGCGCTGTCACATCTCCAGCACTGGTTTTGGGATTTTGCCAAGAGCCTGGTCCCACATCTCAGCAGAGGATTCCCAACACGGCAGAGCATCCCCGGCACGGCAAAGGATTGCCGGCACAGCAGAGCATTCCCGCAGGCAGCCAGTCTCAGTGGATGGGAGACAAACCCCTGTCTGGATGCAGCAATGAACTGAGTTCATTGCGGTGCATCCCCCAGGGGGTTAAGGACACGCAGTGGCCAAGCAGGGGCACGCCGTGCTCCCACGGTCCCTCCGCATCCCCTGCCGGCGCTGCGCCGGGCGCGGCAGGCAGCGGTAAGCGGAGCGGAAGGAGCCGAGCCCCGACGTCCAGGCGAGCTGTGCCTGGAGCTGCAGCAGGGCAGGCTTCCCATCCCTCACATCCCCATGGAAACCTCGGCCCCGCCGCCCCGCCTCGACTGTGGGTCACTGATGGCCGCGCCGATCCGGGGAACCAGGGGGGCTGTGCAGGGGGTGCTCCCCGACACCCAGGGGCTCCTGCCGAGGCTGCCAAAACTGCCTGAGGGGCGAGGGATTGAACCCTTCCTCCCAGCCCGCCCACATCCACCCCACTGCGCAGTCTTAGGGTTCCCCGGCAGCATCCCAGCCCCCCGATCCACCCCGGCAGCATCCCAGCCCCCCGGTCCAGCCCCCCAGCATCCCAGCCCCTCGGTCCAGCCCCCCAGCATCCCCGCCCCCCGGTCCACCCCGGCAGCATCCCAGCCCTCGATCGAGCCCGAGGTGCCCCACCACGGGGGTTTGCAGCCGCAAGACCACCCCCACCCCACACCCGGTTCTGCTGGTCCTTCCCCCTCCTGCGCTCCCTTCCCAGCTCGAGTCCCCTGAATGCTCCATTTGAAGCTAATTCCGGCTGAAATCTGGTTTGCTTTCCAACGTTGCTGCTTTAAATTGGAGAGATTGACCTTGTAGCAGGAGGTGACACGCAGATGCACATCAGCAGCCCGTCAGCGCGGCGGCGGGGGCTTGGGGGTGCGGAGCCGCCTCGGGGACATGCCAACTATTTTATGAGTAATTTAATATCTGGAACACAGACTTTTCATTCCCAGAGATCTGCTGGGGAAAGAAAGAGCCTTTCTGCAGCCCAGCGAAGGCTGTTCCTCATAAGGAGGCAGAGCATTAAAAACAGGGCTGGGATTTAACCCCTTGGTGGCCAGTGCAGTGCAGTGGCTCCCGGTTCCCTGTCCCTGCAGAGGGGCCAGGAAAAGCAGGAGTTCCCTGTGCAGCTCAGAGTGGGAGACAAGCCAGGCTGCTTTTGCTCCGGGAAACAAGCAATTGCTGCTTTCCGTTCAAATTCAAATCAAAGCCCAAGTGAGGATGGGGGAAACAAACAACAGCACTGTGGTGAGATTTGGGTAGGAGCTGGTGACTGAACTTTCTTCCCTGTCCCAGCATAGTTCCTGCTGTCCCAAACTCCACAGGAGTCCCACTGGGGATGGGACCACCCTCCTGTGGAACCAGTGCACCCAGGGGATCCATGCTGGGAGCTCCTGCCCTGCTTACAATGAAACCACCATATGTGATCTCAGTAACCACCAAACCTGAGTTGGTGCTGCTGTGTCCAGTGGTGTCTGCAACATCCCAGCAAGCACAGTCCAGTGCCTGTCCCAGTAATGCCCCTGCCAAGACCATTCCAGAATCCTGGCACAGCACTGAAACAACAAAAATCTTCCCATACAGCTCCTGCTTGATACTGTGGTTTGGAGAACAGAAGGAAAGGAAGAACACAGCCCCCCACCACCTGGATTTCACTAGACAGTCCAGCCCAAGGGCAGAGGAGGTGGTGGGGAGCAACGATGACTGTGCCTTGGAGCTGGGAGGCTGAAGAAAAGGAAACCTCAGGCTGTTCAGGAGGGAGCTGCTGGCAAGGGAAAAGCCTCCCTGCATCTGGGAGCAGTGTCATGAGCTATGTGGGAGAAGGGCTGTTTGGAGGGGCTTGCATGCGAGGCAGCTCCAGGAGACCCTGCTGGGCAGCCTGGCTGTGGCTGATGCTGCCAGCAAGGACCAAGGCCAAAGAAGGATGGTTTGGGAAGGGCTCTTCCTTGGGCAGCTGGTACTGGGAACTCATGGACTCAGTGCAAACAGATCAACACCTTTACAGGCTCCCCAGCATTTGCTGGTTATGTTTGATCAGACTGTGAGGGTGACATCACTGGCTCAATCTAATTGACAAACAGAATGGTCATGCTTTCATGTCTCCAGCTCAGCTTCATTTCCATGAATACTGACAAGCATAAGCATTCTCCACTGCACCAAATCCTACTAAAGTCCTGCTTATGCCAAGACTGGAGCTTTGGCACAGAGAAAACTTCCCCAGTTAGATGATGCAGGAGAACCCTCCATCTGGTTTTCTTGCTGATCCCTGTTGCTTATCCTTGTTGCTCTGTGCTTGGAAACAGCAACATTTTATTTGAAAACCCTGACAGTTCTACCAGTCTATTCCCACATCTATGCTCCTGTTTCCCTCTCCGTCCTGCTTGGTGGCCTCCACCACCAACAGACCAAAGCACCCCACAGCTGGTTGGCAACCCTGAGACTCCCGAAGTCACCTTGAAACACCTTCTGCCCCAACTTCAGCATCTGCTGAGCATCTGGTGGCCTCAGCCTGTGCACAGCCCAGCTCTTGGTGGAAGCGTGATGCGACAGGTGAGGGTCACAGCACCACCTGGTGAAGGGCTGTGGCTGGGCCATGGGGAGGCACTGCAGCCACGCTGGGAATAAACTCCAGACGAAGAGGAGCAGAATGGGCGTGTCAGGGCAGAGCTGCAGAGCACAGAGCAGAGAAGGCTTGTGGAGGCGGGGTGAGCGTGCACAGTGGGAGAATGCACAGAGCAATGTGTATGTGCATGTACACTTGTACATGTGCACAGGGCAAGTGTGCACTGAGCAGCCAGGTGTGTGCACAGAGCAGAGTGTGTCTGTGTGCACAGTGTGAGTGTGCACAGAGCAACATGGATGTGCACTGGCCAAGACGAGTGCTCGTGTGTGCACAGTGCATGTGTGCCCAGAGCAGTGAGTACATGCACAGAGCAGGGTGAGTGTGTCGGTGTGTGCAGTGTGAGTGTGCACACAGTGCTGTGAGGGAGCATGCACAGCACACACAGGAGTGTGCCCTGAGCACTGGGCCAGCTCTGTCCATCCTGGGTAAGAACAGATCCTGTAGGTCTGTGCCCAGGGTGCAGCCATGCAGGGTTGAAGCATGCTGGGCTCAGGTGCTCCTGGGGGAGGTGTAAGGAATTAATTGAATATGCAAATTGGCCCTTTCCAGAGCAACAGTGACCGTGACACTGCCCTGACTCACCCTCATCACCCACCACACTGACCTTAACCAGGTTTCTTTCCAGCTCTCCTGTTAACAGCTGTGTTGTTCCAAGATTGCTGTGTTCTACAAATGAATCTTGGACCTCAGAGAAGGGTGGGGAGGTTAGGGAACAGGGCTGAATCAAAGCTTTGATGTCCAACAGTATCCCAGATGAAGCTTCCTCCTGCCTACACCTGTCCTATCACATGGCGTTATCTCATGCCAGAAGAAGGATATTGCATTTGTCTCCATTCAGTGTCAGTGGGCTCCTGCCAGCTCATTTTCCAGCCTGTCAGGGCTCCCAGTGCATCCACTGCTCCTTGGTTTGGTGTCTCCTGGCAGATGTAGCTGGTTTTCAGTGTAGCCCAGCTCTGTTTTGGGGGTTGTTCTTGTCCTTCCCCTGTCCCTCTGTCCCCATTGTTTGTGGGATGCTGCATCTCCAGCTGTGAAACACCATGAGTATTGTGGCTGCGTTTTAAAAGCCACCCAGTGCTCTGGCACAGGGAAAACTTCAGGTCGTGACACCCAGCACCTCTGCCCCGAACTCAGAGGAGCAGAGGTCTGGGGACATGGGTAGCTGCACACCCGGGGACAAAAGCCACAGATCTTTCTACAGGAAGGATGAAGCTCCGAAGTGGTGAGGAGGAGGAGGTATGGTCTGGGCTGGAAATGAGACTCCCTAACCCTGCCCGCTGCCTGCTCCCAGACCGTATGGGAAGAGCTGAGCCTGTCGCTCTGGCCCTGGCCCCGGAGCTGTGCCCGCCCAGCCGGTGGGACGAGGATGGGGCTGCCAGGTGAGGGCTGAGCCAGTCTCCAGTGCCACCTGCCGGCAAATCACCCCGGACAGGAGCGGGAGCCTCCAAGCTGCTCACAACAGCCTCAGCCACTGTCCTGCGCTGGCACAGGGACACCCGAGCAGCCCAGAGCTGCGAGGACGCCCCTGGACCTACAGGCAGACCCAGATAGCTCAGTGGCGATGCTCCATAAAATTCAGTGCATATAGCACCCATCTTCCTAAGATCCTTTATCATCATCCTCTCCATCCAATCCCTTTCAAATCCCAGACTCCCACAAAAATTCTGTTTTCTACATCCTGAGTGCCCCGTGTCCACTCCCATGGGCTGGGTTGGGGTCTGCAGACAATCCACTCACCCAGGTACAGTGCTGGGGTGTCACCTGCCTGAGGGCTAGAGATGTCCTTGGGTCCTCAGCTTTAATTCATCTGAATATCTTTGGGACCGTCAGCCCTATTGTTAATAAGGAGATCTCTGGGAGTGGTTGGCTGTGTGATAGGACATGCACATGCTGGTTCTCTGCTGGGATTTTGAAGCTCTGTGAGGGTAGCTGTGTGTCCCATACCACTCCCATCATGGCATCAAGCTGCCTTCCCCACGCATACCTTGTCCCAAGCTTTGACAAATTTCTGTGGATATTTTTGTCAGTACCATGCCCCAAAAAAGTCTAAGAGAAGTTGGGTCCCCAGATCGTGCCCTTGTCAGGATCCTGCAGTGCAGCACCATCTCCAGAATCTCCCCATCTACCACCAGTTCCCAGTGGTGTCATGTGTCCAGTTCCCAATTACGTCATGTGTCCTGGCCCCCGCTAGAGGCCAAGCTACCTTTCCATGTTTTCCTAACCCTGAGCTGAGGCTCTCTGGGTGGCTCTGGAAAGAGGTTCTCAGCCTGGTGTGCAGCAGGAACTGCATCAGTTATCTGGCTCTCCTCAGCAGTAATGAGACCCTAGGGACACTGGGCTGCACCAGGGGTGTGGAAAGCAATGCCCTGGGTTATATGTTATATGAAAGGAGAAAGGCAAATCCTAGGCAGAAAGGGACCAACAATGCAAAAAGCTGTCATTTAATGTGCAAGAACAGCAGCAGCGCACTTAAGGGCACTGATTTGGGAGCAGAGTCATTTCCAGGGAGTTCTCAGTGCTGCAGCAACCATAGAGGTGGGCTGCAGAGACACCTCCAGTGGGCTAAGCCTCAGGGAAGATGAGGAAGCCGGAGAAGATGCTGTCGGACCCATCGACCCCCACCAGGGAGTTCTTCTCTGTTGGTTCCAGCCAGACTGATTCATTCATTGCCATCTTGAGGACCACACCACCCGTGGTGACCTGAAAACTGCTGTTCACATAGTCACAGAAGGTCACCACCTTCTCACCCCTGCTGCCACCCCGGCCCTTTTTGACGTTGAGGCACAGGTTGCCCCTGGAGGTGACGTGGTAGGTGAAGTAGTAGATGCCGGGGACACGGCAGATGAAGCGGCCGTAGCGGTTCTCGTAGTCGCCATTCTCATTGGTGATGATGCGGTCGAAGCGGACAGGCTGCTCCCGGCGGGGGTAGGAGCTGATGCTCCTGGAAGCAGAGAAGGCAGACTTGAGGGTGGTCTTGTAGTCACCGGAGTCCCCCGGAGGACCAGGTAATCCACTGAGACCTGGTAATCCCTTTGGACCCGGGGGGCCCCTGGGGCCGACCTTCCCAGGGTACCCCGGCATTCCTGGGTCTCCCTTCTCCCCCATGTCTCCTTCATGCTCCGCCTGGCCAGGGGGTCCTAGAAAGCAGGAGAAAGAGTCACCCACACGTCTGCAGAGGGGGCCTGGGGAAGGAAACCTGCATTGGGATGTGGGTCAGTGGAAACCCAACCAACTGGCAGGTGTGACACACTTTGCTGTCATGCACCCTCCCTCCCCAGGTTCCTCCAGGTGCTCCAGTCTGTCCAGTCCCTTCTGTCCCTGAGCACCACCCCCATCAGACAACACCTCAAAGGAACTGGTGGAAATGGATTGCTTTTCCAGGACCATGTGCCTGGCACTGCCTTTTCCTGCTCTCAGCATTCACAAGATCATTGTCTTCCCCACCTGCAGCCTCCTCCTTACCTTGCTCTCCCTTTGGGCCATTCTCCCCATCTCTGCCATTGCTGCCAGGCTGTCCTGGTGACCCTGGGATACCTGGAATGGAGCCGTAGGTCTTGCAGAGTGTGGCACTGGCAAGCTGCCCTCCAGCCAAACAGATCAGCATCGCCCACACGATCCACATCTGTACGGGCACAGAAGAGTGTGGAGGGGGTTGCCTGGGTGGGGGGGTGTTGGGGAAGGCACTCTGTGCTGCTTTGAAAGATGGTGACTGGAAGCACATCTGGGTAATACCACTAGGAAGGGAAAACATCTTACTGCAGAGCCAAAGCTGCTCTCCTGGCGGCCTTGGTGGGAAGAATCAGTCCCTTTGGGCAAGGCAGGGCTTGCCAGTCTCTTGTTATCTTAAATCCCCAGTTCACAAGTGCCCACAGCTTCAGCCACACGAATATCTGGGACAGGTTATCCCAGAGATCTGATGTCCAGCCTGGCTGTGCTGCTGTCTTGGGGGAGAAATTCCCCATCCCTTCCCAGGACCACACCTGCAGGGTAAAATCTTTCCCCAGTCAGGGCAGTTACATCATCTGTGAGGGGATGTCTCTTGCCTTCCACCAGGTCTGAAGGGCAGCATTAGTCCCTGAAGATGACAACAAATCCCCAAGTCTTCCCCCTTCACCCTGCAGGTTCCCCTTATGTCCTGCTCCATCCCAGAGGCACTTCTATATCTATCCAGTGTTTCTGGGATGGCCATCTGGGCTTCCAGTCCCTGAGGTCCCATATTCCTTCTGCCCTCCCTGCATCCCACAGCTCAGCTCCTTCCCCCAGCTCCAGGTGTGGGTGCATGTGGATAAGCACTGGGCATTTGGGGGCTCTTTCTGGATATCGCATCACTCCAGCCACACTCTCTGGCCTCAGGTAGACTTTTCCAGAACTGAAACTCAGGTGCTGGCAGGACAAGAGGTTGGTGAGTTGGATCCTCCAGCTGCAGCAGCTCCGATTTGGATGTGGCAGGAACAAGGACCAAACTGCAGGCTCTCAGCCCAGGCCCACCAGAGGACAAGAACAGGACAGCACCCCCATGGAACCTTTCCGACTGATGCCCAGTCCCTGATCACTCCTTTGCGCCTTTGCTATCTCCCCTTTTATGTCTCCTTTCTCCCTGGTGGAGCCAGACGTGTTGACGTCCCATCAGGGATTTCCACTACCCCCAGCCCAGCAAACCCACCACCCCTTTTCTCTTCTGCCCCAAGCCACAGGGAAGTGCCAGGGATGCCAGTGACTGTCACCCTGCTGGGGCCAGGTTGTCTATGTGCTCCTGCCTCTGTGGCGGGCTGGAGGCTCAGTACTGTTCTTACCTTGAACTCCTTGTTTCTTGGGTGGGGAGATGGAGTGGGACACACCAGCGTCCTGCTTGGAAATGCCTGAGAGGAGAAGCAGAAGTTTGCTGCAAGGGTTGTTGTGAAAGGATCTGAGACACATCCCTTTTTTATGTTTGGCTCCTACCCTTTTTTTCTGTGGCAGTTTCATATCCTCCACAAAAGCAGTTGTCAGCTCAGCAGAACAAGCCGTCCCCAGACAGCACCCCAGGTGCCCCTGGAGTACAGCTCTGCCCTGCAGAGTCCTGCAGAGTCCCTGTGTCCCCCCCAGTCAGGGAAACACTGACATGAGCTCCAGACAGGTTTGGGGTAATCCATCGGTGCTGCAGAAATGTGTGTGCATTCAGCCAACCTCCCTCTGGCTGCTCTGCACATTCCCAGCTCTGCTGGGAGGTTCTGGCAGGTCCAGGGGATGGCATCCATCACCTTGAATCTGTGCCCCAGGCCCTCCTAAATGTTGTGCAAGGGAAGTGATTTTACCCTGCAGGAAAAGCTTTCCTAGCTCTGCTTTCTGCTGCTGCCTTGTAGAGGTGAAGCACAGGACATTTGGGGAGGTGACCTCCTGTTCCACCCTACTGTGTGTGCCACCAGGAGGAAATCCCGCTGAGTTTTGGTAGGCTCTACAACCTCCACAGCCTCCAGGAACTCCTTTGGTTTGGGTCAGGAAGCCAGTACTTTGTTCCTGGCAGGGCTGGGACCCCAGGGATGTCCCACCATCAGTGGCATGTCAGTGGGGTTTGCTGCATGGTCTGTGTGAAATCACATCTGGATTGCATCTACTTCGAGGGGAAAGGGAGTATCAGGGGCTGTACTTGGAGGAGTCTTGGTCTCTCCTTGGTGGGGGCTGTGTGGGGGAACAGCAACCATTCCCTTCCTGCAGGCAGTGCAGCCAGGGGTCCTATCCCCCACCCCAGGCAAGGCCAGGGTGTGGATGGTATGTGACGTCCCTGATCCTGAGCACGGCTGAGCCAGTGAGGGTTCACAGACTTGCTGGTGCCATGCAGGTGTCCAGATGTCATACACACACACATGTGCACACTACATCCACTGGGCTCCCCCTGCAGAAAGGTAAGTCATGGAGGAAACAACACACTACACCAGGCACACTGGGGAATGTTTTATTGACACTTTCCACAGCCAGGTCATGGCAAAGGGGCTGCTGCAGCCTGTACCAGGACACCTGGCTGAACCTGGGGCAGCCCAGGTGGAGAGGGGAGAGAGGCAGAGACCCCTGAGGTAACATGGGGTTATCAGGGGGATGCACGTGGCAGTGCCAGCAGGATGGAGGACTCAGCATCATCACTCTGGGTACAGATGCATCCAGATGTGCCTGTTCCCTCCCCCTGTTCAGCGGCTGCCAGTGCTCGGTGTCCAGACTGAGGGGTTGTGTCTGGCTGCTGGGGGTGACCCTCTTGCTGGGGCTTCCCACCCAGCAGAGAAACTGGGAGCATCAGCAACAGCTTGGCAGCAAGCAGTGTGTTTGGAGCAGGATGAAGCAGTCAGGGGGCTGGGGGAGGCTCTGGTGATCCTCTACTCTGGGAAGAGCAGGAACCCTGAGAAGATGCTGTCAGAGCTGGCGATGCCGACCATGCCATTGTAGTCATTCACTCCCAACCAGACCTGGTCCTCAGCAGCCAGGCGGAGCAGGACCCCCCCCGAGCTGACCTGCATGGTGTTGGTCTTGTGGTCACAGAAGCTGGCCATCCTCTTCTGGTTCTTGTGCAGGATGACGCAGAGGTTGGCTGTCTGTGAGCTGTGGAAGACAAAGTAGTAGAGCCCAGGGAGTTTGCAGGTGAACTTGCCTGTGGTGGTGTTGTAGTCATGGTTGGTGTTGGTGATGACATGGTTGAAAACCACAGGGACGTCCTTTAAAGGGTGCTCCTTGGTCTGCCTGGTCACTGAGAAGGCTGACTGGTGCTTCTGCTTGTAGCTGCCTGGTATTCCTGGCTCTCCAGCCACACCCGTCATCCCAGGTTCTCCAGGGGGACCAGGAGGGCCACTGGGACCCTTCTTGCCTGGCAAGCCAGGGCTGCCCGGTTCACCTTTCATGCCCTTGGGCCCTTGTGTTGCAGCAGGAGCTGGAATACCTGTGGGGTGGTGGGGAGTGAAAGGGAGTCAGTGGCAGTGGCAGGATGTGGGGAGGGGCTTCTTCTCCATCCCTTCCTCTTGTGAAGGAGAGTGCTGTTGCCTCTCTTCAGCCTGACCACAGGCAGGATGCTCTCCACAGCCTGCAAACCAAGGCAGACCAACCATGATGGACTCAATGCCCCCTCTGCAACAGCCCATATGGTTTCCCTCTTTCTCACTCACCTGGCTCCCCTTTGGCTCCCTTCAGCCCATCCCGACCATCCTTGCCCGGCATGCCTGGCATGCCTGGCAGACCTGGAGCTCCATAGCAGTTGTGAGGGGCATCTCCAGTCACAGCAGAGTCCAGATTCAGGAGGAGGAGGGTGAGGGCCAGACGGAGCTGCTCCCAGAATCTCTGCTCCATTTTGGTATTCTGTAGCATGGAAAGGGAAAGAAAGTGCTGGAGTGAGGGGCCATGCCAGGCTTGCTTCCAGGGCAGGGAGAAAAGGAGGCTGGCTGCACCAGGAGCACCTGGCTGCCATGGGTGTGCCCTCAGCCTTCCACCCATACCAAGTGTCAGGCACTGGGAAGGTGGGTATGTGGAGATGGACCCTGTGCTCACCACCAACCCCAAGGCAGCCCCTGATGGCACAAGGTGGGTCGGACTTTCAGTCTGGATGGAGCCATGAGGTCTGTGGTACCCATGGCCGGCTCCAAGCCCTCTCAAGCCCCTGGCAATTCACACCCCACTGTGGACTGTCACACTGTGCTGCACCAAGGCTGGAGCTCCCCGGACCCAGCTGATCTCACCCCTCCTCCAGCAGCAGCCTCACTGTCCTAGCTGTCCCTCAGGATGAATCCTTCCATCAGCTGGTACACCCCACCTCCATGACATGTGTGCAGCCTGGCAGTGCCTCTCTCCTTCCCTTCCTCCTGTCACATTGGCATCCTCCTCGCATTCTCCTCTCTAGCACTGGGTGATGCTGCTGGACCTCCAGCCCTCCTGCAGCCCACCCTAGACACATGGGCCCAGCAGCACATCTTACCTCTGGTGGGGAGCAGGGGCTGGGACCCTGTGCTGCTGGTCCCTCTGGCCACGGCAGTCAGCACAGCACGGTGGGGGTGGCTCCCTGACACCCTCACAGAGGAAGTCACAGAGTTAGGAAAGGGCATCTGGGGAGCCAGAACCCCCAACTGTCCCCAGCCAAGTTTCACATCCTTCTGCCTGATTGTTTCTGCTGAGTGAGCACTTTCTTGGCTGTCCAGTGAAACCTGCCCTCATGCCACTGCAACAGGAAGGGCTGGGAGGAGAGAGTTGGGGCAAAGCTCTGCCAAGAGATGTGCCACAACCCTCCCAAGCCACTTAGCCCTCCCCAAATCACCTGCTTTCCCCTCTGCTTCACTTGATTCTGAGCAGAAGGGCAGCATGGTGAGGAGAGTCTCTGGTCATCTCCATTGGGCTAGAAATTCCTGAGGCACTGAAGACCTGCTGCAAGGTCACTGCCTGGCTCTGATGGAAGATGTTGCACCCCTAAGTGGGACTGAAGAGTGTTTCTCCTTGAGAGTTTCTGATCTGCCCTTTTCCCTGAGCTTCACCAGTACTGCTGGGCGCCGAGCTTGATGAGGCCCCAACATCCCTTGTCAGGGTGTTGCTCCTCACAGGTGGCCCGTCCTCCTCCTCACTACTCCAGGAATGGAGATATTTGAGTGCCCAGTGTGTGTGTAGCAGCTCCCCTGAGGAGCACTCCCAAGGTATGGCACCTGTGTGTCTCTCCTGATGCTTCCCATCTGCCTGATTCCTGCCCAGCTTGTTACACCTCCCACTCATCTCACCCCAAGACCCTCACAACTCCACCACCATCACCCCACAACCCCATCAATTACCCCGATATCCCTGTCCCTCTTTGCTGTAAGGTTGGAGGACTACAACTTTCTTTTTCCTTCCCAGGAAAGTTTGGTACAAACGGGCTGTGTGGGTGAGGTACCTCATCTACTCCTGTGTTTTCCCTTACAGGACAGCTACCCTGGGCTCAGCAGAGAGGGACATACATAGCCTAATCCCAGGGATTTCTCATGACTCCCTGTAAGAGTCAACTCTGACTGGACACTCCATTCCCTCTTGTCCTTCTCTCTTTGCAGTGCCAGGGACAAGCTGGGATCACTTATTTCCCTGGACAGCTTGGGAATGGGTCCAGGATATTCATGGTTTGGGGAAGATACATGAGTAGAAAAGAAAACTCAGTGAGTTGTTGTGGAAGTAGGTTTTATTTATACTAATGGGAAGGATGTCAGGGAATGTGTCCCAGTGCCAGGAAGGCATTTGCAGTGGTTAATGGAGCAGAAGCAGTGGCAGGCAATGATTTCCCACTCCAGAGCAAAGAGCCACAGCTGGTGACAACTGGGACCCTTCAGACTGGGGTTTGAATGCCCAGGAGGAGAAAGGGATGAGAGTCCTCTGCCTCCAGGATAGAGTGGGCAGGCTCAGCACAGAGGTGACTGTTGCTGTGGTGCCCCACAGCCTGGCCAGTTGAGACATTGGTGGAAGCACAGGATCCATCTGGACACTCAGTTTGGGGCCATCCCCATGTGCTGTGGCACTAAACAATCCACACCCATAGAGGGAACACCCATGCAGACAGACACCCCATGATGCCCTGAGGGTCCATCAGCCTGTCTGTGGGAAGAGCATGAAGCCACTGAAGACACTGTCTGCCTCAGCGCTGCCGTAGATTGTGCTGCCCTGGGCAGGGTCAGTGGTCACAGACACCTTGTCACCCACGGCCAGGCTGAGCACGCTGCTGCCCGAGTTCACCTGCAGGATGCCATGGCTGTTGTTGTTGCAGAAGCTGACGATGCGCTCTCTGTTCTTGGTGATGCTCAGGCACAGGTCCCCACTGGAGACCACCTGGTAGGCAAAGTAGTAGAACCCGGCAATGCTGCAGGTGAACTCTCCAGTCTGGGGGTTGTAGGAGTTCTCCTGGTTGGTGATGATGTTGTCAAACACCACCGTCCTGCTCATGGACGGTGGGGACCTCCGTGAGGCAGAGAAGGCAGGACGTGGCTGCTCCAAGATATTGCCAGCTCTCCCCTTGTCCCCCTTGGGCCCCAGCTGCCCTGGCAACCCGATGGGGCCGGGGAGGCCATGAAAGCCACGGTTCCCTGGAATGCCAGGAGGTCCTGGTTCACCAGCATCCCCTTTGGGTCCCTTGATGCCTGTCCTTGGTGCTGGTTTCCCTGGGGAGAGGTGGTGAAAAGGAGCACTTCATGCACACATCTGGCATCTCTTGAGCTGCTTCCACAGCTGAGATGCTCCCACAATGGGCATCCTGGGCTTTCCCTTACCTGGGTCTCCTCTGTCACCCTTTTGTCCTGGCCTCCCATTGAGGCCAGGGACTCCAGGGAAGCCATCCTTGCCATCTGGTGCCCGACACACTCCGTCCTCCAGCAGGGCTGTGCCCAGCACTGCTGCCAGGGTGCTGGTAGCCAGCCAAAATCCAGGTTGCATCCTGCCTCCTACAAGCACAGAGTGGGGAGTGGGGGATGGAAGCAAACACACAGACCTTGGACACAAACACGCAAGAGCTCTCAGCAGATGCATCCACAGATCTATCACATTGTCCAATACAGATCACCAAACACCACATGCAATGCTGGAAATAGCTTCCTGGAAGAGTTTTGAGGCTGTTTCCTTGTGTGATTTGAAATAATTGATGTCACTGAAAATCTCTGGCATGTCCATGGCAGAGCTGTGGGATTGGAAAGCCCTGGATGTAAAGCATGGCACAAAGTCTTTGTTGCATGACCTGGGGATGGGTGGTGGCACCTTAGATGCATGTAGAGGATGTTTATTCCAGTTTTGGGGGAGAAGCACTAATATACGGGGCCCTGGTTCCATAGGATAGAAAACAAGGGAGGAAAGGATGCACAAAGACACAACAGGGATAAACAGGAAAGGGAAAACAGGCAAACAGGATCCGAACCTCCAACACACAGAGCTGGGAGGAGGGATGTCCTGAGCACACAGATCTATCCCCAAACCTGAGGTACTCTGCCCGAGATGAGCCTGCAAAACCCAGTGATATCCACAACCACATGGAGCAAGGACAGATTCTTGCAGCTCCCTCCACTCCCACATCATCTTCTCCCCTTTTTCCTACTTTAAACTCTTGTGGAGGGGAAAGTGAAGAAAGAATGAAGCAAGGGAGCAAGGTGAGGTGAGTGGTGGCAGAGGACTGTGTCCCCAGCTGTTTGGGGTGACTTACCTGGGTGCAGGGGATGAAGACAGACCAGAGTGAGCAGCAGCTCAGTTTGCTGAAAGCTCTTCTCTGGGGGCAGGGAGGAAGAGGAGCAGGATGGGAGGATGTGCTTGCACACACAGTGGTTTGCCTGGTCGAGGAAGGGATGTGCTGAGTTTTAATTTCTCTGTATGAGAAAGGAACTTGTTCCCCTTTCCATACTTCACTCTGGCTGTGCTGGAAACAGCTTGCTCAGCAAGAGTGCAGGACTGGTGGGTGCCCAGCCTGGCCCAGCAGCACAGCTCCCACAGCAGGGACTGGTGGCGACTGGGAGGGTGCCCAGAGGCTGCCACAGCTCTGTCCCTGCAGGAGGGGACAGGTGATGTGAGCACCAGGTATCACAACCAGCCAAGGGATGTTCGGGATGGGGGACCCAGGGATCACTCTTGAAGGTTCCTGGTCTGGGTGATGGGCAGAGTGTCTGTCACTGGTACCCAGCCTTGTTGTGGTGGCTGCTGGTGACACCTCTGGATACCCACCCGGGCATTGCATCCTGATGAAGCAGGGGCTCTGTGGCTCAGCAGGGACTTGAGCATTTAGGGTGGATCTAAGGAAAAGGTCCTTCCCCTGGAGGGTGGTGGGCACTGCCCAGGCTCCCCAGGGCAGTGGGCACAGCCCCAAGGCTGCCAGAGCTCCAGGAGTGTTTGGATGATGCTCTGAGGGGCAGGGTGGGATTGTTGGGGTGTCTGTGCAGGGCCAGGGGTTGGACTGCTGATCCTTGTGAGTTCCTTGCAACTCAGGATATTCTATGAATCTGCAATCCCCTTCACACTGCCCTCTCTTCAGTGCTTTGGGACCTTGTGTCTGTAGTACAGTGTGAGAAGATGGGGGTGTCTGACACCAATATTGCTCCCAGTCCCCTTTCAGTGGCTGTGTAACCCCAGGAGCTGTATGGCTTCATGAGACTGGACAAATGAAACAGCAACACCTCATGGCATTGAGCACAGGGAATTAGTCCAGGGATATGCATTCAGCTCTGCTAAAAATAAGCCCCAGTGCCCAAGCCCTATCGTGTCAGGGAGTGAGGGGTGAGAGGTGCCACAATGATCCCAGCAGGTGAGCATCCTTGAGACCCTGGGGACCAGCCAGGCCACCCCATGGGGGACACAGTGGGTGGTGAGGAGGGGCTTTCTGATTGATATCCACCCTAATGTCCTTTCAAGTGTCCTGTGGCAGCTGCACTGACCTTCATGAGAAAGAGGCTTTGGGGTCCCCAAAGCAAATACAGCAGCATGAGGTCCCCATGCTGGAGCTGGGGCTCAGGAGAGGATGTTCGAGGAAAGAGGGTGGTGAGCAGGCCTGGGATTAGGGTGGCTCCAAGGTCCATGGGGGCTGGCAAACCCCCCTTTCTCCCTGCCTGCCACCTCTATCAGTCCCAGGAAGGTGTTGCATCATTTCCAAAACAGCTGAAAAAGGGAATGACCAAAACTCAGCCCCGAGACCATTGCCACCGGAGATCTGCCACTGAACTGGTCGTTAATTCAATGAATAGATGCCTTTTAAATGTAATATAATACACATTTTTAATCAAAATGTCATCCCATAATAAATCAGATGCCAAGAAGAAATGCAATTTTATTTTATCAGTAGAGTTCCTCTATCAACCAGACCTGTAACCGTGTCAAGACAAGATGACAGGTGAGTTTGAAAGGACCTACCTTCCACCAAACAGTGCTTCTGGACAGTAATTGTATTTCTGCCCTATTGCCCTTTCCTAATATACAGCCCAAATGAGACCACTCCATCATTTCATCCAGGATTGATTGATGGCTGTGTCCTTGTGCTCCTGTGTCTTTTGTCTCCTGTTGTCCCTTTAACTCCATTTAAATGCTGAATTATAGGGGCTACTTGTGGATTTCCAGTATCTCTCTCTGTTGGTCCAGGTGCTTCCTCCTTCAGTTCCTTCAGACTCCTGAGCAGTGTTTAGCCCCACTCATTTGACTTTCAGAGTTGCTGTGGTGAAGTCAAGCTTTCCTCTCCCATCCTCTATCTGCTCCTACTCCTCCTCCTCCTTCTCCACATCTGCAGCTGGGACATCACAGGCTGGTTTGTGTTGGAAGAGACCTCAAAGCTCATCTTGTTCCACCCCCTGCATGGGCAGGGACACCTCCCACCAGCCCAGGTTGCTCCAAGCTCAACCTGGCCTTGGACACTCCCAGGGATGGGGCAGCCACAGCTTCTCTGGGCACCCTGTGCCAGGGCCTGCCCACCC
>JAWWEE010000052.1:304487-434835 GCA_035221455.1 Xenops minutus | reverse complement strand
CCAGGTTGGACGGGGCTTGGAGCACCCTGGGCTGGTGGGAGGTGTCCCTGCCCATGGCAGGGGGTGGAATGAGATGAATTTTAAGGTCTCTCCTAACCTGAATCATTCTGTGATTCTGTGATTCCTGCTCCGGGTCAAAGCATAGGGTGCACAGGATGAGTGAGGGGAGGTCAAAGCAGAAGGAATGAGAGCAGGGAATGAGGATAGGGGACAGCATCACCTGATCCCCATGGCTGGATGGATGCAGGGATGCAGAGCATGCAGGAGATTATCCTTTATCTTCCCTCTGCAGCTGGAGGCCATTTGCTGTGTAGTTTGGAGGGGAAACCATTGATGTGGCCATTTGTGCATGGAGCCAGCACTGAGGATCAGGATGTCACCTCCAGGGAGATGTGGGTGATGCTGATCAGTGACTGGGAAGCTCTGGCTTGGCTCAAGTGTCAGCTTGAGGCACCTGGAGCTGCAAGTATCTGTTCATATTCGAGGTGCTTTGCTGTGGTGGAGTCTCTCCTCTGACACCAAGGAGGTTCTCCATCCCTTCCCTCATGTGACACCCATGTGCAGGTCACTCCTCTCTCAGACCTCCATTTCTTGCAGCCCAAGCTCTGTAGAGCTCCAGATCTCACTTCTCAGAGACACAGCAGAGCTCTGATGCTGCAGAAATGCCAACTTTCATGGCAAGCTAATTCCGGACTCACTAATTTAATGATGATTAATGACAGGTACACCACCCTTTCCTTCCTCCTTTTATCGATTGGGAAAAAAACCTGGAGCAGAGCCGGAGATTAATTAATTCTCTCAAGTGGAGGGGAAAGTAATCAGACTGAAATCAGATCGAATTTAGGACTTGTGGTTGAGCAGAAGGATGTGATGAGCGACATGTAAAGGAGAGATGCCCCAGACTATCGGGTCGGCACAGACACGGCTGCTGAGCAGATTCCCCAGGAAAGGGCTGGCAAAAGTGGATGTAAGGGGCAAGTATCCAGGCTAGACCTGCCCACCTGGGACAACCAGCCAGGCCCCACACCAAACCAGAGCAGAGGTGTAAAGAATTCAGTGCAAGGACTGGCATTAGCTTGGATGGGGTGCTCAGGGCTTCTTACCTCTACCCTGTCTCTACTTTGACTTCAGAGTCTCTTTGCTACAAGGCTGCATTGCAGCATCACATTTGCATCTCCCTGGAAATTCAGTGCTGTGTTGGATGGGGCTTGGAGCAACCTGGGTTAGTGGAAGGTGTCCCTGCCTATGGCAGGGGGTGCAACGAGATGAGTTTTAAGGTCCCTTTCAGCCCAAACCATTCCAGAATTCTGTGAGCATCAAAACTGGTTAAGCTGCCACAAAAAGCTGCATTTTGCAAATCTCTATCACTGTAGATTGTTTAGTTTTTGTTTTTTTTCATGTTTGATTCAGCTGGGAATCCCAGTGTAGGACTAATCAAGGCTGGGGGGGGTTAATCTGCCAGGTATCTAACTGTGTTAAAACCACATATCCTCCAAGAACATCTATTTCACCTTGAGAAAAGATTTCCTTCCCTCTTTCCCTGTGAATCCATTTATTAGTAGGGCAGGACTGAGTCTCACAGCTCTCTGAGGCTCAGGGCTTCAGCAATCTCCCAAGTGTTTGAGCATCACTAATTGACTTGTGCCTACCATACAAGGGATTTAAAACCTGCAACCTATTCAAGCACTGGTCAGACTCACAACTGCTTCATTTCTAATAGCAGGCACACTCAGCCATCAGCCAGGAGATATTCCAGAGTGCCTTTTCCTTTGCAGTCCATCACAGTGTCACCTCACATTAATTCTAAACCTGTGATTCTGGTGAATCAGTCATTGGTGCCATGGGAGAGTAGACATGTTCATAAAGGACGAGCAAAATTTTTGTGGTGAAATCTCCAGCTTGGTCAAGGCTGATGATTGGGTCAGGTTGGACTGAGCTAGCAATGCACCCTTGAGTGATGAGGGCTGTCCTCAGGTGGGCTACCATAGGAAAAAATTTTCCTCCCTAATTAACACTCAAGGAGCCACAATGGAGACTGTTTTGGCCACTCTGCTGCATGAAATGTGCAGATCCAATGAAGACCACCAAGATGGTCAGGAGGTGGACCATGGGGCAAAAAGAGACCAAAATAACACCTGTTCAGCGCCAAGAAGGGAGAGATGGGTGGGATTCAACTGCTTCTTTCTCTTTCTTATGTGGAGGCTTGAAAGGAGGCAGAACCAGAGGTGTAGATTGAAAGAGCAAGAGGACACAAGGATACATCTTGATGGAACAGAATAAAACACTTCTTCCCTATGGGAGTGTTGCAGCTACAGTATTCCCAGCTTCTGGGCTCCCTGTCCTTGAAGGTTTTCAAAACTCAGCTGGAGAAGACCCTCAGCAATAAGATCTGAGTGTTACATTGGGAGGCAATGGAACCAATGGCACAGCCCCAGTGACTCCTGGAGTGGCTGTTAGTGGGATGTAGGTGAGGTCCTGGACAACTCCAGATCTGTGGGAGAATGCAAGGCAAACCCAGTCTTGGGAATGGTTGGAAAGAGAGACACGAGCAAACTAGCAACCTAAATATTGCTCCTGCACCAACAGCAGAGACTCCTTTAATAGAATCATAGAATATCCTGAGCTGGAAGGGACCCACAAGGATCGAGTCCAACTTCTGGCCTTTCTGACACTCCACCAACCTCATCATGTCCTTGAGAGCATTGTTCAAACACTGCTTGAGCTCTGTCAGCCTTGGGACCCCGACCACTGCCCTGGGGAGCCTGTTCCAGTGCCTGACCAGTGCCTGGGAAAGAACCCTTTCCTAATATTCAGCCTAACCCTCTCCTGACACTGCTCCAGCCATTCCCTTGGGTCCTGTCATTGGTCACAGAGAGCAGAGAATGGAGCTGCCCCTGTGCTGCCCCTCAGGAGGAAGCTGCAGACCCCATTGAGGTCTGACCTTTCTCTAGGCTGAAAAAAATCAAGTTACCTCAGCAATTTACACACTTGCTGCCTTATACACCCTGGAGAAAAAGGTATAAGAATTTGCTGGAAGTCTGTGGGGACATCTTGATGGCAGAATAAGGAGCAGACATGTGGGAGCACTTCCAGCAGGCAGAAGTCAGGTGTGGAGGTGAGGAGAGAGGCACAGCTTTTTGTAGCCTGGTACTGCTGAAAACAGGGCCAAGCCAGACCTCTTGTATCTCATCACTTGTGCCACCACCCTCAGGGGACTGTGCAATATTCAAGAACTCATTTTCTCCCATGTTTTGTGGAGTGAGGGGAGTGATCTCAGCCTCTGAGTCAGGTACTGCTCTCCAGTCCCCAGGATGACTCTGGAACATCTCACTGCTGTGTGCCATGGGGATGGTGAGGGACGGAGGATTGTCCCAGCATCCCTTCCCCACTCTCTGCCACATAGCGGTGGGAACTGGCTTTGAGTTACGGAAGTTACAGAAGAATCATAGAATTGTTTAAGCTGGAAGAGACCTCTGAGATCATTTAGTTCCACCATTGAGAAGGAAGCAGAAGGGAGGGTAGAATGAAGTTGGGCAGATGGAGAGAAGGAAGGGAGGACCATCCCTGGTCTCTACCTAACATCCAAGCCTCCTGCCGAGGGAAGGAGGTCACTGGAACACTGGTGCACAGGGACAGAGGTAACAGCCTTCCTGGCTGCCTCCTGCAGATCTGCCCTGATTAGAGGCAATGCAGGAAATCTTGGTAAGGGCTCTGAGTAGCCTGGTCTAGTGGAAGCTGTTCCTGCCTATGCCAGGGGGTTGGAATGGATTGAGATTTAAGGTCCCATTCCAATCCAAACCATTCTGGCATTCCATGATTCTATAAGCCTAGAAGGGGAATATGTCCCTAAGGCTGCTTGAGACCCACCTCCAAGAGTTTATCTCAATGCAGGCGTGACCACTGTAGCTCTCTGAGGTGGCCAGTCCCTCCCAGCTGGCAGGTGCTGCTTCCTCTGCCTGCACATCCCTTCCAGCACAGAGTGCTGTGCCTGCAGGCAGGGCTGCCTTCCACAGAGCCTCCAGACAGGAATAGCAATGACTTGAACCCGGCCATGCAGAGCAGCTCCTGCCTGCCCATTCCCCATGGGGTGCCAGCAGGACTGAGCAGCAGCTTCCAGGATGCTGGTGGGAGTTTGCGCTGCCTGTCCAAGCAGCCCAGATGCTCCTCCTCAGAGGGCTCGACTCCCTGGGACTTGGCACAGGAGCCTCGCCCTGCTCAGGAGGGGGATGAGTTTATAATTTACTATTGATTGTCAGGAGCGGGGAGTGCTCTGCACCACCCAGGGCATGCAGGGAGGCACGGGATGTACGGCGCCTCTCCCCATGCTCCTGCAGCAGGGCTGCTTTGTGATAAAAGTTTAATAAATTGAAAGACACAGTTTCTATTCCATTGGTAATTAACTTCTGCTGCTGTGTTCTCTCCTAATTGTCTCTATTACTCCAGATAAACCCGAGATCAATAGAAATGAAAGTCTAGAGGCTGGGAAAGTTGCAATTTATTAATTATCTCTCTCTTACATGCATCTTCCATCTGCTGGTAATCGAATGAGGCTGGCTGGTCCTCATGCAGATCCTGGGCCCTCCATGGCTCCTGATACCCTATGGGGACTTTGCAGGGGGCTGAGCAGTGTGTCTTGGAGCAGAGAAGGCAAAGGGACAGCTCTTACTGTGGCACTGTATCCCTTCCTTTGCCTCTCCAGGATGGATTCCACGAGGGACCACTTATCCCAAGGTGGTGGCTGCTTGTCATTCCCTCAGGCTGTGCAGTTTGTGCTGGGACACAAACACTAGGAAACACCTGGAAGGCAACAGTGCCTCTGACACTTCTGTCAAGGCTCATCATTGCCTCTGAGCTGTGACTGTGAACAAGGCTGAGAGGAGCCAGAATGTCTCTCTCCTTTAACATCTGAGCCTCCCTCAATCTTTGGCATGGTCCACGACATATGGACTGAACCACCTTGCTGCCAATCCCTGGAGGCAGCTTATCTCTAGATGCTCTTTAAAGGCTGGAGCATTTCTCCCACTCCTCCCAACTCTGCTATAAGCAGAAAGTGCTTCTCTGGGATGCAATAACATTTCCACCCAAAGCCGTGTCTGCTGGAGTATGTCCAGCGAAAGGCAACCAACCTGGGGAAGGGTCTAGAGCACTAGGAGAGCTGGTGGGGCTCAGTCTGGAGCAAAGGAGGCTCAGGGGGGACCTTCTTGCTCTCTGCAACTCCCTGACAGGAGGGGTCAGCTGGGGTGGGATGTCGGGCTCTGCTTCCAGGGAACAAGGGACAGGACAAGGGGAGGCAGACTCAAGTTGTGCCAAGGGAGGTTTAGATTGGGTATTAGAGGAAGTTTCTTCCCAGAAAAGGTGGTCAGGCACTGGTACAGGCTGCCCAGGACAGAGTCACCATCCCTGGAAGCTTTCAAACGGTGTGTGGATATGGCGCTTGAGGATGTGTTTCAGTGGTGAAAATGATCATGCTGAGTTTACGGTTGGACTCAATCTTAGAGGGCTTTTCCAATGATTCTTAATGATTCTGTGATTCTAAATGATTTTATACACATCCATGCCCTGCTGTAAGCAAGGACAGCAGCAAGTCTGATCTGCAGCTTTTGCTGACGTGGTGCCCAGAGCTCTCACAGGAGGCAGCCTTGGGGAGAGCTGCTATTGAGAGTGGACACATGGTAAGGATTTGTATCAGTTTATACCAGTGTTTGTACCAGGAAAATAATTGCCTTCCCTAGGAGGAGGTGAACACAGCAAACTTACAGAAAAGCCAAGCCACTGTCACCATCCATCAGTCACAAACAGGTGGTGGGGCTTCATGACCCGGTCACCGGTGCTGAGTCCTGCTGCCCCACTGCCAGGCACTCCTAGAACGCTGGAGGATTTCTTCCTGTCGTGTACTGGTGGGTGCTGTCACATTTGCAACGTCCCTGTCCATGTCAGAAGAGTGGAATGAGATGGTCTTTAAGGTCCCTTCTAACCCAAACCTGTCTGGGATTCTCTCATTCTTTCTTTCTCCTGTGACTCAGGATGTACAGGGAATTCCTGTGGGAGGTTTGATGCATGGTTCCTATTGTCCTGACATCTCATCTATATTCCCCTTGCAGAACCGCTCTCAGTGCTTTTTCATATCATTTGTTTGGATGTGGGTGCTGCTAAATTGTGAATTTAAAAAGAAATGCTCAGGTGTGTTGTGCCGAATTTCAACACAACCTTCCCCTTCCATGCCATGCCAAGGACCTGCCTCATCCCTCTCTCAGACTCCTCCTCAGAGAAGCCTTTGCAGGAGGTGCCTGGCACAAAGTGGCTTTGGTTCAGCCCCACTGTGAGCTCTGGGACCCTTACCCACACAGCTGCTTCACTCCTGGACCATACCCATGGCTCAGGAGGAAGGTTCAGGGGTTCCTTGCCTTCTATCAGCCTCCAGAGGGGCAATCTGCAGTCTTGTCCTGTGCTTGGTGCAGACCCTTTTAGACAAAGTGGGCCTCTGGGTCACCCAAATCTCTCAATTTTCCTTCAGCAAGGTTTTCCCAGCAGTATCAAAGGGATCTTTTCTAGTCTCGTGTGCTTATTTTGGTGTCTAATGAAGACATGGAGTTGGCTGGAGTTTTAGTGTGCCTGGCCAAGTCCTGCACATTTCCAGCTTCTTCTATGGCATGTTTCCTCTTCTTTAGGCCATAGACACATTCAACATTTTGGATTGCAGAAATGATCCCTAAGGACACTGCCTGCGGCTCCACCCCATACCACCTGTGGATGTGATTTCTCCCATTTCGTTGTCCACCTTTTCATACCTGATTGCTTCATCCAGGTCTCCTAAAGCCATCCTTTGCCTTCAGAGGTTTCTACATCAAAAAGTATCCCCTCAGAAGAAAACAATGTACCTTGACCAAGGATAAAGGAGAGACTGGACCACTTGAGCTAAGCCCAGCTCTGCACAATCATGGTAATCAAAGAATGGCAGGCTAGTTTGTGTTGGAAGGGACTTCAAAGCTCATCTCATTCCACCCCCTGCAATGGGCAGAGACACCTTCCACTAGACCAGGTTGCTGATCATGAATGTTTGCTCCAAAAGCACATTCACTGCACGTGGACTTGTAAAACATTAAGGCAAAGACAGGATATTTTTGCAATGCTTGACAGGTATCAAGGGAGAGAACTGACAGCAAGCAATTTCTCTGGGGAAAATTCCAGCTAATCCTGAGAGAAAGTGGACAAAATCTATAGTACAGAGGGAAAATAACAGCATCTCTGGCTGGGGGAACTTCACCCTGGCCTCAGTCATGGTGACAGATATGTCAGGCCTGACTGATCTTAACCTGTACATTATTCCAGCTGTTTCAGTGCTCCAGCAGGGAAGAGAATCAAGAGACTGAGTTATGGGAAGGAAAAAAATTCTAAAGGGGAAAAATGGTTTCTGGCCCTGCAGGTGGCCAGCAAGACCTGACAAAGAGATGCTGGCAGGCAGTGATGGACCATCTCTTTCAGCCTCTCTGGGGGAGACTGTTAATTCTGTCTGTGATGCAGACCTGCATTTCCAGCACCAGGTTGACTCCTTCCTTGACCCTTTGCTATGGAATTAATCCCAAACCTCTTTGTCTTCTTCTCCCTGCTTGGGAACCCATTCCCCTTTGTGTGTTTGTGAATCTCTTAATTTTCTATGTCACCGTGGTCACAGGCAGTTTATGCAGATTTTATGTGCTAACAGAATTGTCCCTGAAATCGGATAATCCTTTTCCATATTTAAAAGATCGTGATCTCCTTTCTCGACCCTGGTTGCGTCAGGCCAAGGTCCCTGTGCTCCTCCACTCCCCAAATCCTCCCAGCACTGCTGCCAACCACCAGAGCTGGAGATAATGATGTAAGTAAGATCTTAACACCGCCTTGTATGCCCCTGTCTCTGCTGCAAACGCTCTGTCTGGTGCATTGTGTGTCCGCATTAGCCACAGACTATTGGGAATCAAATTAGATTAGAGGAAAAAAGAGATATCAACTACCCTTGATCTCTGAGGTTTGAGACCAATTGTTTGTGACTAAGATCTTCACTAAGCCTGATTTGAGAGGCACATATAATTTGCCTGGAGTGAAACAAATTAATGGAAAAGCCTCTCAAATGAGGTAAATCCATTTTGGGGTCTTGGTCACGCTTGTTAGTCCATAACTGCCTCTGCTATCTTCCAGTATGATAAACCACACTTTTAGAGCAGCACCAGGCTACTTTATAAAACGTGGAAATGTAAGTAGTGTTTAAAAATCTGTAAAGCTTCTGCATTGTTCTGTGTTAAGGTGGGAAATGCTCTTTTAAACACTGAACAACATCACTGATAGGTTTTAGATGTCTACTATGGTTACACTGCAAAGTGAACCAGTTTCTCCAAAATTAAAACAGAGTAGCGTCCAAATGCAGAATGCGGAAAAGAAAAATGTGCCCACACTCAGGCAAATTAAGTGTCAAAGAGCTACTTATTAGCAGCTTAAAAATGGAGAGTGCAACTTCTCTCACACTTTCTTCAGGAGGTCAGGTGGTCAGAAGGCTCCCACCTCTCCTAGGTTACAGTCTATTAAAGGAGGACAGGAGGACCACATGACTCCACAGAAAAATAAAATTAAACCTTTGCTTGATATTCTGAACACCTCTTACCAAGAAAGATTCCCTCACCACAAGGGCTTTTCCAGGGGATAAACATGAGAAATTGGATGCCAGAGGAGCCTGACTGTGCCTGAAGGGTCCCAAACAGCCAGGACTGTGGGACTCAGACAGGAATTCCAGAAGAATCAGGTCAGCTACGAACTCCAATGTGCAACCTCAGATTGGTGCACAGGGTGACAGATGTGAAAATTGATTCCTTGAATTGCTCCTTTGCTGCAGATAATGAAAATTAGAGAAGGGCTTGTAAATTGCTAACAGGAGAGATGGTTTGATTTCTCCTGCACTGGGTTTGATGGAGTTTGTCAAGCCCACACAGTCCCTCCATGGGTAACACCGGGGTGCATTGGCATCATCCCAGGCCAGCAAATACTTCTGCAGGATTCCACATGAGAGTGGTCAGAGCTGAGCTGAGCTGAGCCCCTCTTGACACAGGACAACGTTTCACAGGCTGGGAATAGATCCCAGCCTGAACGTTCTTCATGGATCCTGATCTCTCCCGGGCCAGGGTCCACCCCTCTGGGACACAAGCCAGGAAGACACACCCTGTCACTGCTGTGCCCACAGACTCTGAGCTGCCCAGGACAAGGTGCCAGTGTGACACAGGAGATGCTCCCAAGTCTAGGCATCTCTGATGGTCTGTACAAACCTGCCCTAGTCCTGCCCCCACCTCTGGCTCTCTGTATTCAATTGAGCAGTAGCTCCCTATCTCCAGATTTGAGACATGGTTGTGAGTGTATTTCAATTCCTAATTTGAAATCCTGTATCTTCTGTGCTCCTTGTTTCCATCCTTTCTGTCAGCTGTACCCCATCCCCACTTAGCCTCTGTGCTCTCCTAAATAGGTTATAATGCTGTGTGGCTGTTCCTGTAACTGTTGGTGTGCTTTATCCAACACCCCATCTCATCCTTGCAGACTCTGCCAGGTACTTCACCTTCTCCAAGACAGCAGTGCAGAAATTCACTGTCATAGCTGTTTTCAAGCCTGCTGTACCTGTGTCCTCCTTTGCTGCTCCTCTGGCTCTTCCCTTCCTGCCTATGCACTAACTCCCTCCTGCCCATCTGCTGCCAGGCTCCGAATTCCTCCTTCTTCTCTGTTCTGCCAACCCCTATGGACGTTCCCCTCCTTTTGCCTCACAACTGAATCACAAACCCCTAATTACTCCCACTGTGCTCCCCTCCTCTGATCTCACTG
Organism: Xenops minutus; assembly: GCA_035221455.1. Taxonomy (NCBI): domain Eukaryota; kingdom Metazoa; phylum Chordata; class Aves; order Passeriformes; family Furnariidae; genus Xenops; species Xenops minutus. The sequence goes on along the minus strand of JAWWEE010000052.1, from coordinate 425,001 downwards.
TACAATGCCCTGCCCATGTCTTCTTCTCTTTCTAACACGTTCTCCTTCTCTTCTCATACTCTTTCTTCCCACTGCCCCTGACAAATATTCCCCTCAGATCCGGGAGGTTCAGAAGGTTTTGCTTAGCCTTGACTCGCCCATCCTCCCCATCTCTTTGGGACCACCCTCCCTCCTGGCCGTCCCATCAGTAACAGGGCTGTGGCTCATCAAAGCAACAGAATTACAGCCCTGTCAAGAAATACCATGTAAAGAACAGGCCAGAATCCTGGCAGCTGGTCTGCTGGCAAATGCACAGTGGATTTTGGAAACAGCAAAGCCCTTTTTTTGTTTTAGTGCCATAAATTGATTCCAGTTAGGGGCTTTCTGTGCTCTTCTTTCCCCACCGCCCAGTCAGCATCTCCCACAGTGCTTGTGGCACTGATGCAGGGGGCCCTCTGAAGGAACGTGGCCACTGACCTGCATGGGGATGTGACAGCATCCCATGAGGACCAAAGGTCATGGGCCCACTGCTAGCTTAGAATGAAGCAATTAATTTTCACAGCTGAAATCCCTTCACATTTCATCTCATTTTGCAAAAAATGCTGATAAAGCCACAAATTCCACAAGGAAAAGGGTTATTTTGACAGTCAGCCTTGTTTGCTCTCCTCCCAAGCAACACCCCCATCTCTGACAGGGCAGAACTGCATCTCCCCTGGCACAGCATTCCCAGCCCAGAGGATGCTGAGGATGTGCCTGTGGGAAGTGGTGCCTGGTCCCATCGTGCACTAACAGCATGGTGACATTTCCCCTCTGTGCTGGAGAACTGTAGCTCACCCAGCCAAGCCCTCCTGTGCTGCAGGGAAGATGAAACCTCTGCAGCAAAACCAGGGCTGTTTGTTCACAAATACCCTGTTTTGCAAAGGAGCCAAGCGGGGAGTGGGGATGGGAGTACTTGAAAAGCAAATGAACTTATGTTTTATGCTTTTTAAGATGTCTAACAGAGTACAAAAGTTCATCTTTAATAGGAGGGCAACACAGAGTGCTTAGAGCTGCGGTTTGACACAGATACAGAGCTCAAATGCCTTTGAAGTATCTTCTGATTCCTCATTCTGCCTGAAGTAACTTTAGATTTATGCAGCAGATGGGAAATAGTCCCTTGTTACGTGGCTCTCCACTTCAGCGCTGACTCCAAGATAAGGCAGTCTCGCTGCATCTGCACTCCTCAGAAGAGCTCTTACTGCTTTAGTCTTCAGGGGCCTGAGTCTGTAGTTTGCATATTTTTCCCTGTTTTTCTCTAAAATTAGTCTTGATAAGTCCAACATGTTGTGAGCCTCTTCAAAGGAGAATAAGGAGGAGAAAAGTTTGTCTGTGGAGTAGAGGTGATTCATTTCAATGCGTTTGAAAACAGCTTTGTGTGTTTGGGGGAAGAGCTTACGGGGGAACACCAGGGAACAGCCTCACGGTGACCCCAGTCTCCCACATGCTGGCTTTGAAGGAGTCACTAAAAAGCTTTTCTGTGACTCTCCCCACTGTAAACTACACCCTCAGCCTCACTGAGGTCTCTGTGAGGGGGGACGCTCCCCGAGGGGGCTGCAGGGAGAGGCCAGAGTGTGCTGGACAGGCTGAGGATGAGGCTGGGAATGGGGATGAAGATGGGGCTGGGGCTGAGACTGAGGTTGGGAATGGGGATGAAGATGAGGGTGCGACTGTGACTGGGACTGGGACTGGGACTGGGACTGGGGCTGGGGCTGGGGCTGGGAATGGGGATGGGGATGAAGGTGGGGCTGGGGCTGAGACTGGGGTTGGGGCTGGGAATGGTGATGAAGATGAGGTGCGACTGGGACTGGGGCTGGGGCTGGGGCTGGGGCTGGGGCTGAGGCTGGGGATCGCTCAGGCAACTAAGAGGATGGTGCTTTCAGCTCGCAGTAGCCATGTGCTTGTCTGGAAGAGGTGGAGCCTGCACACAGGGGCAGCTTGCGAGGCAGTGGGCATTCAGCAGTGCCAAATGACAAGAGGAAATGGCCTCAAGTTGCAACAGAGGAGGTTTAGGTTGGATATTGGTGAAATTTTTTTCATGGAAGGGGTGGTAAAGCATCGGAACGAGCTTCCCAGGGTAGTGGTGGAGGAGTCCCCATCCCTGGGAGAGTTCAAAAACCTGTGGATATGAGACTTGAGCTTTAATGGTGAACATGGTGGTGGCTCTGGATTGATGGTTGGACTTGATGATCTTAAAGGTCGTTTCCAACCTTAACATCACTATGGTTCTATGATTTTCTTGCACTGAAGCACTCCGTGGTTCATTCAGCATGGTCAGCATAAGGCTGATCAGTCCTAAGGACTGGTCTGTCTCCTGGCAATGAGTCCCAGCAAAGCCCAAGCCAGCCTGACTCAGGGTGCCACCCCCCCATAGGGTGCTCACTGATCAGAGAAATGGTTTAGGACACTCAGGTGTTCTCCTAGGGTATGAACTGGATTGTACCTGGTTGGTGCTGGATGCGGCAGAGCGATGATGCCGTGCCAGTTGTCACCAGGAAACTTTGTATATTATATCACAAATTAGCTGAAGTAATTGAGGTTGTGCAAACACCATTTATCCTGGCAGGACTTGCAGCTGTGACAGAATTGGCTTTGTTTCCAGCTTTGAAGTTTTCCCCACTGACCAGATGCTGAGGATTGTGTTGTTTACCCTCCTGCAGAAAGGCATTCTTTCACAGACTGCTTGGCATTTCTCCTTCTTGCAAGATTCCCTGGAATACACCATGCTGGAGTGTTGCCCTCCTCAGATCCCACCTGGAAACTTTTGAAGTCTCCCAGCCCCTTGCTCCTGCAGGGACCCATCCAGGTATGTGATTCCTGCTCCGTGAGATGGTGCTGCAGACGCCACTCAGCCTGGGCAGCCAAAGGTGTCTCACAGCCTCCTGAGGTCCCAAGGCTCAGTCACCACTGCAGAAAACAAGTGGTGCTGTTTAGAAGGAGGCTGTCTGACACTCCTCTGGGATATCCACTGCTGACCCTTCTCCTGGGCTGCCCTGCGAAAGCTCCAGGATATGTATGTATGTATATATATATACTTATATATATATGGCACCACATCACGCCCTGTGCTGCAGGATCAATCATAGAATCCCTGAATGAATTGGAAAGGGACCTCAAAGCTCATCTCGTTCCACCCCCTGCCATGGGCAGGGACACCTTCCACCAGCCCAGGTTGCTCCAAGCCCTGTTCAGCCTGGCCTTGGACACTTCCAGGCATGGGACAGCCACAGCTTCTCTGGGAAACCTGTGTCAGGGCCTCCCCACCCTCACAGGGAAGAATTTCTTCCTAATACCTAGTCCTAATATCCTAATATCTATCCTAATGAATAGGGTGGGTACTTTGCATATTCATTACTGCCCTGTTCCACCCAGACCATTCCTGCCTTCTGCCCTTGAGCCTCAAAATTGTGCTCAGCCCAGGTATCTCTCAAGGTTCCCTGAAATTGCTTGTGTGAGTGGGAAGAGGATGGGGCTGCTCATATAATTGAAACAATTCCTCTCTCAATCCATCTCCTGCGATGTTTATGCCTCTCTCTTTGTCTCGGATTTTCAGAGCAGGTTGATCGACATAGTATTTATGACTTGTTTGTACAATAATTGCTGCTTAAGATAAATGATTCATAAAGTCCTACCATAGTCTTAGAAATGGTGTAAACAGGGAGAGCAGCTGGAGGACAGCAGTGGGATGCTAATGAGAGACCACCACGGGGAAGTAAAAGAGTGGGGAGGAGGGGGATTAATCCAGCCTCTCATGCTGAACAGCATCCTGATTCCAGTGCTCACCTGCAGCACAGGGCAGAGCCCAGACTGCCCAGCCAAGCAGGGCACCAATCCTGAAACAAGGGGTCTGCAAGAGTCACTGTAAGCAATGAGGGCAGGAAGGATCCGAGCACTGGAGCCAGGAGACAAGGTGGGTGAGTGGGAGATATCAGGATTGAACAAGGAGAGTGGGGAGAGGGCTGGACAGCCAGCCCCAAGGAGCAGGAGGCAAGCTGGCACGGGGGTTCACTGACTCGCCAGCTGAGCTGAGCCCCTGGAGCAGGTAAGGAGGTGGCTGCTGTAGAGCAGGGCACAGGCACTTGCTCCACCTGCTCTGTGTGGATGTCAGCAGTTTTCCAGCTCTGGGCAAAACCCTCCACATTGACAGAATACCATGGAGGGGGCAGAGAGGCAAAGAGCAGTGACAGCCGTGCTTTCAAGTGCCCAGAAAATACCTTTGGGAGTGGAAAATTGTTGTTCCACATACCATTATGTATGCTTCTCTATGTCTAATACTAACAGCACAAGTCACAGTGGATGCTGGGTGAGAAGTGCTCTGCTCTAGCCCTTGAATCAGTCTGAGGACAGGTTACAGGAACAGCCTTCTGAGGTTGTATTCCTTTGTCAGGGACAAGAGCTGCATAAGGATGGGTAGCTGACCTGCCTCTGGCTCATTGTTCTCCTCTGGCTGCCTAGGGAGCGTGGGCACTCCAGAGAGGTCTCCAAAAACATTCTTCTGAACAACACTTGGAGGAGACCAGCTCCAGGGCAGCACCTGGAAACAACTTTGAAGAAGGCTTACATGTGCTGAACATCCCCCATGACCACCATCAGCTCCAACACGTGTCACCCCATGGAAAGGCAAAGGGCTTTCTCTGCTCTCCAGGCATCCATTCACTAATAACAGAGAGCAATCCAAGGTGTTGTATTATTCAGCCTCTCACTGAAATTAAAAGCTTAAACTGTCCATTCTCTGATCCAATAAGACCAAGCAGAAACACATTCCTTTACTTTCCACACAACAACAACTTCACAAGGGCTGAAGCAGCCAAGTCCAGTCCTGCCAGCACCCATCACTCTGCTGGTAGATGTTGATGGAAAGGAAATGCAGTGCTAGTGCTGCAGTGGCTTTTTAAGGCAAATTGCTGTTGAATAGCAGAAGCTATGTCTTGAGGTCACCTGAAAAAAGCAGCTTGGAAGTGAGGCAGAAGGATGACAATGTCAGTAGGGGGGCACTGCCATTCTCTCTGACTGTGCAGTTGCTGTGAAAGGATCGCTGTAGGGTGTGAGTAGAGTGCTGCACCCAAACACAGCCAAAAACCCCCTCAGTGCTCACACCCTCCAGGATAAGCAGTGGCTAGATAAATGTGGTTAAAAATCAAAGACATGTAGGAAGAAGATAGACTACAAATAACAAGCTCCCTGGGACACCCAGTGCAGCAAACCCCTCCTGCTGCAGCATAGGACTTTGCCTTCCTTGCACTTCCCAAATGGTGAGATGTAGTGCCCCAAAAGTAGGATTTTGGGCTGTGTTCCAGCAGGACACAACCCTCTGATGGCACTGCATCCAGAAGGTTTCCAGCACCCAAACCTCAGTGCTGTGACCCTTTGCAGAGCAGCTGGTATGTCCTTATTCCCCAAAGAAGCCCTTGAAAGTGTCTGAGACACTGTCAGAGCAGACAGTGATGGTGACACTGTGTGCTTAGCAGGGGACAGTCCTGGGCTGCTACAGGCAGCCAGCCTGGGTCGGGATGCAGGCAAAGATGAGAAGCCAAAGCACCTCTTGATTGTCAAGAAGATCTTGCAAACCAGACCAGGGGCTGGAGCTTGAATGCAATGCAAGAGCTGAAGTAAGATCCTTCCAGATTGATTCCCACTCTGAAGGGTTCATGCTGTTGAGAAAAAATGCGATATTCTATGATTCTGTGTGAGCTCCAAGGCTGAGAAGCGGGTGAAGCTTTGCTCTAAGCTTTGCTCCTGAACTGCCCTGGTACCAGAGAGGCTGAAGCGAAGGGGGTTGGTTTTGGGGTGCTCTGCCCTGTACCCAGCTGAAGATGCAGAATTCTGAGAACATCCAGGTAACAAGTGGCAGAACAAGATCGAACAGTCTCAAGTTGCACCATGGGAGGTTTAGATTGGATATTAGGGAAATTTTCTTAATGGAAAGGGTGGTCAGACAATGGAAGAGGCTGTGCAGAGCCGTGGTGGAGTCACTGTCCCTGAAAGTGTTCAAAAAACCTGTGGATATGACACTTGACAACATGGTTTAGTGGTGAACATGGCAGTGCTGAGTTAGCAGTTAGACTCAATGATCTTAGAGCGCTTTTCCAACATTAACAATTCCATGATTCTATGAAGGTGACTGCAGGGTGCATTGCCCTGCCACCACCAGCCCCCCATAACACTAGGCAGAGTATTGGGAGAGGACAAGAGTTGGCAGCAGCCCTTACCACTGCCAGCATCCTTGTGGGAAGGTCAGACATCTGAGTCCCAGGCTCTCCTGGCCTCCTCCAGCCTGGGGCAAAGAAGGTGACAGGTTACACACTGCTGGGGGTACCTGATGCAAGCAGGCACCAAGGCACCATCCTGTCCTGGTGCCTAGTACAGGGTTTCCTTTTAAAGGACTGGAGCTGATGCTGAGCTAGAGGAGCATCCATTATCCCAAGACAACACTGGCCTGCAAATCCAGGATTTAGCTGTGCTTGCAGGGAACTGGAAAGCCCAGCCAGCCACCACGATTTAGCCTGAGGAGAAGGGACTAAGCATCATGCCTAGTGCTGGCTCTACTGCACCCCAGGAGCCATGGGACAAATGAAGAAAATGACAGACTAGAGGGAAATTAATAGAGCAGAAAATTTGAAATGATGTGGAAATAATTCCCCCAGCTTAAGGAGAGCTGCTTGTGTGCTTAATTCTAGAACACAACTGTTTTCATGTTGCTAAATTACGGTATCAAAGCAAGGGGCCCTTCCTGGAACTCATGGGACATGGGGACGTTCCCATGCCTGTGGCAAGCTCTCCCACCTGGATCAAAGTAAGGGCTGGGATGACCCATGTTTGCCATAGGGTAGGGTGGCAAGGGCTGTGGTGGCTGTTTTGGAGAAGCCCATGTGCTGCTTGTTGCCTTCATGAAGATTTGTCCCGTTAATGTTTCATCCCTAATTTGGGGCTGCCATAATCAGCTGAGGGGGAGGGCAGGGGGATGGGGGTGGGGGAGTGTGTGGCATGTCAGGGGTCTGCTGACTCCTTTCCTCCACTCTCAGACTCTGCTCCTCCTCTCTGTGGGGATTTCTGTCCACTGTGCTATGCACAGTCAAGGTCAGGAGCTGGACGAGCCAAGAGAGATGAAGGGAGCAGCTTCACTGGGAAGGGAGGAGCAGGACACTCCTGCTTCATGGAGGCCTCTCGAATCCACCTGCTGTGCAGGGTGTAGCCCCAGCTGTGGGGAAGCTGCGATGCCCTGACCTGCAAAGCTCTCCCAGCACCTGCAGCTGTCTGCAAGCCCATCCTGTGTGGCTGAGCCAAAGAGGGGGCAACACCAGAGACCCAACTCTGCCCCTGCAGGACCTGTAGGACTGGAATGAAACTCTCTTCCTGGACACATTCCCAGTCCAGGTATACGAGGACACTTGGTCAGAGGCCAGAGAGACCAGAGGCCGCAATGGCTCTGTGAAAAAACATGGATCCATGAAAATGGTGCCCCCTGCACTCCAGCCCAGCCTGGGAATCCCCTGCTCAAGTGTGGTGAAAGCCCATGAGTATGCACTGCCAACAGGTGCCAGGGGAAGTGGGCATAGAGAAGATGCTTTCTCAGATGCTGGAAATCTGTTTGGAAGTCCCTGAGGAGCTTCAGGGAGTGAGGAATCAGCTTCTTTCCTGAAAAAAGAAGTTTTCAAGGTGTCCTTTAGGCTTCAGAGCGCAGAGTGAGATTGATCTGCGCTCAGCCCCCCAGAGAAAATCACCAGTCTGGATTTTCTCTTTCCTCACACATAAATGGGCAGGACCTGCCCACATGTCCCTGCCAGCAGAGCCAGGAACAGGCAGCCCAGAAAGTGGGGAGCAGGAAGACAGACAGGGTGTCAGAGCCACATCCAACCCTGTCCCAAAGTAAGAGCTTGGTTCCCCCTTTCTATGCAGCAAATACAACTGTCTACAGACTCCTGATGTGCAGGGTGTGAGGGGAATGGACAGGGAGAGACAAAGTTCAGGGTTGTGGGAAGGGGAGCAGGGGTGTCCCATCTGGAAATATGGCCCCCAGACTTCACTGGGTCGAGTGCTGGGAAGAGGAAAAGCAGCATTTTGCTGCTAAAGCTGCATGCCTGCCCTGTGCATGCTCCAGTGCAGCCCCCACTGCACATGCATGACCACACAGACCTGCAACCTGATGGGATGCTCCCAGCAGTCAGGAAACTGGGGTGGCAGCTGCTCGGCTCCACTGTACTGGGCATCCAGGCAGCACACCTGCACAGAAAGTGTTCATGTATCACAGGGATGCTGCAAAAAGCCTGGACTCACATGGGCGATACTGTAAGAACCAACTGGAATGGTCCCTGTCTTCCTGCTGCTGAGTTACAATGCTTCAGGCACTATTTCTAATCAAGTTAAGTGGAGATTTCAGTCTTCCTGGGAAATACCTGGGATTCCCAAGGCTGCATCCACAGTCCAGTTCATCCCAACCTGCCCTAGTTTCCTCCTGCTTAGTGCTGCATATTCCCCCAGCACAGGCAGCACAGTGCAAGCTGCAGAAATTCCTCTTTTATTACAGCAGATGGAGTCCAAAGCCTGATGGCCAAGATAAAAGGAGTCTGTCTACCATCCTGTGCAGCCACAGCTTTTGTGAGGTTTGCCAGACACCCCCTGAACCACAGCAGGGCACAGTGGGACCATCCTTCTGCACAGCCCCAGGGTGAACATCTCTGCTCTGACAGCCTGGACATAGACAACCAAAGTCCCCCCAGTCACCCGCTTACCCACACCAGCTGCTTACCCTTTTTTACACAAACCTAAGTGCATCCTCTCTGGTTAGAACATTCCCAGTTCCAAACCCCTCAAATTTCCCACCTGTACTGGACACTCTAGAGCATTTCCTGTGCTTAGGTGGCTGCAGCTGGCATTGCCTCACCAGTGTGTCTGCTGTCCTTCCCTTCCAGTACTTATAGCAAAGACTGATGGCCCACTGGCAGAGTCATTCTCTCTGCCCCCAAGGGCTCCTGTCTCTCTTCCCTGGAGTTCTGAGCCCCAAACTGAGCTTTTCAGGGAGCCCTGGCTGAGTGTGGTGCATGACCAATGCAGTGGCAGATGAACTGCACTACAAATGTATAGGGAAAAACCCCAGCACATAGCGAACCCCCTGTGCACATAAATAGCCCCAAACTGAAGTGCAGGAGATGGAAAAATAATCTGGGATTTAGGAATATCTGGAGGTGTTATCAACACCCCATAACAGACATGGAGTCTTGTCACCCCTGAGACCGAGTCTAGGAGAACAGGTGAGGGACCAGGAGGAGCTGCAGCTTCCAGGGCAGGACCACTGTACCTAGCACAGGAAGGGTCTGGATTTGCACCATGGATCTTGGCCTGCAGGAATGCTCTTCACTGTCAGCTGGAACTGGAAGAAGGCAGACAGACCCTAAAGCCTGGCCATAAACTCCAAGGATGATAAATTCAAATGGAAAAATAGTATCTGAAACCTATTAGTGAGGTGAGTAATATGGCTGGGACAGTCATGTCCCACCAGTGACTGCAGTCCAATACATGTTGTAGGGACAAAGCCATCTTCAGCGCCGTGAAGGCTTCCCCAGTGGCCGGGGCAGCCCGGCAGTGAGGGCTGGAGGGGCAGGGGGAGCGGGGCAGAGTGATGAACCTGCTCTGTCTGCCACTGCTCCCCGAGGGCACAGACCCTCCTGCTGCCCGAGCAGCGCCGGCGGCTGCGGGATGCTGGCTGGGAGAAGGACAAGCCCCGGGAGCTGCGGGATGCTGGCTGGGAGAAGGACAAGCCCCGGGAGCTGTAGGGAGAGCGTGTGTGTGTCAGAGAAACCCCCGGCCGCTTGCTGTGTTGTGCCAGCAATAGCGTGTAAAGCACTGTCTGTGCGAGAGGAATCGCGTGTCAGGCGCTCCCCGGGGCCGTGGGAGCGCTGCCGTGGGATCGCCGCCGTGGGATCGCCGCCGTGGGATCGCTGCCGTGGGATCGCCGCTCCCAGCCCGGCGCTCCCCGCGCGCAGTCGGAGGCAGAGCCGCGGAAAGGGCGCTGGAAGCCGCGGAAAGGGCGCTGGAAGCGGCGGAAAGGGCGCTGGAAGCCGCGGAAAGGGCGCTGGAAGCCGCGGAAAGGGCGCTGGAAGCCGCGGAAAGGGCGCTGGAAGCGGCAGCCCCGCAGGCAGCCTGCCCACCAGGCAGGGAGGCAGCAAACACAGCTGTCTGCAATCCAAGGACTGCGGTCCTGGGCACAGCCCAGACTCCCCCAAACTGGTGGTGTGCTGGCAAAGACAGCCCCACCAAGACAGGGGAGGCAGTGGAATTTCGGGGTAAGAAGTGTGTCAGTGCGTTTAGGCTGCTCATCTCAGCTCTCATCCCATCGTGACTCCATTTACTCCAGCAGACTGGCTTATATCTGCCGTGTATTGGAGGTACTTTCTCCTCCAGCGTGTTGCCTCCCCAAAGAGCATGGTCGGGGGATCAGGGGCACAGAGAGCTGGCAAGCATGACCCACCCACACCACTACCATGTCTTGAGCTGCACCCAAGCAGTCACAGCACATGTGGACAGACAAAAAAATTGTCTCTGGAGCCAATTGCACCGCCTCTGAAGGGCACTGTTGAAGGTCAAGGAGCGCACCTGTTAAAAAGGGCAGAGCTTTTTTCAGAGCAAAACCACACTAGAGAGGATGCACTGGAGTGTTCCAGCAGTGAAAGAGCAAAAGCCCACAGTCCTGAGAGTTTGAGATGCTGGGACTGTCATGAAACAAGGTTCAGCCAAGGATTTTTGTTGGAAGGGCTCCTTGGAGATCCACAGTCCAGCCCCCAGCCGCGAGCACAGCTACTTCAAAGTCAAATCAGGTTGCCCTTGGACAAGTGAGAGCTGAAAATTTTCACCAGGGAGGATGTTTTGGCCCCCACCCAGCACTGCCTTGGAAATTTTAGGTGCACACATGATCAACAGCACAGGTGCAATTCAGAAGGTCAAAGGGCAAGTTTTCAAAGCTACCCACCCCTTTCCAGACACTTGAGCATTTAAATCTGTGCAAAATTCTGGTGCCTGTGATGCCTCCTGCAGCTGGTTGTTTGGGAAGGAGACAATCAAGATTTTGCCGAGTGTGAGCCACATTCTCATGTGTGTGGATGGAGCTGAGGAGGAATGACTGCTCCTGCACATGGAAAGCTGAGGTGAGTTGGGATGCAGAGAGCCTCAAAGCTGATGGTACATATCAGCTCCAAGGTTACCCTAGGAAAGCACAGGGACAAAGAGAGACACAGAGGCACTGTGGTCTCTGCTGTGTCCCCTTCTCCCACCCCACAGAGCAGTTCTGGGAAGCCTGTTAGCTCTCACGTCCCACATAACTGAAAATTTGAACAGCAGGAATGTCCTTGCTAGGTACAATTAACTGCCTGAAATAGCCCAGTGAAATTCTCCAGAGCCAGACCTGGTCATTAGGAAAATCATCAGGATCTTGCTGAAGAGAGAGCATTTGTCAGCCAGTTTGGGAGTCAACCCTGTGTCCCTGGAGCAGAAGCAGGAACTCTGTCCTTGGTGCAGGAGGTACCTGATTGCACACCTTGAACCATATCCTCCAGACGAGGCAGAGTCTGGTCATCTCTTCCCCGAGCAGTGGTGCTCCGTCTCCAATCACGCCCAGTCCCAACACATGGGGAAAACCACTCTTTTTTTTGGCATGGGAATGACCCATGGGAATGCCAGCTGAGGGAGAGGGAAGAAGGCAGATGCCAGCTCACTCTAGAGTGGAAGGGAAAGGCAGGGAACAGTGGTGACAGGAACAGGAGGGAGGGCGAGGCTGGGTGGCTGCAGGCAGGAGCAGCAAGCAGCAGGCAGGAGCAGTGGCAGGCAGCGGGTGGTTAATCAGCCGTCTGCTTCCGTGACTGAGCTTGGCGTTTGCAGCAAAGAGCTCTGGAGAGGAGAAAGCCTCTTGCTCATGAAAGAAACATCAGGGCTAATCGAATCCGGGTCCAGCCCAGCAGCACGCGACAGGTCATGGCGCCTCATTCATATTTCATGCTTTGCCCCACTTCAGCAACATAAAGGCCGGTGCAAAAGGGGGGGGAGCCCTGCCTGGCGTGGAGGACCCCAGAACCACAGTGAGAGCCCAGAGGAGAGGGGAACCAAGGGCTGAGCCACCCACGAGCTGGGGCTGAGCTGTGGGAGGGCAGCTGGGACTTGCCAGTGAGTCAGTGGTGTCCCAGATAAGCTCACATCAGCACTCACTGGTTTCTGGTTCTGGCCTCTGCAGGGCAACAAAGCAAGTGGGTTACATGGGGTTCCATGGCTGCTGGAGGCTTTTCCTGGTCCATGGTTTTGGGCAGTTGCTCCTCAGTGCTGTTAGTGGTGGGTGAGAGCCCAGGGAAGTCCAAGTTGGTAATGGCTGGCAAGATGAGAAGACCGCACCCAAGATCCTGCCACAGGGTCCTGCCCACGGCAGGAGCTGGAACAAGGTGCTGGAGCATATCCAGAGAAGGGCATTGTGGCAGGCAAAACACACACACACAGGCTTATGGCAAGGAAAGGTTAACAACTGGCAGCTACTTTATTATTAGAAGGCTTGTCTTTAGACTTTTTCTTCTCTGTCCATGTGCATACGTGCCACACTCTATTGGCCAAGCAGTTCTGTCCACAAGCCTTAGACCATTTTCTGATAGGTAGTTCATATCTCTCCTCATGCTGGTAAGTCTCAAAACACATCTTGTTATTCACAGTTGTTCTTCTCAGTTGTTTTTCTCCTTTCTACTTTCACATGCCTGGTACAAGTCCATAATTATCTTCTTCTCTGCTTTCTCGTGCTCACAGCTGCATCCTCTCAAGGCCAAAGCTGTCTTCCATCCAGTAATCTTCCACAGGCAATGGAGCTGGGAAAGGGGCTGGAGCACAAGTCTGATGAGAAATGGCTGAGGGAGTTGGGGGGGCTCAAAGAAAAGGAGGCTCAGAGGGATCTCATCACCCTTTACATCTACCTGAAGGGAGGTTGAAGCCAGGAGGGATTCAATCTTTTGTCCCAGGTAGCTATGCCAGGGGAGGTTTAAATTGGATTTTAGAGAAAATTTCTTCCCAGAAGGAGTGGTCAGGAATTGGCACAGGCTGCCCAAGGCAGTGGTGGAGTGACTATCCCAGGAAGTGTTCAAAAACCTTGCAGATGTGGCAACTGGGAATATGTTTTATTGGTAGCCCTGGTAGTGCTGAGTTAATGGTTGGACTCAATGATCTTAGAGAGCTTTTCCAACCTTAATGATTCTGTGATTCTAGGGTGTCTACTGCACAGTGAGGGATGTGAGCAGCTGTGGGGGACTTGGCTGCAAACTCCTGGCAGGACTGGCAGAGGGGGGCATGCAGGGAAGCGAAGGCTGATGGACCCCATGATCAAGGCTGATAAGCAGGAAGAGAGAAAAACAGGATTAAAGGACAGGCAAGCTGGAAGTTAGACAAATGGGCAGGCAGCCATCCCTGTTCCTCTTGGAACTCTGACAAGAGGCATAGAGGACCAAGACAGAAAACTCCCATTTCAGCTCTACTTGGCCCTTTCCTGGTGCTCATCCCCAGTGTGCCCAGACCAGTACACCAGCTGGTGGCAGCTGGTGAGCCTGTCACTAGAGAGAGCCTGTTACCTTTCCCTTTCCTGTGCCAGGTTTCCATCTCCAAGTAGCACTTTCTGCTTTGGTCTTTCAGAGAATCATAGAATCATTAAGATTGGAAAAGCCTTCTAAGACCATCAGGTCCAACCATTACCCCAGCTCTCCGCCACTAAACCATATCCCCAGGTGCCACATCCACACACCTTTTAAATCTCTCCAGAGATGGTGATTCCCTGGGCAGCCTCTGCCACTGCCTGACCACCCCTTCAGTGAGGAAATTATTCCTAGTATCCAAACTAACCCTCCCCTGGTGCAACCTGAAGCCCTTTTGTCTTGTCCTCTCTTATCCTTTCATGTGGCTCAGGGCTGCCACGGAGATTGTACGGAAAAGCAACTGCTTTGTGGGGAAATATGTGCTGGCTCAAAGCAACCTATGATTGTCTGCAGGACATTCCAGTCATCCCATCACCCTTTCCCTCCCTGCCTGGCTTCCACCTCTCCTCTGAGCCATTGTCAGGAGCACAAAACCAATGGCAGTTCAGAGATCCTCACACAATTCAGCCCTGCAAAAAGCAGGTCTTGGCTGCAAGTCATGCATTCTGACCACGTGGGCTGCACTCCATGAGGGACTGGGCTGCCTGCTTGGCCAGGCTGGTGGTGAAGGCTCCACGAAGAGTGCAGGCACATGCCAGTGAACCCCTGCATGCTGTTGTTCCCTCCCCAGGACTGCACCTTGCTCTCAGCCAGAAACCATCTCCTGGGCTCCCAAAACTTTCCATTTAAAACTGGTGAGTCATTTCAGCATCACATAAAGAGAACCAAAGGCATTCCCAGGAAATTTTCCCCAGCTCTGTGGTGCAAGAGGGTGACTAAGAGGGAAGGCACCTTCTACCCAAAGCAGATTAGTCTTATCCCAGGAAGATGTTGAGGCAGGAACTTTGCTCATCTAGGCTCAGGGTTGACAGAGCCATGCAGGAGCAGAGTGATGCCACCATGGAGGAAGAACAAAGGAAGGACTGGTAGCAGCAACTGCTGTGGCTGGGGCTTGTCAGGGATTGCCACGAGGCTATTGCACCACTCACCCTCCTCCCAGGGCCACAGAGGATGCTAAAATACTCTGGAGGAGTAACTGAAAGGGTGACTGAACCCTCCAGACTCCAGGTCTGCCACAGATCTGGGGGGTAAGGCAGCATCCCACAGTGGCACCTGTGCACAGGGGGACGTCTGGATCAGCATCACCACACGTGGCCTGGAGCCCCAAGGGGCTCACTGAGGGCAAACCCAACCAGAGGGGTGGCCCAGGGCAGGGTGTACCTCTCTTGGCCCTACAAGCTGCATCCCCACCTCTGCTACCCATGGAAGATACTGAAACTACAAGAGGGAAAAGAAGGGTTTGGAGAAATAAAAAAAAATAATACCTGAATTTCCTGCACAGCATCTGCAGATGGAGCCTTTCCTACCTCCTCTTACATCAAGTGTAAACTCATGACCTGTCTGCTGCATGTGTTCTCTTGTCCTATGGTCCAGCTTCCAAAACCCGCACAAAAACACAGGCTCAGTGAGAGACAGCCACAGCAAGATCTGTGGGCAGTCATCACAGATGCCTTCCATGGACATAAACATTTTTAATGAATAAGTAATATCACCCCAAACTATAAAGCTGGTCCATGAAAACCTGTCTCACATGACAACCCTGTGTACTGTGGTGTGTGCCGTTGAGCCCCTTTCAACTGCTCTTGAATTCTATACCACTTCCCCCCACCTCCTTGCAAAGCACTGTTTTTTTAGAGGCCTAAAAAGTAAATGTGGATATAGACATGGTAGACCTGGAAAACTGAGAGCAGGAGGATGCAGGACACCGGAGAGAAGCAACTGGCACAGATGGACTAGTCTTCCCAGGACTGTTTCACAAGACTGGTGGAGAACTGGGGGTGGACCTGGTGCAGCTCTTTCTTGAGCTGCTTCTTTTCACCCCAACAGCTTTTTCCTCATCCTGGGCTGTCCTCATAGAATCACAGAACCACAGGAGGGTTTGGGTTGGAAGGGACCTTCAAAGTGATCTCGTTCCATGCCCTGCCATGGGCAGGGACACCTTCCACCAGCCCAGGTTGCTCCAAGCCCTTTCCAACCTGGCCTTGGACACTTCCAGGGATGGGGCAGCCACAGCTTCTCTGGGCACCCAGTACCAGGGCCTGCCCACCTGCACAGGCAAGGATTTCTTCTTAATATCCAATATAAACCTTTCAGTTTGAAGTCATTCCTCCTTGTCCTCTCTGCCCATGTAAAAAGTCATTGTCCCTCATTTTTAAAAGCCCCCTTTAAATACTGGAAGGCCACAATACGATTCGCACAGGTCCAGGCTGTGAGAATAAAGTTTTTGTCAGGCTGCACCACAGCCCTAAGACAGAGCAGTGGATGCTCAGCAAGGGCAGGGCAGGCAAGGAGCTCTCTGTCCTGAGGGCAGGATGAGTCCCTGTGCCAAAGGAGCCCTGTCAGGGTCTTGGCTGCCAAAATGAGGATGTGTAAAAGCTGAGGAACAGCTTTTGTCAGTGGTGGGAGCAGTCCTGGGAGAGGATCGAACTGAAGGCACAGCTTTGCGGTTCTCAGCACCAGCACTGGAGTGCTCACCAAAGCTCAGGGAGCTCCCACAGCCCACCCCGAGCATTGCTGAGCCCAGCCACGTCCATGTGTCCGTCCTGTCCTCCCAGAGGTGGGCATATCTGACAGCTCCCTGCAGAGAGAAAACAAAACTCAGCTCCCCCCAGCCCAGTGCCCCTCCTGGCTCCCCGGGATACATGTGTGGGGAATTTCAAAGAGGCTGCTCTTCCCAGGAAGGAGCCCTGTCTGCCATCCTCTTGGAGACAACACATCGTCCCTGTCACAACTGTCCTCGGGCACTGCCCTGCTGCAAGGACACAATCAGGGAGGTGAAACCCATCAGAATCATAGGATCTGAGACCGGGAGAGGTCCTGCCAGGAGCAGAGGCACCTTCCACTAGACCAGGTTGCTCCAAGCCCTGTCCAACCTGGCCTTAAAGAATTCCAGGGATGGGGCAGCCACAGCTTCTCTCAGCAACCTGTGCCAGCACCCTCATAGCCAAGAATGTCTTCCTAATATTCAATCTAAACCTTTCAATTTAAAGCCATTCCCCCCTTGTCATATCACCACACGAACCCCATGAGATCCCTGATGCCCACGGATGTTTCACCACCCTGCCCACTGCCCTCAGGAGGCTGGGAGGAAGGGGAAGGTGAGGTGGTGGGAGGCTTCCAGGGAGCAGCTGAACACACAGTGTCAGGAGAGCAGGTGAGCTACAAGACATCTTGAGTTTGCTTTCCTCCAGGACTGTCTCCAGGCTTTTTGCAAGCTGGAAGCAAAGCTTTGCCCACAGGGAGCCATCACAGGTCCCTCATCCCTACCTTCTCCTGGACATGTGCAGACACAAGCTGAGGCTGCCACCGTCTTGTCTGTGGGGGCACTGCTGCCTCACATGCTCACAGCTGCCAGCTCTCTCTACAAAACCTGTATGAACAGCAGCCCCTCGTACTGGCTGCCCTCTGCCACATTTGGCTGAAACCCACGTCTGCTCCAGGAGATGCAGGACAGGTACAGGTGCTGGGGAGGGATGCTGTCTGTGGCTGCAGGGCCAAGCTCTTGCTGGTGAAAAAGGTGGAAATGTCTCGGAAAGCTATATGATAACATGCTTTATGTGCAGCATTTATGAACTAGTTCTGCTGCTCGGAGATGTTTCACTGCCTGGAAATTTCAGAGGATGCAGCAGCCATGCTGAAAGGGACCTCCAGGTTCTCTCACATTCATGGTGGGGCTGTCACCTGTCACAGGTCAGGTTGTCCTGTAGCACCATGTTCCCCATCCCATCCCATCCAGGGATGTGGCATGTCCTTGCTGAGCATGGCTGGGGTCCTGCCAGCCTCTCCTGATTGCAGGCTCTTCTGCTGCCTCCTCCCACCAGCATGGACCCCTGGGGCTCTCTGAACAGGTAATCCCAGGCCACTGCAAGCACAAGTGTGTGGTGGCACCTGCACAGACACAGTGTGGGCACAGGACCTGTGGCATGGAGGGGTGAGAGCTCAGCTTCTGGCTCAGGTGTGGGAACAGGACTCAGAAAGCATGAGAGAAACTGAGTCAGGAACAGCACTGAGGAGACTCACACCTCCTGTCAGGCTGGATTTTCCCAAAACCTGACAGGGCTGTGCTGGAAACCACAAGCCATGCCTGTGCCTATTCCCTGAAGTATCAGAGCATTGATAAAGAAGTGAACTGAAATCAAGGTGCCTGGAAAAGCAAGGATCCAGGGAGAAAGGCCCTGTATTGGTAGGAGACACTCTTTTTTTGCATGGTGACATCATGCACAGAAATGAGCCCATGGCCAGAGAAGGGACCACACATCAGCAAGTTCCATCCTCTTTTCATCTCTCTGTGCAGAAAAGCCAAAGATTTCACTAGAGCTTTTGTTTCCTTTGCAAAACCTGTCCTCAAGAAACCTTTGCCTCTAGTTATGAAAAGCCCTTTTCCACACCAGGCACAGCTTCCCCTGATCTCTTATTTCAACTACTGCCCCACTCAGACCTACCTTGACTTCCCTGTGCTCCTCAGATCCAGTTCCTCCTCCTGCCTCAGCAATTCTCAAGTCTCTCAGCCACATTCTACTTCATCCAAATCTGTCCTAGACACCTTCCTTTTCCCACCACCCTTTCCTCCCTGTCTCCTGAAGAGCTCCATCACTTGCACAAGGTGCCCCCGTATGATGTTCACAGGTCTCAGCAGGACTCAGTCATGGAACTGCCTTTATGGAGCAGGCAGATTCATCTCTTCTGTGAAGAATCTGGAGTCAGGGAGGCTGTTGCTCTGCTCCCGAGACCCTGCAGAGCCCAGAGATATCCAGGTCCCCAGGTTTGTTCCTCCGGGCACATCAAAGAGCACAACCTTTTGTTTAGGGTCTGTTTGAAGTTTGCTGCCAATTTTTGGTATGCATGCAGTGGTGCTTGGCTCCTGCTTGTTCCTGGAATAAATGCTCATTGCATTGCTCTTAAATGATTGGAGACATCCAATTTTAATCTTTTATTCATAATCTTCTTCCAGCTCAGACATAGAAAAGAAAAACACATAAATTCAAAACCTGTGAGAATTGAAAATTTCATAAGTGCTGCTGACCCTCCACTGGCAGCTCTGAATGTGAGAGAAATAAAGGAATTGTAATAAGGAACCTCATCTTTTGATAACAGGTTTAGAGGAGCCAGGCGTTAAATGGGGCTTCATCCCTCCCTGCTGTGTGTCCATGCAGGATGGGGTCAGTCCTGCTGAGCAGAGAGCACAATCCTGCTGCTCCTGCCTCTCTGTCATCTCCTGCATCTCCATCTCCTCACCTCTGCACTGAGGTGTGAGCTCACCTGGTGACTTTGGGACATGTTCTGCCCATGTTGCAGCTCCCATTGGTCCCCAGCCTCATGTCCCACCAAAACACGTCCACCCAAACCGTTTCTGTCCTCCCACATTCCCTCAGCTCCTGTCCAGGCACAAAGACCATTGGTCCCCATTGTCTGCATTTCATCCCTCACCTCTCCTCTTTAGAATCATGGGATCATAGAATCGTGGAATATCCTGAGTTGGAAGGGACTCAAAAGGATTATTGAGTCCAACTCCTGGACCTGTACAGGACACCCCAACAATCCCACCATGTCCTCGAGAGCATTGTCCAAACACAACTTGAGCTCTGTCAACCTTGAGGCTGTGACCACTGTCCTGGGGAGCCTGTTCAGTGCCTGACCACCTTCTGGGGGAAGAACATTTTCCTGAGATCCAAACTTCCCAGCACAGCTTCATTCCATCCTTTTGGGTCCTTGATACACCCATCATTTGCACAGTTCTGTGCTTGGGAAGGACATGTTACCTGTTACCTGCTCAGTGCCACCCCCCTGCTCCCTCTGTCCCACTTCCTGCTCCCTGCAAGGGTCACTTTTCAACGCAGCTTTGTGAGGGGAAGTTCAGAATGTGGGGAGGAAATGAGACACATTATGAATAATAAGAAATCTTTAAGAGTAAGTGACTCTGGGGTCAGGCAGACACCAGTGAGTACTGGGAACAATTTCACCTTCTTTCAGCATCAGCAAAATGAAAATAATGTGTCATGGTTGGGATTTGAGATCAACAAGTTCCAAAGCCTTTATCCTTTTCACAAGTTCCCCATGTGGTGTGCAACCCCTTAGTCTTTTTAAATCAGTAAACAATTTCTTGGGATTTTTTTTTTTTTTGTACTTCCAGGGATAAGCAGGAAAGTGTGTAGGGAAATGTTCCCAGCTTTTCATCCAGAAATCTTTCTGGCACTTGCAGATAGTCTGCAATTTCCTTCCAGAAGGACCAGTATAAGCAGGAGATGCAGTAACTGTGCACTGGGATTTCCCAAAACACAACTGCCATGAGTTTTCGCTCAGGAAATTTGAAAGGCTCTGTTGTTTGACTGGATACTGGGGACTTTTGACAGCCCACTCAGAAGAGCAGGTGTAACTGTGCCTGAGTTGCTGGAGGAAGGCCCCACAAACAGCTGAGGGATGAGGGTCTTGCTCACGTTCTGCAAAACCTCACATCTCAAGCTCCATGGGCTACGACACGAGTCCCTGAGGAGCTGAGCTGTCAGAGGATCCCCTGGCACTCCCCCCCGAGTGAGGTCCTTTAGGTTGCATTCCATGGACTGCCCTGAATGCAGATCGTGTAACTGGAGGTTAAGTCAGGCTGCTTATTCCAGGTTCCCTTTTACACCCAAAGCAGAGGAAGGTACCTTCACAGGCAGGAGATGAAGTGCCATTCCTTTCCTCCTTTCCCTGTTACAGCAGGTGACTGCTCCAGGGAAGCCCTCCTAATCTCATACCTGCCTTTCTGCTCTGAGTTCTGCCCCATATTCTCAGCCCTGCAGCAGAAGTCAGAGTTGCTGCAGTCCTGGCTCATCCCTCCCCAAGCCTGGCTTGCTTGAGGTGGGGAGACACTGGCCTGATGGCAGAGCAGGCAGTTCTGTCATCCTGGGATGAGCTATGCTGCTATCTCATTCATTGATGGTGCTTTCCAAGCTGTGACCTATGGAATACTTCAAAACACACACAGAACTTAACCCATAATCCTTCCAAGGGTTAAAGCAGCAGCTGGGGCTGATATGTCTATCTTACATCAGATTATCCTGAGTAATTTACTTAGACATGATGCTAAATGACTGTGCTAAAAGCAGAGAGAGAAGGTGTTCTGGGAATACAGCCTTTCTTGGCAGACTGAGCTGGTATGTGATCAGACAGGAATCATATCAGTAAATCCGAAGGCGAGTTCACCGTCTGTTCCCGGCGGGCAGGGAGCACTCCTGACCCCGCAGAGCCGTGCGGGGCTGCGCTGGCGGGCGGGATGCGGAGCTGGGGCGGCTCGCAGGGCTCTGCAGGGGCTCTGCAGGGGCTCTGCAGGTCCAGACTGCCACCTCCAGGCACACTGAGCTCGCAGAGCCTCGCGTGCTAATGGCACAGCCAAACTGGGCCTGGGCAGCTGGAAAGGAAATGCTTCAGAGATGAGTTATTGGAAGCTTGGGGTAATGCTGGGTGTGAGTAGAAAAGAAAAGCTGTTTTACTAGGGAAAGACCAGCTCCCAGTGGGGCAAGCTGGAATAAAGTCTCTTGGAAGGAGGAGTGAAAATCGTGAAGGCTCTTTTGATACAGGAGGAGGTTTGTTTGATGGCATATATGAGCCAGGGTGTCCATCCCCTCTCCTGGGATGGAAGAATTTGCCTCTTGACCAGCCCCTTCACACAGACAGGTTCCCTAAGTTCTTCTCCCCAAGGGGTTTGCTGCTGAGCCAGTTCCTCTCTCAGCCATCAGGGTCCCGGCCCCAGCCCCTCCAGATGGGACACTCCCTGTCTCACAGTTGGGTTCAGCTCTGGAAACACGGAGCAGTGCAGGAGGTCTGAAAATACAGCTCTGTGTCCTGGAGAAATGTCCCCAGTGATGGGCCTTTGCCAGGACTGCAATTTCATGGCAATTTCTTCAATAATGACACACCTTTGCCTCATGTTCCTGGGGGCTGTAAGCAGGGTGGTGCCCTGGGCATGGTCCCCAGGGTTTTTGACAAAGTGATGCTGTAGTCGCTGTGGGCCCCTACCCACACAGCTCAGTGGGTGCACACCAGCACGGCTGAGTGTCCCTGCCCCTACCTGAGGGCAGGAGCCAGGCACCAGGACTGATCCTTCCATGGATCAAATGTTTGTGTCTGAGAAATGTAAGAAAACTTTGTGCATTCTGTACAATGCGAACACTGGCTTTATTAATAACTGAAATAAATTAGTGAAATGTGTGTCCTTGGTGAAGTGTGACAGGTCCCAGCACTCCCAGGCTGTCCCACTGTGCCCAGTGCCAGCACTGGACATGAGCAAAGTATGATGTGATTGTTATCCCTGTCTGCATGATATGGTGGGAGTCTGAGCAGAACCTGCACAGGTGTTTGCACTGCACAGAATGTGGAGGGCTGGGATGAGGTGACCTTCAGTGATTCCTTCCAACTATATTTATCAGAGTATTGTTTGTGTTGGAAGGGACCTTAAAGCTCATCTCATTCCAACACCCTGCCATGGGCTGGGACGCCTTTCTCTGGACCAGGTTGCTCCAAGCCCCATCCAGCCTGATCTTAGACACTTCCAGGGACGGGGCAGCCACAGTTCCTCGGGGGAAAAGAGAAGCATCAGGGTTATAAGGATGTGAAATGGGGTAGGTGAGGGGGAATTCAGAGCACAGGGCTTGTAAGCTCAACCCTCAGCACAGGGGAGACTGCCCAGGAGCAGCTTGTCCAGCCTAGTGGCCAGTGCTTCTGGAAAGGAGGCACCAGAGAGAAGGGTGGAATGGGGGACTGGGAGGAAGGAGGCTCTGGATGAGCTGTCACGATAACCTGATAGAGAGCTAGTGCAGGACGGGCTGGGAGGACCCGGCTGCACAGTGCCATGGGCAGCCAGGCTGACCTTTCCCCACAGCCAGGGTGGGGAGCAGAGCTGGAGCTTGGGAATGGTCACTTCCATACCTGAAGGGCTGTGAGCATGCAAGCAGGCAGTGACATGTTTAAAGCCAAACCTGAGCTCTATAACCTACCCTGTGCTATGGTGCCCTTTTGGCTTTATATGACAAGAAAAATATGCTCCTTTCCTGAATATGTCCTGCAACTCATGTGCTGGTTGCCAGGCTCATTCACTGGAGGGCAGTTGGATCACAGCTAAATATCCACAGGAAGGGTTTTTTCACAAGCTTACTTACAAGATAGTTCAGCTCAGACTTCAGGGAATGAGGGCAGAGGTTTTACTGGTTTGGGGTTTTTTTTTCCTTATTTTTAAAACAATGTCTGCATTTCCAGAAGAAGTTAAACCTGGGTCTGGGAAAACCTGCAAGAGACCCCTGAGATTCAGAGGAGTCTTTACATGCAAGATATCCTGTGCTTGCATCATCTCCTGCATGAGATGCTCCTACAGAGCAATGACTTGGTGAATTTGGGGAGTCTTGTCCCAGCCCACAGCACAGCACCCACCCCAGGAAGCCAACAAACGATCCTCTTGGCTCTTCCCTGTCCCTATGGGCACATTCTAAACATACTCCTGCTTTGCAGGAAGCATCTTTCACATGTGGGAGGCTTTTTGGCGTGAGGAAGGTGGTGGCTAGCTGAGTATCTCATTGCTAGCCCCCCTGAAGCAGCTGAAGTGTCCTCTAGTCTCACTGCAAATGGTGGTAGCTCTATGCAGACCAGGAAAATAACAGACAAGGAGATGGATCATGGGAAGAAGGATTTTTATTGTCCAGGAGGATATGCACACTCTTGAACATAAAAGGCAAACCCTGCCCCGCCATCCCTGCAGCCAGGAGTAGCCCAGTGACCCCACGCTGCAGGATCTGACTCATGAACCACCTGGAAAGGGGCCATCTGGCAGCTCCCAGCCTCAGATCCTGCAGCCCACCTGACCAGGGTTGCCCAGCAAACCCCAAGGACACAGGTCTGTGGCACTGGTCTGATCTTTGCTCTTACCATTGTGTCCATGACAGACTCACCCTTCAGGGAGTCCCAAATGTTGGGAAGGGAGGACATAGCCAGCACCCACCACCCTGTGCTGCAGGGCTTGGGCTGACCTCTGTCACATGCTGGCTGCAGGGAAGGAGTGTGACAGGGCTGAGTGCAGGACACAGGGTGCAATACAAATGAAACAACACATTGCATCTGTCCCCCATTACAAAAAGCTTCCATAGGAAGAAGTAAAGTGCCCGCCATAGTCAGAGAATCCATCAGGACATAAGGGCCCTGCATGGAAAGCCAAGCCAGCCCTGGAAAGGCCAGTTTAGCCAGGATTATTGCAGCTGAGAAATGGCTTTAACCCTCCCCCCACCCCCCCTTGTGCCTAAACTGCCCTGGGAGGAACAGCCAGGTCCTACCACTACCTGCATTGAAGTGATGCTGGGTTTGCTGTGCCAGTGCTAAGGCTGGGGTGCTGTGGGCCAAGCTAGACCCTGGCAGTGAATGTGGCTTCCCTCCAGCCCTTCTCCTCTCCAGCCCCCGCTCCCCTGTCAAGCTCCCAGCAGATTTTTTTTGCAGTGAGTTCAGCCCCATAACTGAGGCTTCTGTGCTTTGAGACCATTTTTGTGTACTTAACTTCCTATTTCAGTAAAACAGTTCCTAAACCCATAGAAAATTGTATTTACATCAAAAAGAAACTTTCCCAGCCCACAGCCTGCCCCTCTCCCCAGTTCATCTGCAGCTCTGCAGCCAGCTCAGCCTCTTGGACCTGCTCCACACATCTTTGGAGGCCATGGCTCAGCACCAGGCAAGCTTACCCAAAGAGATGTTCCTGTGGGGCAGAGGAGGCCCATCACCCTCCCGGTCATTGGAGTCACCAGCTGGGTAGTGCTGGAGCTCCTCTGTGCCCAGACCCCTGTCCCCAGACACAGGACTAGCAGCTGGAAATGCTGGCAGGACCCCACTCTGCAGGTGACCTGGCAGCCCTGGGCACAGGCAGCCTAGTGATGGCACAGCTCTTGGTTTCTCTAGGACAATATAAAAACAAAGACGAGTTTGACAGATGTTTCTCTATCACTCCATCATGTAAGATGGGAGCACAGTCTCCCACTCCTCTCTGTTCTGGGGGAGGCCAGGATGGTTCCGCTGGAGGAGAAACCTGAGCTTGTGGCCCTAGAAAATGTGCCTGGGATGTCCTGGATGGCTGTGCTGGATCCAAGGAGGAGCCATGCTGGTGGGTTGAAGAGGTGGAGAGTGTCCTGCAGCACCCTGGGGCTTCTGGAGGCTCCAGGTAGGCAGCCTTGGACAACTCTCCTAAATGCTGGGAAGTCTCCTCTGAAGGCAGAGACAGCTGTTCCTGGCACTGCCACCTTGTACTCTGTTCCCTGCCCTCCTGTGCTCGGTAGAGGGTGGACCATGAAGTTACCTGGTGCAGTTCAGGACATCCAGGCTGGAGTACACTGGAAGGTACTGGGAGCAGGGCTGTCTCTGCTGTGTGGTAGTCTGTGGAGCCCTGCTAGGTTCAGAGGTCCAAGGAACACCCCTGCTGCCCAATCCAAAGGATCTGTGTGCCATGGCAAGCCCCGTCCCACTGCTCCTGGTATTGCTGATGAGTCTGATACCCCTCCACCGGCAGGTGCAGCTGGGACCATCCCATTGTGTGAAGGGGCTGCCACCTGTCCTGCATAGTTGTGTGGAGACCCCCAGTCCCACAGGGACATAGTAGAGAGGCATGACGTGTCCCTTGCCCATTTGGAAGGCTGCTCCCCCTTCAGATGAGGGAAGGAGGCAGCAGAATCACTGAGGTATCTGGAATGCCATGTTCCCACCAATGCTGAAATCAAAGAGATGCTGCTGGGGCTCCAGCTCCTGGTCTGGTGCCCCTTTTCCTGCTCACCGCCCTGTTGCCCCTTCGCCAGGGTAAGTGTTAAGGAATGCTCGATGTGGGTCTGCAGAACTGATGATCAGAGATGTCTCCTGGGGCCACTTGTGTTCAGCAGCTGAGATCTCATGGCCTGAATGCTGCTCAAGATCTTCTTCTGGTGGCCCATCATGGTGATGCCCAGACTTCGAACATCCCTGGAGAACAAAGACACTGCCAGACAAAGACACCTGTACCAGGCCCCACGGAGACAACTGCACCCCATGGACCAGCTTGGGACCCTTGGCCTGGCTCCTCTCTACTTGCCCATCAGCACAAGTCTGGTCCTGCTGTGGGTCCCTGGGCATCCTCCCAGGGACAGAGAGGCTGCCCTTGCCTTGGGCACATCCTCCTGACAGGGCCACTGTGACAACCCTGGGGGGAGCAGGAGCAGCAGGGGGATCACTGCTGACAGGCTGGTGGGTGACAAGATTGATGCTCTGAAATTGGATTCAGTTTTAGTGAGATGCCTTCAGATAACAGAGTCAGAAGATGGATGGATGATGAGCCATCCACACTCAAAAGCTTTCCTGATGTGCATGAGAAACAAGGATCACTATCAGCTTGATCCCACAGCTAAGGCCCCACATACAGCCCCTGATTGATGCACATGACAGCCCCTCTGTCTGTCTGTCTATCTGTCTGTCTTCCCTTTCCCTGCCTCCTTCTCTACCTCCCACACCTTAGCTGAGGTGTGCTCTGGCACGTCCTTCCCCAGCCACAGGGTTCACCATCTAGCAATTCCAAGCCTTTTGATAGGGAACAAGTCTGCTTAGAGGCAGAAAAGGAGGGAACAGGTCTGCTTAGAGGCAGAAAAGGCTGCTGCCAGCCCTATTACTAACGGTAACAGCAAGACATTGGAGATGTAACCCTGTGCAGGCATAAGGCTGGGAGCAAGTGTAGTTCTTTTCTTTTCTGGTAGTGCCTGGATGCTCCAATCTGGAAACTCCCCAGACAGGTGAGAGACCAAACTCCTTACAGCAGCAGGAGGATGATGGTGAGACACATCTTCTCCTGTGTTCCTTATTTCATCCAGCCTTGGCCATGTGTCAGCAACCTTCTAGTCCCCCCAGGGTCCCCCTAGATGGTGACTCCCTTCCTGGCTGCAGTGGCTGGGAACCAGTCCTGTACCCACAGGGGCTGGCAAAGCTCCAAGGTAACCCCCAGCTGCATTTGTTTCCCAGTGATCCCAGAGAAGCTGTGCAGTATGGCACAGTCACACTCTGGTCCAGAAATGTCTTTTGCAGAGGAAAGAAAGGTGAGAAGCACAAGGAGTGAGCAACCTTCTGCCTGACCTGGCTGTGACCAGCAGTTTGGGTTATGTGACCTCCTGAAGCACCTTGCAACCCAAATTACCTATGGGCCTCTGGTAACATTGGAGACCCACCACAGAGCACTGGAGGTGACTTGGTACTCCCCTGCTTTCTCTCAAAGCTCAGCATGGACTTGGACATTGTCCCAGGTCTCAACACCATTTCCCTAGAGATGTGTCTCTGGCACCAGGGACCAATTAGATTGAGCCAGCCAAGGCAGAATGGTCACTGTTTGGCACTAGTGGGTTGGTGCAGGGACACTCAACCCCTGCTGTTTGTTCTCTGGTACTCACTCGATGTTCATGCGCATCACCATGCCCAGGGAGGAGTACCCAGCCATGGCAAAGTTGTCCCGGTAGTGTCCCAGCCGGATGGAGTCCAGCCAGTCCTCCACAGTCAAGCAGCTGGTCAGGTCGAGGAGACTCCTGTCCAAGCGTGTTTGCGTGAACCTGGCAGCAGGACAGAAGGGATTAGACCAGGAGGTGTTGATCTGAGGTGACTTGGCTGTGAGGTCCATCTAAATTCACCTACAGAATCACTAAGATTGGAAAAGCCCTCCAAGATCATGAAGTTCAACTATTAACTTGATTCATAAATACTGTCATGTTTACCACTAAACCATGGACCCAAGGGCTCCATCCACACATCTTTTAAATCCCACAAGGGATATTGACTCTACTACTGCCCTAGGCAGCCTGTACCAGTGCCTGACCACTCTTTCCATGAAGAAATTTTCCTCAATATCCAATCTAAACCTCCCCTGGCACAACTTGAGGCCATTTCCTCTTGTACTGTCACTTGTTCCTTGGGAGAAGAGTCCAACTCCCACTTGGCTCCCCTCTCCTGTCAGGGAGTTGTAGAGAGCAAGAAGGTCACCTCTGAGCCTCCTTTTTTTCCCAGCTGAGCCCCCCCAGCTCCCTTATCCACTCCTTAAATGACTGACTGTTCAGACCCTTTCCCAGCTCCCTTATCCTTCTCTGGACATGCTCCAGCCACTCAATGTCTGTCTTGTCATGAGGTACCCAAAACCGATCCCAGAATTCAAGGTGCCTCACTAGCACAGGGGATAGCCACTGCCCTCATCCCACTGGCCACACTATGGCTGGTACAAGCCAGGTGTCATTTGCCTTCTTGGCCACCTGGGCACGTACCTGTGACCCTGCAGGACCTGCAGGACCAGACAGAGAGAGCCCTCGCAGGCTGGTAAAGGCAGGGACATTAGTGCATGGGCGCTGCTGCACATACTTAACCTTGGCACAGAGATGCCATGGTTGGGAGCAAGGTGGTGAAGTGAAGAAAGCTTCCCACCACCCACGACAGCCTGTGCCCAGGGGCCCTGTACATGTCCATGGTCCCAAGGGAAACAATTTGTGACACAGCTGAGCAGAAATATCCCTTATTTCCATGACCCACATGCTCTGCCCAGCATCAGCCATCAGCGCCTGTCAGGCAGGTCAGGGGGCCTTCACCTGCTCACAGTGGCTGTGCACTTCAGGTTGTCGGGGTTGCGGATCAGCTTGTCCAGGATGCCAACGATCTGGGAGAAGCGTGGCCTCTCGCTGCGGTCCTTCTGCCAGCAATCCAGCATGAGCTGGTGCAGGGTGGTGGGGCAGCCCATGGGGGCAGGCAGGCGGTAGCCTTCCTCCACGGAGTTAATGACCTGGAAGGAAACCACACACCGAGGTGGAACTGCACCCCCACCCGACTCCCAGACCCCCACATGGGAAGATCCCTGATGTGTGAGCTGCTGGGGCCATCAGATGGGGAGCAGAGGGATGTACACAAGCTTCATGCTAAACAACAGTTTAGCTGAGTGCAGAGCTGACACCATACACATACAGGAAATCACTGCTATGACAGCAGAGCTATTTAGTGGTCTAGTGGCCTAAAATATTGCAGCTTCCCTTCAGCAGACAAGCCATGAGAGCTGCACTTACACTCAGTTGTTGTACAGCCAGGGCTCATCACTGCTCAGCAAGACTGAAGAAAACCCTGGTTGAAGGAATTGCTTGGAGAAGGTAGTGTAAGCCACTACATTTATGCCCTGCTGTCACTAAAGCCACTTCTAAAATAATAAAAACACTAGGAAAACAGGGAACTCTCAGGACTACCAAAGCAGGGAGAAGTTTATAGCCTCCACAGGTAAAAAAAAAGTCCTGTGGTTCTGCAGAGTCAAAAATACTCATTTTAATGTCTCCTTTTGGAAATGTTGACCTCAGGTTGTAGGCACAATTATAATCTACATTTCCCTACAGATTTTATGCTGCTCTTGAGGTGAGAGAGGCCCCACATAAATCACACAAGCCCAAAGCCCACGGCTGGGTGGTGCCAGCCTTAGGCTCTCTGTAGCCTCACCTGGGCAGTGGAAGTGATGGACCTCTAGCATTGGGACTGACAGGCTCATGCAGTGGGGCTGCAGTGAGCCCAGGGAACCCCTGGCCCCTTCCAGAAAGGTGGCACAACATGTGCTGAATCTCTCCTGCCAGCAGAAAGGCTTGTCCAGAGCAGCAGGCAGGGATGGGGACACTTATGGTGCACACAGCCAGAGTGGCAGGGACCTCCAGGCCTGCATTCATACCAGGGACTTGAGTCAGTGCCCCCAGGAACTCCACAGGCTTGGAAAAGGCCAGCAGGTAGGTCAATATATGAGCTCAGGTCACTTGGATCACCTTCCCAACAGCAGGTGGGAACCATGGGGCTGCAAAGATTGAGCAGAGCAGGGATGGACAGCACTGTGATGTCCCCACAGAGGGGACATGCATACTGTGCACAGCGCTGTGAGGATGTAAGGAGAGGCAAGAGCTGACCTTTGGGCCTGTTTTCCCCAGCCCCCTGCTAGGCTGGCTTGGAGCAGGGCAGGAGGAGGGGCAGGCTGGTCCCCTTGCTGCCCCACACCCACTCACATCCCGGTTGGTCATGTTCCAGTAGGGCCGCTCGCCGTAGGCCAGCACCTCCCACATCACGATGCCGTAGCTCCACACATCACTGGCTGAGGAGAACTTGCGGTACGCGATGGCCTCCGGAGCCGTCCAGCGGATGGGGATCTTCCCCCCCTGGAAAAGTGAGCAACAGTGGAGGCTCAGAGCAGGCAGGGCTCAGCATCTCAACCTCTGCATCTGGGACAGCTGTTGGACATGCAAAAAGCTGAGGTGGCATTTTCTGGAAAGGACTGAGGAGGTAACCCACATGAGATAAACCTGGAGGTGTATGTGAAGGATGACTTCAAGGTGTTTCCAGTAGAGCAAGGAGAATAGTGTGCTGTTTTACAAGGTCTTCCTGCACAATTATGTCCCTCAGTGCTCAAGAGATAGGAATTCAAAGTGATGAAGGGCTCCAGGGCTACCAAAGCACACAAGCACAGAGCTGACCCTGGGTGTGAGCAGAGAGCCTGACCAGATATGGAAAGTGATGGATTGTGCTCTCTGTCCATTCCTGCTTCAGTAGGCAAGCATCGAGGATATCTTGAATTAAGGGACCATGCTGACAAAAAGCAATATAGACTAAGAATACATTTAAGCTGGAAATGTGGTTGCCAGCCATCCAAAGAGGAAAGTTGTGGTGTAGGGAATATTGTGTGGGTTCCCAGAGCATCTGAGGCAGGAATGGTATGCCTGGGAACCCCTTTCAGGTATCCCTGTATAGGGAGAGTTGCCTCCACTCAGCTGAGTCCTGCCTGCTCTGGCACATGCCTTGATAGGGACTGAAGATAAATAATGCATCCTTTGGGAGAGTCCCTTTGGGGAAGTAATCTCCTAAGCAGGTCAAGGACAACAGAGAAGGAGCACAAGTTTATGAACACAAAAGCATCCATGTTTTCAGGGTACCCCATCTGAGAGCTTGCCACAGATTCTGCCTTTGTTACTGCATTCTTGTGGTTCAGCTCTATCCACATTGTACACCCAGTCCTCCTCCTGAGCAACCAGCTCTGGTGTGTTTCACTGCGCCAAGATACCTCAAAGCAGCAGAAACCAAGCAATGGGAACCTTCCCTAAAGTTAAATTATCTGGAATAGCATCCTATTTCTTGAGATACCAGAGGGAGCAAGTGAATGCAAAGACACATAAACGGTGAGTCCCTCTGTTTCTCTTCTCCACTTAGCTGAAGTCAAGAGCATGAAGGCCACGTTCTTCAGGCTGGGCCACTGTGCACTCATCCCTCAGAGCTGCAGCTGCTCTGGGACATGCTCTGCATGGCCATCAGCTACCCCAAAGCAACCTAAAGTTCTTTCTGCTCCTTTTGGCCCTTCTGAGAAATGATGCTCAGAATTCTCAGCTTTAGCTCCAAACTGGCCTCCATAAAGGACTCTTTGTCCACGACAAGTGTGCCAGGCGAGCACACTAATTCTTTTCATGGCCGGAGAAGAACAAAATGAGCTCTTTGCATTTAATATAATTTATGTATTTCATGAAAATGTATGATTTTGTTTCTGCTGACCTCCCATGGAGGAGCACATCAAGTTCCAGAGCTATCAGGTTGTCCAAAAAAATCTCAAAATGGCTTCACAGACAAAGGTGTCCTACATAAAACAAAATCACAGGTCGCAAAACCAATTCCCACCTTTTCCACATCCATGAATGAGGCAGAGTCATATGCTAAAACTAGTGTGTGGCCATGATACTGAAGAGTGGACCAGGACAGTCACCTACGGACTGATGGCTCAAGGACAACTGAGGAGTGGATGGAACTACACAGTCTAGGAAAGGACTCCAACAGGGACGTGTAGGCCACACACACCCACAGGAGAAGTTGTTCAGGGATGTTTGATCAACTCCCTGCCCCACATCCTGCTTCTCTGTTCACTGGACACTCAGTTCTGGGATGTCCCTGTGTGACGTACAATGCATTAAGGCTCAGAAGTTCTCTGGGTTCAAGTTGTTGGCCCAGATGTCAGCAGTGAGGTGATATCACCATTCCTGCCCTACTTATTTTGACTTGAGTGTCTCTAACTTTTACATCTGTCAGTGGCCTGGGGCAACAGTGGTCAGGAAGGACCAACACTGGCAGCCACCCACCGTGGTGGTATAGGCAGCATCGGGGTCGTCCTCCAGGATGCGGGAGAGGCCGAAATCAGACACCTTGCAGACCAGGTTGCTGTTGACCAGGATGTTGCGGGCAGCCAGGTCCCGGTGCACGTAGCCCAGGTCCGACAGGTACCTCATGCCTGCTCCGATGCCACGCAACATCCCCACCAGCTGGATGATGGTGAACTGCCCATCATGTTTCTGGAAAGGAAAAAGCCCAGAGTTCATTTGCAGTTTTCACTACCATCCTGTTGCTGCTGCTGTCATTAAACCACCCCTGTAGTGCCTCTCACCTTTTGGCTTAGTGCCTCCTCTGACCCCAGTGCCTCCTGCCTGTCCCCTGCCCACTTCCTGCCCTCTCAGTGGCCCTGACATGTGCTCAGGCAGTTGTCCCTGCCTTTCCAGTATCACTCCAGGGAGTCAGACATGATGCCTGGAGCCTGTGTCTGCTAGAGAGGTGAGAGCTCAGCACACACAGCTCTCCCACCTGGCTTGCAGTGTCTGTGAGGTTGAGGAGCAGGAACCAGCCTTTCCTCCAGCTGCTCAGCCCAGGGGAATGTGCAATGAATAAAAATACAAACTTGTTCCTTACCCTGAGGAAGGTGTCTAGCGAGCCGTTCTCCATGTATTCAGTAACAATCATTACCAATTTGCCTGTAGAAGACAAGGGAGGTCAAGTTAGCAGACAAGTCACCTTCCTCTGGGAAGGCCAGTGCCAAGTTTTTACTGGGAGAGACATGAATGCAGGCCTGTGGGTCTCTGGCAGCCACTCAGAGTGGTCTCACCCCCGCATGGGGCAGGACTGGCACAACAGTAGGGATGTGGCAATAACTCAGACAGGTACCCCCACCTCCGGGTGCTATTGATGTGGACAGGTCAGCTTTGTTATCCTACTGACATTTGCATCCCATTAGCATAATACTTTACATCGGGATGTGCCTTTTTGAAGGAGGACTTCAAATTATGATTCAATACAGGCAGCCTTTAAAATAAACGCTATTGAGCAGGACATCTCCCAAACCAATAATCTTGACCTGGTGCACACTGCAGAGCAAGGTGTGGAACTGGCACTGCGAAGTTTGTCCTGTAAGAGATGGCACAGGGGTGGGTGGAGGGCACCCCTGGTAAATATACATCTGAAAAGTCTGGACAGATGAAGGATGGAGTGCATCCAAAATGAGCCCTGACCTCCATCTCTCAGGTTGCCCACAGGGAAATACATCCCAACTCTGCCCCATCATACAGTCCCTTCCTTGCCAACCACATACTCCTGGTCACCACCCCCTCCAGGTGGATGACGTTGGGGTGATCGAACTGTGCCATGATGCTGGCTTCGCTCAGGAAGTCTCGTCTCTGCTTCTCCGTGTAGCCTGACTTTAGTGCCTTGATAGCCACGGGAATCTCCCTCTTCCCTGGCAGCTTCAGGCGGCCATAGCACACCTCTCCAGACTCCCCTGCAAGACAAGGGAAGGTGAGGGCATGGAGAGCTCCTCAGCTTCTCACACTCACCTACGAACACCATGAATCATCCAGCCTACCAGTATATTCACAGCCCCTCTGGATTTCCGTGTGGATTTCAATCCCCTTCAACCCCTCTAGGATTCTGAAATCCTCTGAAAGGATTGCCCAGCTTTGGCTTCCAATGCTGGAAGGGTGGGAACATCAGAAACCACCTCTCTCTGTTGCCTTTTTCTAAAGGCGATGGGCCAAGAGCAGTGATTACAGTGGCACTTTCTTTACTGCTTTTAATGAACAAATTTGGGAGCCTCAGACTAGCATGAATGACCCTCATCCAGGCTTCCTCCTGATGCTCTGGGTTAAGCCCTTGGGGTGCTGCTAGTGAAGTTCAAGGTCCATCTCTGCCCCATGTTTCCCTGCAAGCCTTGTTTATATGTAAAATTCCCTTTTGTTCTGAAAATTTACCATTTCGCTTACAATTTCATTTGCATCTTGTCACCCCAGGTTTCAAAACAGGGTGGTACGTTGGAGCACCCACATGGGACAGGCTGAGCCATCTGCTGTGTCAGCCTGAGCTGTCGGTGCCACACCTGCTGACAAGCAGCCCCCTGCTCCAGGCTGCTTCCAAAGGGCTCATTTCACACACCAAACCCCCTACTCTATTCATGGTTTTGATCTCACAAGGATAAGGAGCAGATGAAGCCCCTCTCAGCACTGTTATGGTCCCAGCAGGCCATCAGCACAGCACAACCTCAGATCACAAATTTCCCTGAGCAGACATGATGCAAAGAGGCAGCTGGGCCCCAGGACTCACCAGACCCAATGACCTTCTCAATCTTGATCCGAGAGGCCTCTATTTCACGGGTGAACTCATGCACAGCTTGGCAGGGGTCCTCATAAGCATGGGGGTCCACATAGAACTTGGACTCCGGGAATTTCACTGCCAGGTTTCAAAGGGGAGACAGGAGATGAGCTCTCTCAGGCAGACCCAGTGGGAAGGAGGGGCACCCAGTAGCTGGGCAGAGGACGGGCAGGGCCAGGACTTCAAGGGTCAAGAGGCTGAGGAGTCACAGAGGTGCAGCCCAAGGAATCTTAAGTCACTCTTTGGCCTAGCAGTGTCCTCAGAACAGTCCGGGACCTGGTGATTGTCCCTCTCTATCACAAACCCACCCCTACCCCTGCTGTCTGAGATGATCTTACTTCAGTCTCATCGCACATTGTTCTACTCTTCAACACTGTTACCAGGACACCCCTGGAGCCAGAGCCCCCACTCAGCTCTTCTAATGCACACTCCCAGAAGCAGGCAGGAGTCAAAACCCTTCCCCCTGGAAACCACAGCAGTGTCAGGGGGTAACAGCCTAGCTTTGTGCCCATCAGCAGGGGTGGAGACCTTCACAGGGAGAGTCTTACCTTGCCCATTCTGATAATGCATCTTCTCCTCATCAGAGTCCTGGAAAGCCTTGCTGTACCCACAGTGCCTGCCACAGGGGGACAAGGGTCAGAAGAGCTGTCCATGTCCCTCACTCCCACAAGTGAAACAAGGATAAAGCCCAGAAATGGTTAACTGGATCAGTAGAAACTGTTCAACACCTGCCTTGCTTGAGTTAATAGGAGAACATGGAGATGTGGTCTGTTCAAATCACTGGACCTGATCTTAGAAAACTCTACACAATCAACCTAGCACCATTAATCATGTCAGTGCAGACATTTGAATAGAGCAAAGTGGCCTTAAGCCAGTAGTTTCTGTAAGCTTCAGTGACTAGGTCATGAACAATGAAGCTGAAGAAGTTAAAGGGGAGTTAAAGATCCCTAGAGTGAGGCCAAAGACTGGAAATGACCACCTAACTCTGACACCAAAAGAAGATTCTGGAAGGCTCTGCCCAGACTCTGCTTAGTCTCTGCCTAGTCATTAATTTGTATCATCAGATATTGAAATCTTATTATGATGCAAAATTGTATGTTGTAATCATGTAGTGAAATGTATCAAATGGCTCATTTTGCACTGTTGATTCGAAGCTAGTTTGTCCAGCATGAGCTGGCTGGCTTTGCAGGGCTGCTTGAATAAACACCTTTGCTGCTAAAAGAACAAACTCTCTTAGCAGTTCCTTTCATACTGAGGTTTTTCAGCATCAGAAGCATCCCAAAGGCAGGGTGGAAGGCGGAGCACGCTGGGGCTGTGGGCAGTCAAGGAGGAACCAGAGTTAACACTTGACCCTCCACCAGCTGCATCCCTGCATCTTGCTGGACGGACACTTTGGCCTGGATCAAGGTACTTTCCAGGTGGTCTCCATGGCCTGGCAGTGCTAAAAGCTACAGTCCTTTTGGAGTGCATGCCTGGGCTCCACATGCCTGGCTCAGCCATGTGGCACAGACTCCCTTGAATCTGTCTGATGGAGAAAAGCACTCTCCATTTCTGACCTACCCCCCAACCCATCCAGTCAGCCCTCATACTGGTAGTAGTACTGCTACTGCTATTGCTATTGCTAGTGCCACTGATATTCCATATATTATATATATATGTATATATACTGATTTATTGCTATTCTGCCTCCTGGCATGAGAGAAAGATCTGGAGTTTGGCTCTGTCTCAGGGAAAGTGGGGACCCCCAAATGAAGTCTCTTGGCTGTTTCTTAACCCCTGACCTATGGATCCTATGGACAAACTGAAAGGAGAAAAGTCTCACTCAAGTTCTCCCATCCCTCCTGTCCCTCTTGGAGACCTCCAGAAGACCCCACCGGCCTCCAGAAAACATTTACCTCTTCTTGCAGATCAGGACCACCAGCAAGGCAACAAGGCCAGTAATGAGTGTCAGGCAGATCCAAACAATCGTCATCGTGTCATACCGGAGAGACACTGTGAGAAGCAGGGTAGGAAGGAGGTGAGCTGGGTAGGGAATGCTCTGCTGAGCTCAGAAATGTATCTACTAAAATGAGGTTATGGTATTCAAAGATAAAACACTATCCCTGTCCATTCCCAGCTTTGGGCTCCTCCCAGTGTACAGGGACCATTTACATGTGGGGAAATTAAGCAGAGAGCTAATAAAGCCATGGTGACACAGCAAACCAGGACACAAGTTTGCCCCAGGACCTTTACAAGTCTTCTGTGCCCTAACTGCTCTGTCCTTCCTCCCTCTTCTTTCTAATGGATAAGCAAAGAATCACAGAATCACTGCGTTTGGAAAAGACTTCTAAGATCACTGAGTCCAACCATTAACCCAGCACTGCCAAGCCCATCCCTAGACCACGTCCCCAAGTGGCACATCCACATGCCTTTTAAACACTTCCAGGCATGGTGACTCCACCAGTGTCCTGAGCAACCTCTTCCAATGGCTGATCATCCTTTCAGTGAAGAAATGTTTCCTAATATACAATCTAAACCTCAACTGTTGCAACTTGATGCTGTTTCCTCTTGACCTAAATATCTAAGGAGGACAACCTCAAGCAATCCTTCCAGGCTGAAATACCAGGAGATGTGCCTCCAGGCTCTCTTCCTGTGTGACAGAGGAACAATAGCCATGGAGAAGGACATCACTATCCCCCATGCTCCATGCCCCACACTTCCCACACCCCACAACTGCACATGCTCACCTGGCTTCCCAGTTTCCACCTCCACAGTCTGACTGAATCTCCCACAGCCAGCCGAGGTGCGAGCCCGAACCTGGAAAATGTAGCGGGTTGCAGGCTTGAGGCCAGAGATGGTGGCAGTGGTGCTCTTGGATTTCAGAGTCGAATAGCTCTGCATTTCTTTGTCCTGGGGAAAAACAACACCAAAAACCTCACTGCATCAGTACTGCAACCACAAAGTCTTCCAAAGAAGCCCTTTGTGCAAGGCTGGCTGATGGCAGGGACTGGTCTGCAGCAGCAAGCTCAGCATTACCTTCTCATAGTACTTGATCTCGTACTCCAGGATGATGCCGTTGGGCTGGTCTGGCTCTTGCCACAGCAAGGTGACACTGTTCTGGCCTGTGCTCTCCTGATGCACCACCACCACCTGTGACGGGGCTGGGGATGCAGACACAGGATGTTAGGTGCCTGCTGAGGGGGTCCTGTGCGGAGGGGGCAGCAGGAGACAGCAGCACAGAAGGGTGGAACTGGAGCCCCAAGCAGGACCCCTGGTTTAAAACACGTTTATGGTTCAATTAATGCCACGTGGAGACAAGTGCTGTGATAGGGATTTCAAACAGGCTTTTCCCTTGCTTCAGCCTCCTCAATCTTCTTCCCACAGAGTAAGCAGCTCTCAGGAAATGAGAGAGGAGGGCACTGTCCCAGCACAGGCAGGAGGGAACACCGGTGTTTTGCTGTGATCTGGAGCCAGAGAGGAGAAGGGGCAGTGAGGTTGGAGAGGTCATGGAGATCCCTAACAAGACCATGACCCCTCTTGTCCAATCTGGGGTAAAGGGAGAGGGGCAGAGAAAGAGAGAAAAGGGAGATGATAAATGCCCAGAGGGGTGGTCAGGGTCTGAGTACCAGTCTAAAGGTGTCCTAGGTGTGCTTTCCTCCCCTGGGGTACTTGTCACCTTCCCAGGCCTGAGCTGAGAGCCTGTGAATCAGTTCTTGTACCTGCCATGCCCCAGCTGGAGCTGTCACTGCTGGAGGAACCAACTCACCAGTCTCTTTTCCCACTGGGAAATTTCCCGCTGGAAGTTCCCCAGAGAGTGCAGTGGGTGCTGTGATGGCCAGGTGCAGCCATTGGGTCCAACTCACAGGAAGGGTTCAGACACCTCTTGTGTGCCAAACTGCTGGGGGGAAACGGGATTTGGCAGCTCTGGAGAAGACAGAGCTGTCAAGGCTGCAGTGCAGGAGTGTCATTGGAGCAGCAGAGAGACCAAAAGAGGCCCCAGTGGCTGCAGAAGCAGTGGGGCACCTAGGGCCTGAAAGGCAGCAGTTTGAGCTCAGTTCGTCTTTGGGCTGCCTCCTCTGAGAAGCAGAAAATGCTGTTGGTACACAGTACTCCGGGCGGGAAGGATGGTGGGAATTAGTTAAACTCCATGGGCCTGGGCAATGCCATTGCTCCAAACACCCCCAAGGGCATCTGTGCTGCATCTGCCTCAGCCGTGCTCAGCTGTTGGAGCTGAGGGACAAGGGTGACCAGCACCCAGCATGAGCAGGACCCCTGAGCAGTGCATAAAAGGTCCCTCAGTCCCCTGGAGGGCAGGGGTGCTCTGCTGTGTGCAGCAGCTGGAGCACTGTCCAGCATGGCAAATAAACTACCTGCCCTGCTGGTTTCACAGCACCTGCAGCACTTTGCAGCAGAGAGGTTGAAATGAGAATATTCAGCACTTCCTGAGAGCAGCTCCCTCCGAGACATCAGGCTGAGGCATCTCTTCAGCACTTGAAGGGATCAGGAGGGATTGAGCCAGCAGGACTGAGCCATAGCCATGTGCTGCAGAAGTGCTATGGCCTGGCATTAGTGACAAAAAAGCCTGTTCTCATGCCAGCCTTGCAGTGAGGCTCACCAAGTTTCTCCCACTGGCACCCCTGCCATGAGAGCAGGGGCTCAGCATTGCGGGAAGTCTCTGTGGGCTAATTCCAAACTGTGAGGATTAACAAGGAGCGTCAGTCTCTGCCCTGACTTCTCTGCCCACAGCATGCTCCATGGAAAAAGGCTCTGGAAGATGCCCCGGTGACCCTGGAGCAAAGTTCTGTCCCACCGGGGCTAGAGCACTGCTCAGAAGAATTTTCTGCAGAAAGAGCATTTTGCAGCAAGGGATTTGCAGAGGTGAGACATGTGGGGGAGATGCTTTTCCCAGCAAACATTGCTGTCACCTGCCAGGGCCTGGAATTAGTGTGAGCTAAGAGCAGAGCATGAACTGCTCCCCAGCCCTTTGGGAAGGGCCAGAAGGCTGGAGGAACAGTCTGAAAGATTCATGCTCCACTCAGTGTTCCTGTCAATAAACAAGTGTTCTCTGTGCCCCCTGGCTCCTGCAGAAAAGGAGCCTCCAACAGCAGCTGCAGTCTGAAGTGGAGGGAAAGGAGGAGGAAAAAGGGCACCATGAAGCAGAGAAGGGTAAGAGTTGCCTTGGGAAGCAACTTGTCCTACCTCAGCTCCCTGAACCCACCTCCAGCAGAAGAGAGGACAGGGGTCACATCTCCTGGAGGTCCCAAGCCCATCACCTAACCAGCCCTTCTCTGTTAGAGCAGGTTCTGGCTCCCACAGATACTGCCTGGAGCACCATCAGAGCAACATCAGCATCACTCACACAGGCAAAATGCAGAGGGGGGTGTCTGCTCCTCCTACCTGCCTGGTTTGTCGTAATGTTGGCGACTGCAGCTCTCCTGGACTCCAGGCTGAGGTCGGAGACGCCATTGACGGCCTCCACCCAGAAGGAGTAGTTGGTGTGTGCCAGGAGGTTGGTCACGGTCAGGGCCCCCTGCACCAGGCTCATCTGCTGGGGCACAAAGCGGATGCCACTGCCACAGGTCTCACACGGCCCCGAGTCCCCCACACAGCGCCGGCACAGCACATTGTACACGATGTCAGCACGGCCCCCCTTGTCCAGGGGTGGGCCCCACTCCAGAGTCACCGAGGTGCCATTCACACTGGAGATCAGGTTCACAGGAGCAGAGGGCGGGCCTGGGAGAGAGGCAGAGGTTCAGGCAGAGCAGGTGGTGCTGGGGTGTTGGGAATGGTGGAGCATGGGACCAACAGAGAGATGTGCCTTGGGCAGCTGGTACCTGAGCACACAAACAGTGCTGCAGGGAACACAGAACTGCCCAGACAGGGGAACACTCCAAACACAACGAAGCAAAGACAGACAGGGTTCAGGGTGAAATGTCACGGAGGTAAGATGCTCTGGCTCAAGACTCCAAATGCAAGAGCTGTTCTGGGGGAAGCAGGAAGCAATGGTGGTGCATGACACTTTATGGGGAAGAGCCAAGGTGTTGACGAGCTGGATCTGCTCATCTAAAGGGAAGGGTAAACTCACATTTCCTGGAGAGATTAATAAGCTTGGGTGGATAACCCTTAGGGAAACTCAAGTCAGATGTTGCTGACCTGTCTTTCACCCTGACCTCAGCTAGCAGCCCCACGCCTTTCTGTCCTCCTGGACCAGCTACAGAAAGGAGGACTCCTCCTGGGATGTTATCCCCTTTTAAGAGCACTGTGGCCCTCAAAGCAGCTGACTGCAGAGAGCTGAGCTGAGACCATATGGCAAGCCATAGTGCCACTGTACACCCACAGAGAAGGAGAGCACAGCAATGCTTCAGCTGCCCCCATGGCTGCTCAGAGGTGTCTGACCACTCTGCACTTCTGCAAAGAAAAGCAGAAAAAGTTGGAGTTGGGAGTGGTGGAGGGGAGGGGTGTGTTGGTCTCTTCTCCCACGGAACAAGTGACATAACCAGAGGAAATAGCCTCAAGTTGTGCCAGGAGTGGGTTAGATGGGATATTAGAGAAAACTTCTTCAGAGAAAGGGTGGTCAGACATTGGAACAGACCACTCAGGGCAGTGGTGAATTGTTCAAAAAACTTGTGGATATGGCACCTGGGGACATGGTTTAGTGGTGAACATGGTGGTGCTGGGCTGATGAAAGGACTTCATGATTGTAAAGGTTTTTTCAACCTTAATTATTCTGGCCAGGGATGTTTTGAGAGCAGGATGACACAGGATGAGACACAGAGACAGTGAGGGAGTGCAGCTCGATGGGTTTCAGCTCATGCCCGAACAGAGACTCAGGGCTCTAGAGAGCCTTGGCCAGCATATACAGGGGTAAGGGTGAGCCAGGCTCAGTCAGGGAGCGGCTGCTGTGCCCAAGGATGTGCCACCTGCCCCACTGCAGTGTGTATGGGCAGCAGGGTAGCCAGGGCAGGGGGTGCTCAGGGGGTACTCACGTGTGCAGGCAGCTGAGGGAGGGTCCTGCACTGCCCGGTAGAAGCTGCTGTCGCAGCGGCACACGCGGGCTGCCCGGCTCTCCGAGTGGCTGTGCAAGGGGCACTTGGCACACAGCTGGTCCCCAGGGGCCGACTTGTAAAATCCCAGCTGGCAGGCTGCAAGGGGAAGGGCAGAGGTCAGAGGAGCCTCCCACAACTAAGAGGATCTCATCAGCACAAAGCTGGACCGTGCTCACTTAGCGCATGAGAAACCAGCCCTTCTCCCCAGCACCTGCATGAGTTCCCTCCAGCTGTCCAGCTGCAAACTGGGCTCTGTGACAACTTCTGTCTGTCCTCTGGACTGCACCTACTGCCATGCTGGCACCCATTTCCCCTTTGGTCAACAATCAAACTTGGGTGCCTCTGTCACTCCTGAGCTGCCTGCAAAGCTCCAGGTGTTCTCTTTGTGTCTCTGTCCAGAGCTCTTCCTAGTGCAGCCACTCTCTGGCCCAAGGACAGGGAGCCCACTGCCCACTCCCTGCAGAGGGACAGTGAGGACAAATGAGCCAGCCTTGAAAAAAATAAGTTTTTTTTCTTACAACACAACCTGCCTGCAGTTCCTCTGCCTTCTCCTGATGCAGAGCTCATCCCATGCCATGGCTGGCATTGCTGTGCTCCATCTCCCTCTCCCAGCAGCCTCTCGGGTGGATCATTTGTCACACAAACAAGCAGCTTGTCCCTTGTTAGGAAAATCAATTCGTTCAAGAGTGACATGTGGCATGTCAGGTATCTGGGGGTGGAAGGATCTGCCCTCTCTTGCAGATTTCGATTCCAAATAAGGAAAAGCAGGCTCTGTCTGGGTCCCTGCACTCATGAAGTACTTTTAGGATCAGTTCCAGTGATTCAAGAATTATTCCTAGCTCTGATTCATCTCTGTTTTTCCCACTGAGGTAGTAATGTCTTCATTTTCCCGTCTTTACCTCCAGTGGCCAGATTTGCATACAGCCTCAATTTTTGCTTCCAAGCATGTAGAAGGGTTTTGTTTGTGATCCACATCTGAGGTGGGCTGGGTCCCTTTATGCTACTTGTTTTGTTTCTAGGTGCTGATTCATTTTCTTTTTAATAAAACTCTTTTCCTTGCCATGGATCTCCCTGGACTGACTGCTACCAGCATATTCCACCTATCACACATCGCACAGTAATACAAGAGCCTTTTTATAACTAAGCTTCTTTAGCAATGGCAGCTGAAGGTAGTGCTCCAGCCACACACATCCCTCGTGTGGGGACCTCTTGCTGGTCCCTCTTCAGACTCTGTCTCCAGTTTCTGTGGCACTTTTGCACCAAGGGCTCCTTTAACAGCAGGGGACTGATACCACCAGCAGGATGGTGGTACATGTGCTGCATGTGCCAGATGGTGGTATTGCAGGTTGGTGTCACATCCTAGTACAGAAAAGGCCAGCAGTTCCAGAGTTTGCTCCTAGACTCTTGCTCCTCCACTCCCCAAAGGGCATCAGAGCAGAAATGCCTGAACTTGATGCCAGGCTCTGATGCTGACTGGTCATGATGATACCACATACCAAGAGATTCAGGGACTTTCTACCCTTGCCAAATGCCCTCTGATGCTGCAGCACCCTCTGATTTGCAGCCCTTTGGTTTTGAGTGCAAGACTGACACAAGCACTAATACACTCTGTTCTCAGATGGAGACAAATTTGGGACATAGACAGCTGGTGAAAAAAAATTAAACAAAACCCCCAAACAACAAACCCCCCCTCCACCAAACAACAAAATAAATCTGTAAGAAAGAAAATTTCCCAATTTTGTCATGTGGGAAAGGATGAAGACACAGAATGGACACAGATGGGAGCTGAGCAATGGGACAGCCCCAGTTGGTCCTGGGCAGATGCAGGTCAGGAACTGCTGCCCTCAACCTGCATGAATCTCCCTTGGACCTGCAAACCACCATCATCTCTATCCATGCAGCAACGAGCAGCCAGGGACTCATGATTCCAGAGGCACTGGAGTGGTTCCCTTCACCAATATTTAATTAAGGGCAGAGAAATCAGTGCTACCTCAGGTATGGAGAGACAGGCAGCAGGAAGGATGGGAAAATGAAGCGCAGCAGATTTGCACAGAGCAATTGTAATCACTTAGCATTTAATGCTGTAAAAAACCCATTAATTACCTGTAGCAATGAGTCACAATTATTTTAGATGCACTCAAGGGGAAAATTATACTAAATGACAAATTGCAGGTGAATTTGTGCACCAGGGCAGAGCCATCAGGAGCCAGCTCCTGGCACACAGACAGCATGAGTACACAAGCAAGACTGGGGAGCATCTGGGGACGGGGCAGGCACTGCTCAGAGGAGTCAGGCACCTCTGGGCATCTCAGTACCTGCTTCAGAGGGAAGCAAGACACGTGTGCAAAGCCTTTCACAGGCATAGGAGAGGGCACCAGCTTGAAGCTGCATAAGGTATGAAATCCCTACAGTGCAGGATGCCAGGCATGTCCTGCTCTGGATTGAGCTCTCTCATGCCAGGCCAGTGACACATGGAAGACCAGGATCTCCTGGGTTAGCTCTGGGAAGAGCAAACAGCAAAGAAGTGGCCAGCAGGAAAAATTCAATCAAATGCACTAAGTATAAAATCCAATAGGCTCCACAGCCATAGTTGGGCACACACAGAAACCTCTCAAATCTGAAGCCACCACTGAGATGCAGAGCGGTTGTTCCGCTGTCTTCACTGCAGCCAACTACTGCTATCTGCCAAAAGTGCCCTCCCAGGAACCCTGCAAAAGGTGAGGTTTCTTTTTTCCCCAGTATTTTATGCAATTGATATCCTTGCTCTTGTCTGAGGGTCTCAGATCCTGCCTCTTTGTGAACTACCAGAAGTCCTGCTACTGGTGTCCTCCTGTCCCTAGTGCCATTGCCCTGTAACAGCCAGCCCAGGCTGCCTGTCCCTGCTCTTTTATCTCATGGTGTGGTTTTGCAGTGCATGTGGGACAGTAGCAACCATTCACCTGCCACAGCTCAAGACTTGCACACTACACTCAGCTTGTAGCCTATGCAGACCTGTCTGGTCCCAGTATCACCAACAGTCTTCAAATCCCAACCCTAAACCCGCACTTGGCAGGGAACATCTCTCCCTATATTGCATAGGTGAGTGCCCAATGATCAACTTCAAACCTGTCTGGGTCAGTTCCATGGGGCTTCCACTGCTGCCCCCACCCTGCACAGCACATCTCACCTGTTTTCCCTGCCCACCGTACCCAGTCTCACACATCATCTGCCCAAGGGAGCAGCAGGTTTGTCTCAGGAACAGTGAGCGTGGGGAGGGATCTGCCAGCCATCTGGAGTTTGGTCCATTTGTTTCCCTCCTTCTCCATCCTCTGGGGACAGGACAACATCTGCTAATAACCTGGCAGAGCTCAGGAGATGATGGATGGACCTGTCAAGGATACGCTGGCCAGGAATGAGCTGCTCTTCTCACTCTGTAGTGGCTGTCTGTGACTGGTGCTCTGCTGGTGGTCCCGGTGGGACCACCAAGGGCTGCTTTGGTGGGGCTGCAAATACAAGCATTGACCCCATGTCACTCCCTCTCAACTTCATCC
This sequence comes from Xenops minutus, assembly GCA_035221455.1. Lineage (NCBI taxonomy): Eukaryota > Metazoa > Chordata > Aves > Passeriformes > Furnariidae > Xenops > Xenops minutus. Next base: position 380,277 of record JAWWEE010000052.1, on the reverse strand, counting down.
TCAGTCAAGGAAGTTTGGGCAGGGTGAGGGCATGGCTGAGAGGATGCCATGGGGCAGTTCTGTGACACCTGTGCCATCAACTGCCCCCTTTCCTGACCCTTCAACAGATCTGGGCATCTGCAAGCACCAGAAGAGCAGTCATGTACCTCCTTCTGGCCATGTGGGAAAGAGATAGAGATGGAAATAGAGCTGTCACAGCCACTGTGACAGCCAGAGGCAGGCACCAGTCCCGGAGCCCTCCAGGCTGTAGAAGCCAGCACAGAAAATCCAGTTCCTTTCAATCCAGTTTCAGCATGATGCCTCCAATCTCAGCTCCCATATGACACAGACACTGAAACAGAAGTAGGTTATTCTCAGTCATGTCTTAAAAAGAGGCATCTGCCTCAGTGCCCAAAATTCTGTGGTTTTGCATGGCTGTGCTTCCCTTTCCCTGCAATTTCAGGCCAGCACAGGCTCTGGGCTGGTCAGTGGTCTGGAGGGTGCTTTGAGGCCTGGCTGGGCTCATGCTCTGAGGCAAACTCCTGGTCTGTAGATCATGCATTGCCTCACAGCCCTGCTGATGTTCACACATCCTTTTTGTGCTCTTGCCCCTGCACCCTCTGGTCACTGCCTTACCTCTGTCCTCTGAGTGTCACGTTAGCCTGACCACAGCCCAGCTCCCCCCTGCAGCCCTTTTTCATAGCTCAAAACCCTTCCCACCCTCAGTAAAACCCATCATACCACTACACACACCTGAAATTTTCTCTATGAGCCCAGACTCCAGCTCACATCACTGCTGCTTGGCCCTTCTTTACATAATTAACCCACCTCACACTCCTTTGCAGACCTGAGTGTTTCAGAGGAGGGAACAAGGGCAGTTTTTCACCCATGAAGACTTTGCAAAGCAGAATCCTATGCATCAGGCTGCCAGCAAATGGCACATGCAGCAAAGGACACCCTGCACCCTTCTTGCTAACACCCAGATTTCACTGCCACCAGGACAAATTGTACAAGGATGGTCCTGCTCTTCCAAGTGGAGTCATTCCATTTGGAGTGCTGGGCAAGCTGAAACTTCAAAGATCATCCAGCTCCCCCGCACTCCCATGGACAGGGACACCTTCCACTAGACCAGATTGCTCAGAGTCCCAGCCAACTTGATTTCAACCCTGTTGGACACACACCTGACTCTTTTCTGCTCTTCTTCCCCACCTCTTAAAAAAATAAAATAAAATAAAAAAAAAGTAAAAAACATCCAAATCCCAGTTTGCTTCAAGTGCTGCTTCTGCTGTCTAGTGCAGACATTCTTTTGTGGGAGTGGAGGTGATGCTGTGCAGACTTGTGTAGGTGACACACACTGGCATGCTCAGAGCAAAGGCATTTTATAAAGCTTATCTGGCGAAATACTGCATCTTGCAGGAGTCAGATGGAAACAGGCAGCCTAATGCCAGAATTAGAAAAAAAGCTGTTTTCCAAACTCAGTCTTGTCAAAGGGTTTCAGACAGAACTATCCAAATCTTCTGAAAAAAACCCCCAGATTTCATCAGAGCAAAACCACACCCATAAAGGTGAAGGAGGAAGGAGTGGTGCCAAATGGGAACATTCCCGAAGGTAACGGTGCTGGACATAAGCCTCATGCTTTCTGCTGCGAGGCAGAAATGAACAAAGGACATGCAAACCCACAAAACACCAAGAGCTTCATCCCACCCCTGTCAGGAGCTGGAATGCAGCTTTGGGGGGGCATGTGAGCCCTCTCACCACATCCATATGGTTATGGATGTGTAGAGGGACTGAGCTGCAAAAGAAGGGTTCCCAGCTCTCCAGTGAGTGAAGAGTATCACAGGGGCCAGCACAGTGCTCACCCATGCACAGCTGAACTCCCCCCGCCTATGGATCCCTTACTCCTCCATGGAGAAGTGTCAGTAGCAGCAGCTTGTTTTCAGAAAGGGAAGAAGTCATCACACAAGCAGTGATACGGTTGGGATCTGGAGCTCATGCCAAGTACAGAACAATTTTTTGGCAGGGTCCTACTGCTCTGTGGAACGAGGAGCATCTTTCCCATTCAAGACAATCACACCAAGCCTCTGAATATGCTGGTGGGGAATTTGAGGTCCACAGCCCTCCACTGTGTTACACTATCCCCAGTGTAAGGACTGGCGCAAAATTCCAGGTCTTTCCTGCAGTCTGTCTGTGTCCAAACCCTCCAACAACAGCTTCCCAGGCACCTGCACACTGCAAATCCAGAGCAACAACCTGTGTTCATTACCTGAACTTGGCCAAATTCTGTGGAAGAGTTCAAACAGGAAAAACCCAGACAAAAAACCACATTCCCAAACTGGTGAATGTCTTTGAGTGCTGCCAGTTCAATTACTCATAGCCCAGCTGCTCTTTGGCACTTCTTAGAGGGGCCACAGATATCTACTAAGCACAAATGACATTTGTTTCATCCCTATCACTACCCTGAACTCCAGCCTAGCATCATTATCACCCTTTATATCTGTCAGTGGAGAAACACAGAAAACTCAGAGGAAAAGTGGCAAATGATAAAATATTTAGCCAGGGACAAAACCTGTACTGTTGTGCTGGTGGGACAAGGGCAGCTCTGCAGGTACCTCTGTCCTTTTTGCTTATTCCTTACCAGAAAGCTAAATAAATGTGGTTAGGTGCTGAGGTGTTGCTTTGTTTTATTTTCCAAGTAACTGCAATTAGCCACTGGGTTTTAGACGAGGGAGTGAGGGTGCTGAGGTATTAGGATCATGTTGTCCAGCCACCTGCCTTCTGCAGCATCCTCCCTGGGCTGAATCAGGCACACACACAGAGCAGCACCTCTTGGATCCAAACAGACCAGCACCTATGGCTGTGACTATGAGATGAAAGTCCTGGTATAAGGCAAGTGTGAATCTAAGGATCCCATCCTAGGGCTGGACAAGCCTTTAGGGGAAGAAGTCTTTCCTGATGAAATAAAAAAAAAAAAAAGGAAAAATAATAGGTTTAGATTAGATATTAGGAAGAAATTCTTCCCTGTGAAGAAGGTGAAGCCCTGGCACAATTCCCCCAGAGAAGTGGTGCCTGCCCCATTGCTGGAAATGTTCAAGGTCAGGTTGGACAGGGCTTGGAGCATCCTGGTCTAGAGGCAAAGGGTGGAAATGGATGAGATTTAAGGTCCCTTCAAACTCAAACCTTCCTATGATTCTATGTTCCTGGACAGTCCTACATTATGTGTTTTGGAAAACAAACTGGAGGGATTTTTAGGATGCAGAGCTTTGGGATAACCAGAAGGTGATATGGTCTCACCAGCCAGTACTGCCTGTATTTTACAAAGCATCCGATGGCCTTGAAAACCACAATGAAAACCTTAGGAGTCCCTAGCTTTCTTTGATTCCCTTGTCTGGCATCAACGAAAGGACACTTGCATAACTCCCACAGCATCATTTCAGAAATGTTCCTGCTTCTGCCCTTGGAAGCTTTATCTTGGTACACTCACAGCAGAACCCCTCTGTGGGACACCCAGGGCACTGGTGGTATCAGCTCTGGCTGTGATAGCCTGGTACCTGGCCAGCAGGCATAGGGTACTCAAAGCAGGCACCACTGAGCTGCAACAGCATCACCAATCCTTGGATTGTGGCTTGGACCTGCCATGTGTGTGCTGGGACTTGCACAGAGATTCATCTTGAAATCTGTATCAGTTTGCAAAAAAATTTGAAACATATTCCAAGATGTTTGCATAGAGCTGCAATGACAGGGTATTCTCACAGAATCATAGAATCACTGACTGGTTTGGGTTTGAAGGAACCTTAAACCTCAACTGGTTCCACTCCTTGCCATGGGCAGGGACACACACCTCCCACTGTCCCAGATCGCTCCAAGCCCTGTCCAACCTGGCCTTGGACACTTCCAGGGATGGGGCAGCCACAGCTTCTCTGGGCACCCTGTGCCAGGGCCTCCACACCCTCACAGGGAAGAATTTCCTCCTAACACCTAATCTAAATCTCTCCCTTGTCCTAACACTACATGTCCTTGTACAAAGTTCCCCTCCCCACTTTTTATAATCCCCATTTAGACACTAGAAGGGGCTCTAGGATCTCCCCAGAGCCTTCTCCAGGATGAAAAAGCCCAGCTCTGTCAGCCTGTCTCCACAGCAGAGGTGCTTCAGCCCTCAGGTCATCTTTGTGGCCTCCTCTGGACTTGACATACATTTTGACAAACATTTATCTGTCACCTTAAGGAATAGTACATGTGCTTCCAGACTGGACATGAGGGAGGACGTGCTGGACCTAAGGCAATGTATGCACTGAGATCCCAGGTTTGCTATTTGGCAGGGACATCTGTTACCCCCAGGTACATTTTTGGGTGCCCTGTGTAGTTCAGAGTCAGGGAAAAGGGATTTTACTTAAGTCAGCCCAGCAAGACCTGTGTCCTGTTTTCAAGAGAGTAATCTGTGCCATGAAGATTGTTTCATGAGGAGACACAATGCACTGAGCTCATGGTTGCTCTGGGACGGGGGAAAAATCACTGTTAGGAAAAAAGGGGAGAGAAGCTTGAGGATTCTCAGAGCATCTCTGACTTTAGAAGGAATAAGAAGTTTGAGGAGAGAAGGGAACAGAGCAAGGCTCTGGTAGTCTCCCATAACCCACTAGACTGTCTTTCCTGCTCCCTGATTGCTTCTCCACCCTTCTGCATGCAAGTAAGGGAGCACAGGTTGTGGTCTCCCTGGGTAGGTACCCAAGGCAAGCCCTGCACTGGGTAAAGGGTGGGTCCCCTCATTCCCAAGCTCAGTAAGAGCAGATCATATCTCCACCCTTCCTCCCCTTCAAGCATCAGCATCTGGACCACATCTGTTCACACAGGTTTGCTGCTGTGGCTGCAGGTCAGTGCCTAGCCCAGCTGGAGTCTGTGACTCTCACCTGCTTTCCCCTGCCAGTGGCTTCACCCGGGACATTTTGTTCCCAGGTGTGTGGGCAGGCTGTGCCCACCAGCCTGGCACATGGGTGATGGTGTTTTCTCTCCTCTTATACTATACAGCTTTGCTCCTCCCTTGCCCCACCAGCTGTGGGACAATCTCCACTGACTTTCTTCATAAAGGTCCATGCATGCAAAACTGTATTCACAAGCACATAATTACCAAGCTGGGTATTTTCTCCTCTTAATTAGCAATGCTGTGGTTCTTTAATTCCTCGATTAAAGTTGCCCACAAGGAAGGTTTAAGGTACATTAAATCTGCTGATTGGTTCATCAGCATGAACCCCACCAACTGGAAAAAATTAACTGGCTCCCAGATTGCTAACCAGACTCTCCAGATCCATTTCCACCTGCCGTGTCCCATAGGAGGCATGAAAGAGCCCAGCAGTCCCTCCTTTACTCCCACCTCACCTCAGTTTGTGAGCTGGAGGGGAAAGCACAGTGGCAAGCATCCCTCTCTTCTCTTGTCCAGAGGGCAAAGGCCATTTCTTAGATGAAGCAGAGCTGGGTAAAGTCTAACCCAAGGCCAGTTCCTCATTCAGCCACAAACATCAGACCTGTGCTCGGTGGCTGTTCTCACTCAGCCTACACACACCCATCTTCATGTGCAAATGGGCTGATGAAGCAGGAATTAGGAATTGCTCAGTTGCTGCTCCCCCATCACTGTTTTCCATCCAAAGGGAACAGCCAGGCTGAAGACCCTGAGCACAGCAGAGGGAAAACAGACAGAGGATAAGATGCTTGTTCCCAAACTTTAGACAGAAATGTCTGAGCCACTCCCTAAAGCCATGGATATACCACAAAGATGCTCTTTCGAAATGGCCTTTCTGACAAAGTCTCATCCACCTGCTCTCACAACAGGGAAGAGGGCCTGTCCCTCCCTTTTACCCTTTTCCATTTGTTAGTTTAGAGACAACACTTCCTGGGAAATTCTGTGCTCCTGAAGGTCTCAATGGCTGGATGCTGGATGGGTTTGTGCCAGCTCCCAGAGAGCAGCATCGTGATCCGTAGCCATGGCACTGTCACTGATGCTACAGAACGACTCTCTGTGCGTGTACAACCTGTGATCAGCTGAACAGATTTTGGCTCAGTTTTAAGTTTTGCTCACTGACAGCCCAAGGAATAATTCAAATCCATCCGAAAAGGTGAACCCTGATGAAAGGACCATGGATTTACCAAGGTCCATCCACCAAGGACCACCACCGCAACACAAGGTCTTGGTGGCTCAGGAGCCTGGCAGCCCTTCCTAAAAAGGGGCTGGCAGGAACTGGTTGAAGGGATGTGGTGGAGGGGCTCCTGTCCTTACCTGCCAGGTCAAGCCCCTCTGTCCATCTCTCTATCCATCCACCCACAGGACATGGTACACATCCCAGCTCTCAGCCTTTGAGGAGGGGGTTATGGGTCCTTCCCTTCCCACAGAAGTAGAACCAGGGTTAACATGCTCCCCTTTCCCATCTCTCTAATTGCACTGACCTTATTGAAATGGGTATCTTATTTGTCCTGCACAGCAGCTGCATATCAATAAGGTGAATTATGCTGATTGCCTCCTTATCTGATAAATTGCTGGGACAGATCCTCTTCTCTCCTGCTCTTGCTTATTCTGCTGTTTAGGCAGAGGAGTTGCTATTTGCTGTGTGTAAGAGATGTTAATGTGTCATGTGTGGACTGATGCATTTCAAAGAGGAAAGAGCAACGAGTCTGAGGCTGTGGGTGACAAGGTGGGGGAAGCAGAGTCCTTCAGAACCTCGAAACCAAGGGAAAAACAAGTGGGGCAGCAGGACTATGCTGTCCCAGGAGGGGTTTCATCCTTGGGATGGCTGTGGCAGAAGATACTGTAGGGCTAAATGCTGAGAATTTTAGGTCCTGTCAGATCCCAGGACGGCATCATGTGGAAATTCCTGCCCAAACCTGGTTTCTGCCCAGTGAGGCACTGCAGCATATGTGTCCAGTCACAGTTGGAGAAGGGGATCCTATGCCTCTGAAGAGGAATCAGGCAGAGGCATTAGGCACAGATATGGGGGACAAATGTCTGGTGTGATGCAGGGATGTGACACATCTGATGTCAAGCCAGCTGGCATCCTCAGGTGGTCCTGATCCCACTGCCCTCGGGCTGAGATCTGGCCCCCTTGATCCCATGGAAACTACCCCTCACGTCTTTATGACAAGCAGCAGGACATCAAAACAAGATGAAACATGTGAATCCCACTGAGATAAGTGCAGAAGTCAGACATCCCAGATATCGTGCTTCTGCCCAAAAAGAGGGGCATCCAATGTGATGGATGAGATTAAAGACATCCCTGGAAGTGTTTATGGCCACACTGGACTGGGCTTGGAGCAACCTCCGATAGTGGAAGGTGTTCCTGACCATAGCAGGGGGGTGGAAAGAGATGAGCCTTAAGGTCCCTTCCAACCCAAACCAGTCTACTCTATGACTCTGTAAAGGGGATGAGAAACAAAGAAGTTCCCCATGTTTCTACACATCCTTCACCATGTCACACCTCACCCCATCCTTTCCAGCCCCGTGGCACAACCTTCCTTCTCCTCCCAAGGGCTGGGAACAGCTCTGGCTATGATCTGGTTTACTGAGCTGTCCTCCATCACTCTGGCAGGTCCTTAGAAAAATGAACATTAAAGAGGAGGGGGAGAAACCACCACTGTTCAAACATCTTTAGCTTTGACAAATAAGGCGTCCGGCTGTGAAAGGCAGAAGGAAATTAATTTGGAATCACATTTTAAACACTGCCATAGAGGCAAAGTATCTTCTCTCTAATTTCCACACATCCCCCTGCTCCCCCACCCAAGCAAAAAATGAATTTCCCTGATATTTATAGAAAGATTATTAGGGCCACTAGGAGTGATTTATATCATCTCATCCCTGTGACCGAGAATGAAAAATTGCTGGGGCGACAGCTGCTGGAATCCTGCTTTTGTTCACCTGACAATTAAAACGGCTAATTTCCAACTTCAACAGATCCACTGGCACTATAAATCACTCCAGAAATGCATTTTTCAGCCTGAAAAATGAACTCTGCCCTAATCAGGCATAAGATCAGAGATTTGCATGTGTTCGCTTTCATGTGTAAATAGACGTACTCCTGCTCCACACCCACTCACCAATGGAGATCTGGGGAAGGAGGTGTTGCCCCAGCTCACTTGATGTTGGGTGGTCATGCTGGGAGCTGGAAAAATGGGACAGGGAAAGCAGGAGGGGGAGACGACACTGAGGTCAGAGAAAGTCCAGTGACTTTTTCTGTCCTGTTTCTGATGCCACAAGCGTTGGAGAATTTTGCTGGGTCTGGATCTATCTCCATGCAGAAGGATCACCTGAGGACACGTTTGACCACACTTCCTCCTATGCCATGCCTATGGTAAGAGCAATCCCACCAGAAAAGAGCAGGAGTGCAGGAGAGAGCAAACCTGCCTGAGGAATCACAGAAAAAATGAGGCAGTCAGAGCACAGCACAGATGCCACAGCTTCCCTCAGCCTCCCAGCTTTCGGATCTCCTGGGGCAGAGTCTGCAGTACTGAAGGGCTGAAGGGTAATACAGGGAAGATAAGTTTGGCCCTTCTGAACCAACTCATAGCTCCTTGAAGTGCTGAGGCTGGACCCAGCTCTCCAGGAGGCCCTTGCTGGTGCCCACTCCCACAGTAGCATGTGCCTGGCCCCACAAACACCTTGCACCCACTCTTTAATATGGTGGAAGACCTTTTCTGAATTATTAGATCTACCTCAGAATAACTTTCAAATCAATGGTTTTGGATGGAAACACTTATGCTGCCCATCCTTCCCACTCTAGGGACCTGCAGGAGCCAGCATGGGTCTCAGCAGTCCCTAGATCTATTCCAGGCCAGTGTCGGACGTCCTAACCTTGAGTCAAGTCTCCCTAAGACAAATCCTTCACTAGACATTTCCCTGAAACTCAAACAAAGGCCCCGCACTCATATTTGTGCTGCTCCCCTCACCACGTCCCAGGAAGAAACCAAGAGCAAACAAATCTGTGAGGAGGGCTCTCCCGGGGAGCCCGAGGACCGTGCTCTGTACATACACATCCCCGTGCCAGCTGCGTGCCTGCTGCTGGTCACCCCATTCCTTATCACAGTTTGTACAGCTGGCAGCTCGCAGCCTGCCCAGCGGCACAGAGGGCCCCCAGGAAGGCTCCCCGCACCCCCAGATGCAGGGCTACGCAGTAGCCCTGGGAGGGTGAGGGATGGACGCAATGACCTTGCTTCTTTTTGCTTTCCTCCCTTTCAAACTCCAGCTGGCAGTGGGGTGTTTTGGAGAGGCCAAACAACATATTTTGGATGCATGAAGTCCCGGCAAAGGCTTGGGCAGTCCTGGGCCTCCTCAGAGGCTAGCTGTGCCAGTTTTTGTGAACAGGTGTCTGTCCTCAGTCCTTCCCCAAGGAGGGAAGAGCCCCTTGCAGCCATCCCTCCCCTTGCAGGCACTGCAGGCAAGAAGCAGCGACTCACCCATGCAGGAATCCCGCTGCTCTTCATAGCCAGCACTGCACACGCACTTCCCGATGGGCACCAACCACTCTCCCTCGGCACTGCAGTACATTTTGGGGGTGTCCCTCTCCTCCGAATGGCCCACACACTCTCCCCGCACTTCCACCAAGGAGGAGGAGTCTGCCCCAGTCACAGCCTCGGAGAAGGATGCCAAGTTCCTCACTGTAGCCGGGCACTTCTTGTAGTATACCCGTACCGAGACAATGGCGATGCACGCACCTATGTCCTGGAAGGCCAGGTAGAACCCCCTCTTGCTCAGTGGCCCCACGCCCCGCACCTCTGTGTTCAGCTTCAGGCGTCGCACCCCCAGGTCCACGTTGGTGAAGCTCTCATCCGCCGCGATGGTGTCGATCTTCATGAACTGGCTCTCCCGGGTGCTGGTGCCCAGGTCCCGGTCAGACTCCATGTAGTAGAGGTTGAAGGTCTCCTTGCAGGTGCCCAGCACACCTGGCATGCTGTTACAGTCCCTCAGTGTGAATTTGATCTCTGCATAGACCCGTCGTGCACCATCCCGCTGAACCCAGTTGGTCCGTAGCCAGTTGTTCTGGTTAGGGGTCATGACATTACAGACCTGGTAGGTGTGGATGGGGCTGAAAAACTCATCCATTTCATTGATTGAATCCCACTGTGGGACAGAGAGAGAAAAGGTCATTCCAGATGTCCCTGACCATGAGGTGAGCATGGAGCATGCAGGAGTATGCCATCTCCCACCCCAGGATGAACTCCCTCTCCTCCTGTGTCTGGTTGGGAGGTCACTGCTGCCACAAACCAAAGGGAAATGAGCAAGAGTAGACTTTAACCACTTGGGCAGTGACTGTCACAGGCCTCTTCTGCTGCAGTGCTGTGTGAGGTGCACCCTGTTTGCAGACAGGAATGCTTGCATGAGGCTGATGTTCTGGCAGAGGCTGATGGCAGAGTGTGCTTGCGAGGGCTCCAAACCCTCCAGATCATGTCTGTGAGTCCCTTTTCTTGGTACTCAGCCTGTCATTTCCAGCAGCAGCAGGAATTTCCTGCATGGTGCTCACCTGGGTCTCTTCTGGCTCATGCACTGTCCATGCACAAACTAAACAGGATGCTTTGCATCTGGAGGAGTTTCAGGGTGGATAGCACAGGGTGAAGGGGAAGCATGCAGTGAACACAGGAGTTCCAGCGAGAAATGGGGACCCACTGGGGTTCACAGCCCCCTTCTTCCCTGCAAGGTGATGTCAGTGTGGCTCCTTGGTGTGAACCCACAGCGCTCAACTCTGCTGAGAGCCTGGATGGGGGCTGGCTCTGGGAACACAGAGGCTCATGGCTTGACAGCTCTGGGGTGAAAATTCCATGTTGTAGGTTGCAGCAAACAGGATTGCAATGGAGGGTGGTCTGGGTGATTTAGAGGGACAGAGACATGGGTGTCACACAAGGGAAGGATGCTATGTGGCTTTAACTGATGAGAAGGGAGAAGTAGTGATATTTGGAATATACATGAGTTCCATAGCTGAGGAACAAGTAGAACTTAGTTGTTGGGACTACAGAACACTTCTGAGGGCTCACTTGTGCCTCTCATCTCCCTCTTGAACCTCACCAACCCCTTGCCAGGACTCAGAGACCTTCTCTGGAGGCTTCTCACCACCTCTTTAGTTCACATTCCTGCCCAAACTAGGCACTCTGATCACACCCCAACGAATCGGTCTGGAACCTCTGAATTTTTATGGGAAAAAAGGAGGAGGAAGAAGAGCAGAGGAGAATTTCAAACCTTCTGACTTTTCCCTGGACTTAGAAACAGCTTTTGAAGATGCATGAGCCCCACCGTCATGCCCAAGTCCAGCTGTGAGGGCAACCCCAGATGCAGTGCTGTAGAAGCCAGGGAAGATACTGGCACTGCTGCAAGCACTTGCTCCTCTGCCTTCCAAATCACTGCTCTCCTCCTCACCCCAACCTCAGCAACCCTCTGCCTGCATCCCACTGCCTGCACTGCCCTGGGGTCCTGGCTCTGCCTGGGAGCTGGCAGGGAGCCACTCCCACCTCACCACTGTGTACCCGTCTGTCTGGGTGGACTGGGGGAGCCAAGCAAAGCCCCAACTCTGCTGCACAGAGCAGGAAAACAAATCTTTTAAGCAACATTACATTAAAATAAACCGCCAGACTTGCTCTGACAGGGCAAAAATGGTGTTTTCTTATGTGAGTGTTTGACCCATGTTTCATTACAGACACAAAACTAACAGCAGCCCCAAGAGAAGGATGCTCAGCTCAGAGAGGCTGAGCCTGAAGCCTTCACCTCACAGACTGTGGGAGCTGACAAGGATGCAGATCTGCTGGGACAGGCACTTGCCAGCCTTGCTGTGTGGCTGCCAACACTGCAGGGACAGGACACAGCTAGGAGAGGGCAGCACACCTCCATATAGCATGAGAGATACTGGAAAGATGTACCAGTGATACCTGTAAGACAGCCCACTCCCTTCTCCCCTCTCAAATGGGAATGTCCTTCCTCATTTGACCTCCTTGACCTGCAGCTCCTGGGGAGGTGTTGTGGTGCCTTCTGCTAGCGTGAGGGTGATCAGAGCAGTCATTTCAGTGATGCACATCTTCAAAACTCCCCCAGCATCTTGCATTTAGCAGAAAACTCTGCTTCTCACTCCTAAAGAACTTAAAGCCCCCTCCCAGCACTCCCAACACCCCTCCCTGCCCCTCCCAGTGCCTCCCAGCGCCCCGCAGTGCCCCCAACACCTGGAACAGGTCGTAGTCCCAGGTGCAAACTAACACAGAAACTAATTCCAAGGGGAATATGCTGGAAAAGGGGGTGAAAGTCAAGCTACTGTCAGAGGAAAAAAATGTTTCTGGTTCATTTAAAAAACCTTGTCTTCTGAATTCCAGAAATGGCCAGGCTTGACTGAGGATCACTGAGCTAAGGTAGACAACAAGAAAAGGGGCTGGCTACCGAGGTGCTTGGCTGGAGCAGTGAGGGCAGCACCTCTCAGCTTCTCCAGCCACAAAGATGAGCTGTGACACCCAGAACACTCTCCTGCTGCTTGGCCAGGGCATACAGTGATGCTTGGAAGTACGGGCAGCATCAGGCCTGGCACAGCCCCCTGGCTTGGGCTGTGGGAGCTGCTGGCTCACTGCTCCCACACCCACCTGTGCACACACTGAGGCTCTTCTGAGGGTGTGGAAGTCACTGTCGAAATTAATCAAGCACAAATTAACACAACATCTGTTTCCTGTCTTTTCCCTGCTGAGTTTCCTGGGGGAAGTGAGGCAAAGCCGTGCCTTGGAGGAGACGTGCAGGGCAAGGGCAGAGATGGGGGGTGAGCAGGGATGCTGCCCCAATCACAGCCAGCTCCCCTCGGCGATGTCTGTGGGGCCAGGGCTCTCCAGGAGTGTCTGGCAAGGGAAAGACAAGGTTATTGTCTGCATCAAATTGGCTCCAGCTCGTGTGGTTGCTTTGTGTCTCCAGACATTTACTTCTTTCCCAAATCTGGCAAAGTTGATGCGGCTCATGACCACAGTGTCCTCACACCCTCGTGGCACTGCCAGAGCTGGCAGCATCCTCACCACTGGCAGAGCAGGGAGACAAAAATGCCCAACTCCAAACACAGGCAACAGTCAGCATCAGGGAATGTGCTGGCCTGCAGGGAAAGTGGTCTGTGAACAGTGGAGACACACGGGGGGCAGGCAGACCACCTGAACTCATGGCTTGGAAGCCACAGGTGAGTCTTCCCAGCACGCCACAAAGCAACTGAGGTCCAAGGAGGTCTGCCAGGTCGCAGCACCCATAGGGTATTTGGGATCACAGAATCATAGAATGCTTTGTGTTGGAAGGGACCATTTTGTTCCACCCCTTCGCCATGGGCAGGGACACCTTGCACTATCCCAGGCTGTTCCAAGCCCTGTCCAACCCGGCCTTGAACATTTCCAGGGATGGGGCAGCCACAGCTTCTCTGGGCAACCTGTGCCAGGGCCTCCCCACACTCACAGGGAGGAATTTCTTACTAATATTCAATCCAAATCTACCCTCCTTCAGCTTAAAGCCATTCTCCCTTATCCTATTATTGCCTGACTTGCAAAAAGTCTCTCTAAAGCCTTCCTGTAGGCCCTTCTAGACACTGGCAGGAGGATGAGAGCAACCTGATTCAGGAATTCTCATGACTGGAGGGGTTTTTCTTTTCAGCTCAGTTACAGGCTCCATGGGCAAGGAGAGGTGTCTGTGACACTGGGTACCACTGGGTGAAGAGTGCAGACCCCGTGCACACCCCCAGCATCACCAGCTCTTGGCTGATGGGTTGAAGTGGTTTTATTAACCAAAGCTCAGCTCAGCCTCACCACTGCGATAAGATCCCCCAGTGAGACAGAAATGAGGACATCACAATTAACATGGTGAGCACATGTGCTGGGGGGGACATGTTTACATCTGCATTCAGGGCTTTTGCCTAATAGTTTATATTAAAGTCAACACCACTTATAAAAAAATCTGACAGATTATGAAAGGCAAAAGATGCAAACATCAGATATCTAGGCAGCTGAGCAAGGTCTTAGAAGTCTCCCAGGGCCTGTGTAGCACAGCAGAGGAGAAAGAGTAGTGGAGGATAGACCATGTCCCCCTGGAGCAGCAGCTCAGCCTCCCACCATCCTTGCAGTGCCAAAGGATGAGGTCTCCCCAGCCCTGGGACAGCTTCGAGGAGGCATGCCAGGTCAGCCTGGCATAGTAAAGTTTTTGTGGCCACTGGGACAACCAGCACTTTTCTTCCTGGTGAGCCACAGCATGTCCCCAGGAGCTGCCAGGTCCCTTGCACCACTGTCACTGGGAGAGGAAAAAAAGAAAAGGATGTTATTGCAGCTATAAATCATTAGATGGGAGGCCTTAATGGAGATAATCCCCATGAAATCAGTCACTGCTGTGGCTAAGGAGGGATTTGTCAGGCAGTTAACTACCCTGAGTTTCACTGCAGGTGATTAACTTCTGGTAGTGACCAGCATCTGGGGAATTAGCAATAACCCAGCATTTAGTGAACAAGCACTGGGAGATGAGCTTTTTTCTCAATTACTAGACTAAATCTTTATTTTCCAATGTTCTGCTCCTACCTATCTTTTTTTTTTTTTAAAGAAAATTAATTTCACCACAGCTTGAGCTGTAACTTCATGGTATTCCTGGATCCAGTCAGAGACTTCAGCTTGGAAGAGAAACCCAAGAAATGCAACAAAGACATAAAAGTGAGGCAGGGCAGATGAGAGAGCCCCAATATCTCTTGTTCTGAGGAGAAAGAGATGACCCTGAAGGGGGTTGAAATGGAAAAGACACTGCACATCTTAGACTGGGGCCAGTGTTTTACAGGATGGGCTTGGGGCAAAGGGAGACCCTGGTCTGTGACAGACAGGGTTCACCCAGGCCATGAACTGGTTGTTGGCTGCAGGGCCAGAGCCAGGCAAAAAAAGTCCCCTGGTGTGTAGGCTTTGCTCTGCAAACAGCTTGCTCCCAGGGTATTTACAGCATCGTGAAATCCCCATCCCTGATGCACAAACACTGCTGGGAAACAGTTCTACAGGCTCATCTGTGCTCTCAGCTGGGTGTTTCAGCAAATCTGCTGCATTTCTGACAGTTTTCTTCCCGAGCACTGTAGGATGAGGGAGGAGCACTCTTGGCTAATTGTGCCCAGAGGCCTCAGGATACATCCATTTCCAAGGAACAAAGTGGCAGAAATGAGGAGCTGCAAATCTCCTCTGCAGGTCTTTCCTGGTGCTCCCACCAGCAAAGCCAACATGGAACATGCCAGGTGGGATTGTTGGGGACTATGCAGGACCAGGAGTTGGACTCGATGACCTTGGTGCATCTCTTCCAGCTCTTCCACCTGTGATAGGTGTTGGAGCAGCTGCCTGGGTGGCAGATGCCCACCAGGTCTCTGGGCTGACCCTAGCCCGTGCAGTGAGGGGGTGTTGTGGGGCCAGAACATGGAGGTGCTGATGGGCGGTGGATTTGGAGGTCATGGGCAACATGTGGGGGGTCTTTCTCCAGCACTCAAGGCACTCCTGTTCTAATAAGCTTTTGCAAAGCATCATTCAAGCTCTTTAGATACCCTGTGTCTGAACAAAATCATTTCCTGTTTGACTTTGTAAATCAAAGTAGACGATACAATAATTATTAATAATATGTTGACTTATCTCATCAGTTGTTTTAATTAGTCAGTAGAAAAGCAATTTGCAAAGGGGCCGATCAGGCTCCCTCTGATCCAGCAGGTCATGTGCCAAGCAAGGAGAGGGGAGAGAAAGGCACTGGGGCACTGGGACGTTTTGCTGGAGAGAATTGGGATATTGAGAATTGAGGTGTGGGAGGGGAAGGGGCAGCCTCTTTGACGACACTGATAAGAGTTTAATTTTCAATGCAAAGGGAATTGTTCTGGGAAAGAAGCGAGCTGCACAGCTCCTGGGAGCCCTTTGAAGTTATAATTGAGAGGAGCCGCAGCCTGCGGGACAGGGATGCTCCCAGTGACCCTTCCGCTTTCTGCACGTGTCTCAGGGATGGAGGTGAAGGGGGGTTTCGATTAAACCCCTGAGCAGCAATTACAGCCAATTACCCCTCAGTTAATTGTCTGGCAAGAGAAAATGTCAAAACAGGCCAGGCATGGCTCCCTGATGGCTTGACACTGCCCAAGGCCCACAGCTCTGCTGACCCTCACTGTGCTCATTGCTCCCAGCCTATGCTCCTCTGCTCTTGCTGATCCACAGCAAACCCAGAAGGGAAATAACCTTCCAGTGAGGGAAGTTCACTTTTCCCACAAGTGTGATGAAAACATCAGGACTTTGCAGGTGATACCCTTCCAGTTTTGTAGTACTGATCCTTTGAACTGTTGCCCTGACTATGGGCAGCTGTGGGATCTCGTGGTCCAGAGGAAGAAACCTTTGAGGCTGCTGCCTTTCATCTGGCATTCCCAGAAGACTCAGAGAGGTGGGACAGGACCTGCAGGTGCTGGAAAAGCAAGCCCTAGGGCAGTAGGGAGTGAGCTAGCAGACATAAGTCCCCTTCTGAGGCTCCTCTGGTTGGGAACCAAGGCTCTGTGCTGCTTAGTGCCATGCAAAGACCCAGGCAGAGATACTCACCTCCCAGTGTCACCCACGTGGCGGCCCTGGGGGAAAGGGAGATATGGATAAAGTAAAACAAACATGACTTCAGCTGTGGAGCCAGGGTCAGCAATTCTCTCCCTTAGCAGAAGGATGCTGTGTCTGTCCATGGATGGAACAGATACACTGTGAGGAAATCCTGCACCCTCCAGCACCTAGTGCATGCTCCAGTGCATGGTTCAGGCAGGTGAGCTGGCAAGAAGCAAAGTGGGGAGTGGGGCACTGCCATCAATTTATCAGCCAAAGTACCTAAATTAAGGAAATGGCAGCAAAAATACGTGACCTTAAAGAAAATTTGGCTTCACAGTACCTCTATACAACACCAGCAACCAAGCTCTACCCAGCCCAGGGCTTCCAGAGTCACAGCACAGTGAAGTGGGCAGGGACAGTCCCAGGGATCCTAGAAGCACTGGTCACAGATGGTGACCAGCAAGCTCAGTCCAGGGCAGAGACCACACCAGATCTCTCACATATGAGCCTGAGTCCTGTTGTAGGGTTTGCTCAGGAGGCATCTGCTCAGTGCCAAATCATGAGCACTGAGAGTTAGTGTCCTACAGCAGCTTCTCTGAGACACCAGTGCCCTATTCCACCTCCTGGTGATGGCAACTGGATCCAAATGAAATTTACTACACAAAAGGCAGGAGCTGAAGGACCAGCAGGAAGGTACAGGAATGAAATGCTCTTTCAGGATGATATGATGCAATGGCCCACAGGAAGAACCATGGTCCAGACAAGTGTTCAGACTAGCCATTATAAAATATCCATCTGGAAAAAGATAGGCAAAATTGTTTGTGCAAGAACATCACATCAAAACACAGGACTCTCCTTGATGGTGTTCAAGACAGTTTTAACAAAGGTGTGTGTTAACAGGGTAACAGGTTGGGCAAAAGCACAGGGTAAGCGCAGAGTAGAGTTAGGGACACAGCAGCATGTCCAAGAGGTGGCTTTGGCATTAGGCATTATACAACACCTAATGTTATCTTTTCCTTCCTTTGGCATTCAGTATTACTATTTATTTTTATTATTTATTATATAAGATGGAGACTTCAGATGTATTAGTGTTCAGGAGCTGCTGGGATCTGCTGCAGAGGAGCAGCACAGCAGTGACGGCCCTGAGACCCAGCCCCAGCAGCCTGCAGTCACATAATGCATAACACTTGATAGCTCAAATGGGTTGGGACCCTGGATTCATCCCCTGGATTTGTGAATGTACAGAATGTGCTGCACCTTAACCACCTATGGAAGTCCCTGATGTGGTGAAAATGAGGCTCCTTTGAACTCAGTCCTTTGCTTTGGGAGTGCAAAGCCCTGCCCAGGACAACCAGCTCAGGTGGATTAATCTTCACTAAAGTCCCTTTGGTGATGCAATGGGTCCCACCTGCATGACTGCAAGCAACAGGCATGAAGATGTGGTCACAGAGGCATTCAGAGAGCTGGACTCATGGAAGAGGATCCAGAAGGAGAGTCTTGGGCAGTGTGTGAGTGGTGGAGGATCTGACTATGGGGAGGAATTGCCTAGGGAGCAATGAAGGGCAGAGCACTGGATGTGGACAAAAATCAGCCCTGACTCACAGAAAATCGTAGAAAAATTCTCCTTCCTGGGGGAGCAGAGGAAGCCCTGGTCCCCGACTCCCTGAAGGTGTGTTGGGCTCTTCCAGGATGCCAGGATTTGGCAGCAGGGCTGAGATGAGATGACAGCTGAGTAGTGACAGGACAGGGATCCACATACAACCAAGGGCAGCCTATGAATTATGATGCAGAGGACAACATCTGCCTCCTCCAGGCAGTGGCAGGAGAAGGTCTGGTGGCTGGAGATTGAAGCCAGGCAAACCCTTAGAGCAACAGGTTTTGAATAGGGGCCTGTTAACAGAACACAGGACCTGGAGGATTTACCAGCACTAGCAGTTTTGCAGCCAAGGATGTTTTTCCCTCAAAGCTGAGCTGCTCTGAGAGCTGAATGAACTGACAGGTCTGAAGGCCTGTATTTATGCAGGAGATCACATCACATTAGTTCCGCAGTCCCCTCTGACCTTGTACCTCTCAATTTATTACATTCCCAGGATATTCAGCATTGCAACAGCTAACTGCTAAAATTAGAGCTGAGTTAACGATTTAATATATTTACATATACGATAAAGTCTGATAGAAATCTGATCACTGGTATTATTATGAGTTCACCGTTCTGATCACTCCTGCTCAAGCAGTGCAGGGACTGAAAGTCTCAAGCAACAGATCAATGAAAATTATTAGAGGCCTGGGAAGATTTCTGTGGGAGGCAGAATTGAAAAGATTAGGAGTGTTTAGTTCAGAGAGAGGATGAAAAAGAATGGACATGAAAAATCAACACAGCAGCAACAGTCAGGTAGGCACCCCAATTTTGCACGTTTTGTGCCTGCCGCAAGCCCCACTGTGCCTTGCAGTTGGTCCTGTGGGTATTTATGGGATTGTTTCTGTTCTCTAAATGAATGAGAAAAATCCTTCCAGCTGGGTCACTCTGACATCTGAAACTCACTATTTCCAAAGAGTTGCTGTGGCAGGAAAACCTGGACATGGAAATGTAAGTGAAGGGGGCATGCAGAGAGGATCCAGCCAGTGAAAATGGCAGGCTCACATGGGCATCACCACCCCGACATCCCTCTCAGCCACACCACAGGGCTGTGCGTTTGCATCCCTATTCCCCATAAGGAACCACCCACAGGGGAAGCCCCCCTGAGCCTTTTGACCAGTTCCCACAGAAACTCCTCTGATTGCAGGCCGTTGGGAGCTTCCCAGTCATTTGTGGCTATTCCCTCTGAGGCAGTGAGGAATGAAATGCTTCTTAGCACGAGTCCCAGCTCTTGAATACCCTCAAAGCTCAGGACCTGGTGACAACCTAGCCCTACCAAGGGACACAGGGGTTTAAATGGCATTTCCAAAACAACTGCATTCCCCTGCTAGTCTTTCAGGCTGGTATTTTCCCAACAGACTTGGTCTCTTCGTCCTATAAGCACTGAGCTGGGGCTGAGATGTCCATTCCCTGCCCATCCTCTGAATCTCTGCCACAGGGACCCATGGTGACCTGTCCCACTGGGTTCCCTCTGTGCCAACAGCCGCTTCATACTTACCCCATGTGAGGGATAAGTCATCCAGCCCCAGTCTCCCGGGATTGTTGATGTGTCTAGCAGGTTCACTGAAAAACACAGAAGGAAAAGGCTGAGTTAGAAAGCTTTGTCCCCATCTCCAAGGGGTGAGCAACTGAGCCACCAAGAACCTGTCCACATATGAAAATTGCTTGAATGTTCTTTGCCATCAATCTGCTGACAGGGACTGCCTGGCTGGACATGAGGTAGGTATGGATGAGGGGATGGCAGCAAGTGATGCTGCCCAGAGCTGGTAGTTCACGACAGAGTTCAGTCTTGGCTCTAGGACAGAGCACTGTGACCTTTTGGAGGAGAGGGGGCTGCAAACAACAGGTTGGAGGGGATGCAAAGCAAGGAGGGGCTGTGGGAACAAACTCCCAACACCAGGTTGTCAACCATTCCCACCCTAGGCCAACACTGATGCAACTGGAGCAACATTCCTCAGTTGGACACTTCTCCTCTGGAAGTCCTTTAGGCTCAGTTCCCTTCCAGCATCACTGGTTTGAAGTCTGCACTCCAGCAGCTGCTGTAATTGCACACTGCAGTGGCCAACTCCAGCACAAAGTGACCCCCCATGGTCCTGGCTGACACCCCACTGGCGAGGTCCATCAAAGCCAAGCCTTTCACAATCCCTGCCACCACCAGAAGCCCAGCTTAATGAGGAGTCACAGGCAAACTGCAGGAAGAGGAGAGCAGCTTGTGTGTGGGGAGAAGTGAGGATACCTTTGAATGTGCTCAGGAGCTTCCTGTAGAAACCTGTGCAGTGTCAGCAGCAGGGGGAAAACAGGATGCTGCAGCCCTGCTATCTCAGACTCATCCAAGCCCCACACCCAGATCCCACAGAACCAGGCAGAGGAGAGCCTTGCTGATGCCTGATAAGCCCCTGCCTTGCTCAGCACTGGGGGAAGGAGCCCAAGCCCCAGCTCTGCAATGCAGATCTATAGGAAGGGAGGCTTGAGAGAGGGTGCCCTGACCCTTGGGAGTGAGTGCAGTGGGCACCAACACCAGTGCCCTGATGCCTCATCACCCCTCAATAGCACCAGGATCCCACAGGGCCCTCCAGTGTGTCCAGCTTTCCCTATTGCTTTTTGTCCTGCAGCCACCCAATAAGGTCAATCCCACTTGGGATTCTGCATCCATGCTGGCTGCCTTTCCTCACCCCTGAGCAGCTTCAAAGTGGACCTCAAGGCACCTTGTCACAGCATCCCTCGGCAGCACCAGGTCTGGGCTGGTCCCCAGGTTCTGGAGGGACACTGGTCTCAGCACAAGGACTAGCTTGTCACAGTGGGGACAGGACATGTCAGGACAGCAGCTCCAGCCCTGGCAGAGCCCAGACTTAGCATGAGGCTGGTCCCTGCAGCCCGAGGAATGGGTGCCACTTTCTTTTACCATTCCCAGGCAGGGAAGGAGAGGAGGGGAGAGAGGAGCAGAGACGTGAGCTGGCTGTGAAACACCCATACGTCATGCTCCTGACAGAGCAGATTAGGAGCTTTTGAGGCATTTATTAATGTTAGCAGAACAATTTGAAAGAATTTCCAGGGTTTCTTGTGTGGCTCCACTGGCCTAACAGCAGGCCAAGCCCCTCCACTCCCTGCACAGTACTGCTCCCACTGCTAAAGAGGCCTCTTGGCCTCAGTATGGAGTAATTACCTCGGAGATCTCAAATCCATTTTTATTTGTTATTGTTAATCTGAAGATTTTCTGCCTATTTTCCCTGGGTAATTCGCCCAGCAGGAGCCCAGGCTTGGGAGTTTCCCAGCTCACAGTGCAGGAGCACGGTCCTGGTGACCCTCAGCAGGCAGGCTGCAGGGAAGAGGCAGTTTTCACAGACCTTCTCTCTCCCCACCATCGTGGTCTTTGCACCCTCTTTCCCACACTGAGATGCTCGGCAGTGGATGTGGGTGCCTCCCACTGCTCCCTCGGCAGCATGAGGAGCCTGCATGGACTGAGATCCAGTGGGAGCACCATGTGAGGGAACAATGCTGACACCACACAGTGAGGTGTACCCCAGACTTGTCTGCACAGCAGTGTGTGGGACATGAAGCCAGCTTGCCACACCCCATCCCACCATGCTGACTATGTAGTTGTCACGCAGTCTCACAGAGCTGAAAGAGCTGTCTCCTTGTGGATGCTTTGGTACTCGCCATCTTGCAGCCCTGCATCCTGCCCACGGTCAGATTCCTCGTGCCGCTTTGCAGGAAGAGGGGTAAGTTATTTGTTACTCCCTCACAGACATTTCATCCAAGTGCACAGGAGTCCCATGCATTAAGCCCAACATGGATGGCACTGCATAAACATAAAGGCATTGCGTGTCCAAGAGCTCTTGCGTTAACTCCTGGTATAGCACACACATCTGTGGATATGAGTGGCCATCCAGCAGCAGTGTGACACGCTGTGCCCGGATATGGGAAGACTCTTCCAAAATGCAGCCTGTTACAAACCAGGCTACAGTCCACCTCCAAAGGGAACCCCCTGCAGCGCACGCGACAAGTGCCCATCCAGCCCCTCGCAGGTGATCTCCTGGCTGCGCCGATTCTCTGGGAGTGATGCTCAGAGCCCGCCCTCAATGCTGGAGGGTGAGCGAGACCACCACAAAAGACCCCTTTCAGCTGAAACGTTTTTTCAGCAAATGTGTCGGTTTGGGAGACCCCTCTCCTACAGCTGGGCAATTCTGTTTGATGTTATGGACTGTCGGCACGTATCAGTCTCAAACTGCGAGCTCCATTTTGTTTTCCTGAGCACCATTTTGTCGTTCCCCTATTCCGTGCCTTGGCCTTGCCTCGGTGTATTGAGCCAAAACACCAGGAGGTGTCAGGGGAAATTCTCGCCCTGGTGGAAAAGCTGTCAAGCCTGATTGCCCGTTCAAATGGAAGCACCTAGGAGCAAGCAGGTCGTTTCCCAGCACCAACCGAGGTCTGGAGACGGAGTATCACATAAGGCAGACCCTCTTGCTACATAAAGTTGCATTGCGTAATGGTGAGTGAGCAGTGCACATTGCAGCCTCGTAGATACAGATCACACAGGAGTCAAAGACGAAGTGTATGAATCTGTATATGACATTTATGTATACTGTATTTATGATTATACCTTTATTTTTAAATCTATATCTGTATCTGTATCCATACCCATATCTACCAAATTCTAAACACCGTTTGGGATGAGTAAGGAAGCTCAGGCAAGGACTAGCAACCAGATGACGTGCATTTTTCCTGGGACCACCTATCTCTTGTCATATATCTACACCTATATTTTTTATAATTTTTATCAATATCTATATCATCTATAAAGAGTGAGTGCTCAGCTACCCTTCCCTACCCTTGCACTGGTGGCCACAGCTCCTGCAGGGATATATTCCATCCCTACAAACAGGTGCGTGGGCACCTTGGGGTCTCACATCCAAGTGTCCTTGGCTCAGGAGTGGGCTCATGGTATATAGGAGAGCTTGTGGATCTTCAGCTCACCCAGGGCTTCATGGCGGGGTGCTGGAACAAGTCTGGGGCTGACATGCTGGGTGATGCACTGAGCCCAACCTCTGGAAGAGCAGTGGGGGACCAGAGAGCTCTGAGAACCCTCACTACTTGTTAACCCACTGCGGTCCTTCCCCTAATTACTCTACCATCTCCCTCCTAGGCAGGGGCTTTGTTGCGCAGGCATGGGGAGGAAGGGTCAGTGGGAGCAGCCCTGTTCCCTTGGGCTTCAGTTCCTCTCCATCACAACTTCAAAGGCCTCCCAAGATTCACAGCAAGGCTCCCCCCCATGCAACAACGCCTTTTGCATCGATAATTAAACTCTTATCAGCAGAGTTTGGCACTCCTGCTCCCCGCTGCCCAAAGAGCAGCAGGCTCAGCTCCGCAGCTCCAAGTGGGTCTGCAGGCCCCACACCAGCCCCACTCCATGGCGGAAGAACACGGGGAGGGTTATCCACAGCGGGAAGAAAGTCGGGTATGCGAAAGGGGCAGGGAGAGGCTTCCTGAGAGGAGGGGAACAAGAGCCAGTGCATTCATTTTCCATACGCTCGGGCAGATCTTTGAAGGGGCAGGTGGGGCCAGGGTGGTTCAGCTATTTGCGTCCCACCGTTTAATCCAAGAGCCTGCTGAATAGCCAGCTGTGACCTTTCCAACTCGTGAGGCAAAGCTGAGACACAAAGCTGTGTCTCACTAGCCTTGGAACATGGCAGGGGGAAACGATGGGAAGCTTTGCTTTCAGCTTCCTGGTCCCTGGGACAATATTTATCTTTAAGGAATGAAAAATAACCATTTATTCCCCAACACAGCAGGCCAGGCACTGGGGCTCGGAGGGAGGAGCAGCAAGCCTGGGAGGTAGGTCAGCTCTCCTCATCTGGGAGCTGCGCCCAGAGGATGTTCCCCACAGACCCGGGTCAGCACCGCAGCAGTGGGTGCTGCCCTGCCAGAGCACAGACTGGATACAGGGGGGACTTGTCCAGTGGCTGCTCATCCATAAGGCTGCGTGTACTAAAGGCACAATGGGGAGGGTGCTCGCCTTGGCACCCACCGGCCTCGGCTGCCCGGAGAAGGAGTTTGGAAAAACAGTGTGGGCAGATCTGAAAAATACCACCATCTGGCAGGAATGTGGGGTTTCCATGCTTCTGGAAATGGCAGAATCAGGCTGGGGGGAAAAGAAAAAGAAAAAAAACCCAAACAAACAAGCAACAAATACCCCCAAAAAAAGAAGCTAAAAAGAAACATTTTCAAATGAAAGCAGTGTTCCTTTTTGGCCATGCCCTAATTCCCATTTCAGGATTTTTCAGACCTCCAGATTGTTGCTGTGAACTTTCTGTGTTTAATTTTATATCATTTTGTAATGCATCAGGAGCAGTAATGCCCATAAGGACTGCCCAGAGGGTCACCCCTTTTCACTATACCCAGAGCAGAAGATACTTTGATGTAGGAAGAAAGCTTGTTTGTTCAATCAGTGCTAACAAAAAGCCACAGTTCAGGTTTTAAAAATAAAATTATCAATCTGATCCTTCCAGCCCCTGCATGATATCACGTAAGATAATGTGCAGCACAAGAGCATAACCTGTGGTAGGGCTGAGGTGTTGTGAAATAATGTAAAAAATGAAACAAAACAAAACACCCTGAATAAAGTATTTCTAAGGCTAGAAACCTTGAAACTATAGGGCACGTTTTTTATTTCCCAGAAAAAAAAACCCCACACACATCAAAAACCAAAGAGCAAAGGGATGTTCCCTCTCAAAACTACAGGTGAGAAAATAAGAGATATAAAATGGTCATGTTTTCTGCTCGCTTTGAGATTCCTGATGCTTGTCTGCGGTGGGACAGACAGGGAGAGCTGGGCACACTGGCTAAGGAGACCCAAATCGAAACCCATACACTACCCACTGCTGGGTAGGGTGTTACAGTACTGGTACGTATCTCCAGTACTATTGTGCATTCCCGGTCCTGGTGTGTGAACACAGTACTGGTGTGTGTTTCCCTGGTACTGGTGGGTATCCCCAGTACTGGTGTGTATTTCCCTGGTACTGGTATGTGTTCCTGGTCCTGATGCGTATGTCCCTGGTACTGGTGGGTATCCCCAGTATCAGTGTGTATTTCCCTGGTACTGGTGTGTGTCCCTGTCCCTGGTGTGCATGTCCCTGGTACTGGTGGGTATCCCCAGTACTGCTGTGTATCCCTGGTACTGTGGCACTCACAGGTTTCAGTGCAAGCTGTGTGTTCAGAGCTGGACATAAATAGCTGAGTGGAAACATTAAAACCCCCCCAGCTGTCGCAGGGCTCAAGGATGGGGTACATGGGGCCAGATACAGGGCTCAGAGAGAGGTGTGAGCACCTGCTTTGATGTCACTAGTCCAGGAGCTTGTGCCAGTGGGGAAGGAGCTATTTCGGACGCAAGGTGTGGCTGGGCTCATTGTAATTCAGGGCAGAAGCCAGAGGAGGAGGTGGGAAGGCTCTGGGGATGGGGGGTGAGAAAGGTCAGGGAGGCAAGAAATTCCATGGAAATATCCGATATGAGCAGAGGAAGGAGCAAAACTGGGAGCTGGAGAAGGGGCAGGCACCGGGGGCACTGCAGCCCTGGACGAGGGCTCAGCACAACTGGTGCCCCCCCGCTAGGTCTGGATTTGGCCATCTGGGAGTCACACAGGTCCTTTCCTTCAGTGTCCCCAGCCTGAGGGACAGCAAGACAACATGGCCCCATTCATCAGCAGAGAGGAGCCTTGCACAGCCACCCCTTGGCATCTCATCTGGCTAAAGACCTGTGAGAGCCGATCCATTCAACCCCCGTGCCACCAAAGCATGGCTCCTCGTGTCCCTGACCACTGTCCCCACACCTAGAAGCTTGAGGAACAGGTAACAGACCTGCACCCAAACCAGGACTTCCCACCAAACTGCATCCCAGGTACAGGGACAGAATAAACACCTCACGCCACCAGTAATGCAATACCGTGGCAGCCTTTAAAAACAGCATGGAAGTTTTCTAACACAAAATACATGTCATCTGTTTGCAATCAACAAAACCTGTATGGTACAGACTCAAAGAAATGGGAGTCATGTCCAGAGGGTTTTGTCCAATTGTTCTCACACCAGTTATGTGTGTGGTGTGACATGAGCCATGTCCCAGATGGCCAAAACCTGAGTCCCTCTTCTCTTTTCTCACATCTGGTTGGTATAATAAAATTGACACAAATATGTTTTCAGCTTTTGTCACTGAGGTTTCTGACCTCTGTGGAATTTTTTAGGCATTGAAGCTTGTGCCAGGTAAGCTCCTAACACCATCCCAGGTCCTTATCTTAGAGCATCTCACTACACACCCATAAGCTGAATGCCCACTCTATTATCTCCTGTTTGGCATTTTGCAGATTTCTTACCCAAAATCAACCCATCCCGTGCCACCCACAGTGACTCAGGTTGACCTGGCACTGAAGATTTGTGCCTGAACTGGGAGTCCAGGAGCAAGACATACCCTGCAGCACCCCAAAAATTACATCCTACCCTTTCCATGAACACCTGTGTCCCAGCAGTCCTGGCAAAGATTTGAATGTTATCCTCTCTGGAATCCTCACTAGCGAAATATGGATTTTACAAATGTGCTCACTTATCTGGATTATCTGGAGGGGCTTTGCATGGCAGTTTTTCAGTCTGTTGGATGCTTTTTCCCTAATTTCTGTGAGGATGTCTTTGCTCTCACACCAGTTGGCCACCCTAAACTGTGCTGAGCTGTATGTACCCCAATGACATTTTTAAAGCAAGATAATTTCTTTTAAAGGCTTTTGCATTTGCTCTCTATAAAAATAGCTTTCTAAAATGGAACATTTTCACAGACAAAAATACCAATACTAACTGCATTTGAGGGGACAGGCTGAATATCTCATACCACTGGTAATTAAATATCACAAAGTCCTTAAAAATTGCATGGGAGGTACATAACACAGAAGGTACTTCATCGAAGGAAGGATCTGGGAGCTTGTGGCATTGGTGATGCTGGGATGGAGCTGGTCTATCCAGCTGCAGCCAGCGCTGTTGCCACTCACTGATGTGGCTAAATAAGCATTTTAAATATGAGAAACTGGAGACAGAGAAGAAAATAGCACAGGCACAACCATTATACCAGGGCTGGAGGTAAAAAAATATCACAGAAGAGAACCTGCAGAGCCCGATCTGCTCGTGCCCACAAGGGCTGTGAGGCGCACGGGAGTGCTCAGCACACTTTCACAGCTGAAAAATATGGGCTCTTTAATCCTGCAGGAAAAGCCTAACAAGAACAAATGGCTGGAAGGTGAAGCCAAGCAAATTTTTATCAGGGAAAGAGGAGGCCAAGCTTTAAAGGCTGGGACTGATGAACCCTTGGAAGGGATTATTAAACGCAGAGCTGGATCTACCTTTGCCGAGGTCTTCAGATACACGGTGAATACTTTTCTCAGTGCAATCCCTGGGCCAAACACACTTCATCAGGCTTTATTAGTGTGCCTGGATCTGAATTACAATTAAGGAATTACATCCTTTATGTGGTTATTTATGACCCTGAGTGCCATACATCAGCATGGGCAGGACATAGTGAGTTGTGTTTCGTTTTGAAGGAAATACGACTGCCTGATCCCACCACTCGCTTTTGAACTAGCAGGGCTGAAGGGGTTAATCACCTCCCTGTGACTGAGGAATCATTTTGAGTGTTGGCCAGACAAACAGACTGGTTTAGGAGAACGAACTATCAAAAACTGTCAGGGTATGAACAGAGTTATCATATGAATAGATGTGCCCCCAGAGATAAAGGCAGCACCAAAGGCTGCCAGCAAGGGCAGCAGGGACGGGCAGAACACAGAACCTGACTCGAACAAAGAGCCGCGGTGTCAGGATGTCTCAGTGAAACCAACTCTTCCCCAGGTTCTGCCCGCCGGGACCCATGCACCAACCCTGGCAGGATGTGTGGGATAAGCTGCTCTCCTTCCCTCCCTTCCTCCCTGAGCATCTTTTGGGACTGGGGTTCATTGCTGAGTTGTTGCTTTTCTTTTGGGCAAAATATTTTTCTAATAATTTCTCAGCAATCAAAAAAAAAAAAAAAAAGAGAATTCCTTCCTCCCTGTAGCAACTCAAGTTTTTCCGTTGTACTTAAATTTGACTTCATCAGATCCATTTCCACTGTCACCAAAACGGGTGCCCATTTATTGTCATTGGAAACAAATACCTCACAATTTCAGAAAACAAGAATTCACGAACGAAAACCCTCACAGAGTAGGTGTGTTTTGTGTGCTGTTGTGCTATTTTTCTGCAAATTTAGGGACTTGATTTTCAGAAGTTTTATAAGCTATTAATACAAGAATGGAAATGAAATTACACCAAAAACATATCCCTGTGAACCTACCTAAAATTGTGCAAATATTGGCTTATCAGTATTTTGAAAGAAATATAAAATTAGACACTCCCAAAAAATTATTTTTTTTCCCAAACATAGCCAAAATCAAATCCCTGTTTTAAACTAATGTTTCTCCATCCCCTATTATCTGTATGCTGAAACTCTTGTTTCCTATTCTTACGAAGGAACACACACTCCCACAGCCTTTTGAAAAAGGAAAAGGCGATTTCCTCTCCCTTTCAGCGCTTTGCTTCTCCCGCAGACCCGACTTTGGCATTGCTGCAGAGGGGTAGGAAAGTAGTGTTGAATGAATGTGCAGATGAGTTTTTGCCTCTTTTTCTGTTTGAGCAGAGGGGCAATTAATGAGATTACAATGAGAGATTAGTGGGGGAGATCGCCGTGAACCCTTCCTCTGTCCCCCGTTTTGGCAGTGCGGCAAGCGGCTGGCTTTTCCTAAGGATCCTGGTGCTCTCCCTGTTGAGCGCAGGAACAAAACACCTCCATCACCAACCCCATGGTGTGAGGACAAGACAAGCATCCCCCTGGCATTGTCTCTGCATTCTCACCAGTGCGTGCCCTGTACATCACCCTATTCCCATCACTGGCTCTTTGCCTCAGCTGGTCCTACGTATCCCAAAATGCTGGGGCAGATGTCCCCAGTTCCCCCTTCCCTGCTGCACCATGTCCCCATTGTGGTCCCACCCAAGCTCCCTCGTGGGCCGTGGGGTCTATGCTGTGATGGGGAAGAAGGTTGCCCACCCCATGGAAGGAGGTCAGAGCTGATCTGGGCATATCACCTGGGAGGGAGCAGATCCCAGCAGCATTTAAGTGCCATTTTTTGCCAGAAAATACAATTTTTTTACCCCCCACCCAAACTGTAAAGGTGGTAATTTCTGCTTTTCTGATTTTCTTTTAATACGATAAAAAAAATTCATATTTTATTATTTAACTTTAATTCATAGTATCACATAAAATATCCACTTTAATATTCTTTTCTGTGCAACTCAGTGTCCAATAGTGTAAATATTTTAATCTCTCACATTATCTTCATACTATTGAAAATAACTTTTATACCTCCCTGCTCTAAAGCAATTTAACAATTTCAGACAATTCTTTTTTCAGTGCTTCAAATAAAAATTTTCCACATCCTGCAAATTTTCACCCCTCTATTAAAATATCTGAGTTTTGGCTTTCAATGCATTTTGCAATGGCTGCCGTGCTGAAATGGGAGAATTCGCATGGAATGGTGATTCCCTTTTCCTCCTATTTCTTGGGCACCCACCACAGGCAAGACTGAAAGGAATAAAAAAATATGATCTTAAAACTTCTTGGAACAAATATTTCAGGAAATAGAAAGGCACTGGGCACTCTTGGGAGAGGCAAAAAATAGGACTGAAGCTGTTTTGGGGGGTTAATACATGTTTTTATACGCCGATTGCTTCCCAATACGCGCATGTGAAGTACAGCGCACCCGGCCTGAAATGTGCTTTGCGGCTATAATTTTCTAACCTACAGTTCTCAAACCAGCATTGGGTTTCCTGGGGAGCACAGCCAGAGATGCAGGGCACAGAGAGGCTGTGGGAGCAGGCAGAGGTGACAGCCAGTGGGGCACCCCTGTGCCATGGCTACACCCTCACACCGTGCCCACACACACCACGTCCTGTAGGAATGGGGTAGCCATGCATGGTACAACTGAAGTGTGGGAGACACCAGGACTGGGCTGCGCTTCAGAGCATCTCGCCATGCCTCCAGCCCCATCCCCGTGAGAGGGTGCTTAGCGAGTGGCACCACAGCTGCCCCAGAACGGATGCTGCTCCCAGCCCATCCCAGCACCCCGGGACACAGCAAGCTGGCAGGAGCCTGCAGCCACATACTCATCTCCACTGCCTGTGCTGTGGGGCGCAGCTGGCACTGAGCTGCCCTGTCCCATGGCACAGCAGAGCCCCAGCACACACAGAGACAGAAGCGTCCTCAGGGGTGGCAGATGGAGCACCGACCGCTTCCTTCAGGGTCCCACACTTTTATCGGCTGCCACCCAGCACCTTCTGCCCAGTCTAACCCAGATCTAGCCTGCCTGGTCTGTCCCAGAGCCCAGCTCATCTGCAACCCAATGCATCCCCCGGACCAAGGCTGTTATTGAGGATAGCTGTTTTCCAAGTCTTGTGGGAAACCCAAGACTTTCCCAGCTAGGGGCTGGCAGACAGTACTCCAGGCCCGGCTGTCCATGCAAACATCATAAAACCCATGGCAGCAACCAGCGACCTCCTTGGCAAAGAGCCCTGGCCTTGCCTGCCCATGCCCAAGGTCCATCAAGTCCAGGCAGGGATATCTGGTTTTGTGGGGCTGCAGCATCGAGAACCCAGGGTGCGTGGGCATCATCCTGCTGCACTCTGCCCCGGGGCTGGGGGTACCAGGCAGCATC
Organism: Xenops minutus; assembly: GCA_035221455.1. NCBI lineage: Eukaryota > Metazoa > Chordata > Aves > Passeriformes > Furnariidae > Xenops > Xenops minutus. Next base: position 349,374 of record JAWWEE010000052.1, on the reverse strand, counting down.
CTGGGCTGCAGAGCAGAGATCCAGCAAGGGCTGGAGGTGTCAGAGCGCTGTGGCCCCATCCTGAACCCTCACAGCCCACTCCCAGTAATGCATCCCCCCGCACGGGCAGGAAAGCTGAGGGGTAAAGGAGCAAGAGGAGGGCCAGGAAGCGGGCCGTGGGCTGAAAATGGGGTTGGGAACAGCAGATAGCTGGAAATGGGGAACAGAACGGTGGGTGTTGTGAGATGGCAGCAATCAGAAGGCCCCAGCGCAGCAGGGTGGCACACGGCGCAGGAGGCCCAGCGGTGCCGGCCCACGGGCCTCGGCGTGCCCGCAGAACGGCAGCGGTGAGGGCAGCGCCAGGGACAGACGGCACTGCCCGTGCGGGACAGCGGCGCACCTCGGGGGCTCGCTGCAGACGGCTGTGCTGTGGCTCTCAGGCACAGCAGAAGGGAGGAAGGATGCTGCTGCCAGTGCCAAGGACATGCTCGGGAGCGGGAATGGCAGATCTCTGGTGCGGAGGATCAGCAGAGCCGGGAAGGGCCGTGCCGCCGCAGCCAGCGCAGAGGGAGGCAGGCACAGGGGTGGGTGGCAGGGCCGGGCACAGCACTGCCAAGCTGAGGGGAGCCTGAGATACCAGAGCAGGGACATGGACACAGGCCAGGGATGAGGGCAGCTGGCAGCAGAGCAGAGCAGCCGGGTGGAGGGAGCAGGCCCGATGTGGCTGACACCAAGATGTCGGGAGAGGATCCCTGGCTGCATCCCTGCCTTCCACCTCAGAAGTTTCCAGCCCTTTCTCTCACGAGAAGTTTCCCACCTGCGTGCCCTTTCCAGCTCCCTGCCTCCTCCTGCACACCTTCCGTGCCCGCCCGCTCCCTCAGCCCCGGCTGCTCGGCCGGCCCGCCGGCCCCGCGGAGGGCACGGCCGTGTCCCCGTCCCCCGCAGCCAGCCCTGGCACGGCAGGGAGGCACAGCTGCCGGCACTGCTGCACGATCAGCTCCTCCTGCCCAGCTCCGAAGTTTCGCCTCTAGTGCAAAAGCTCCAGGATCGGCACACTCGGGCAGGCAGGCAGGCAGGCAGGGGAGCTGCGCTGCCCTGGGAGCGCGGGGCAGCCCGGCCCGGCACAGCCCAGCCCGTGCACACACGTCCAAAGAGCCGCAGCGATCCCGCGGGTGCCCCCAGTGCTGCCCCGTCGCTCCAGGGACACCCCGGCTCCTACCTTCGCTAGTGGTGGCAGAGAGGCAGGCGGCCAACGCGATGACGATGGAGAGAGAGAACGCCAGATCCCGCTGTGCCCGTGCCATGGTCCGGCGGGGCCGCCACGCTCGGGACGGGGCCACCCCGGCGGTGCCAGCACCTCTGCGAGCGAGCTGCCTCCGTGCAGAGCCCCGGCACTCACCGGCTCCTGCACAGGCACTCAGCGCACATTGCTCGCAGCCCCCCGGGCGGGCAGGGAGGGAGCAGCCCGCCCGTCACCGCTCGCAAGCCAATGGGCTGGGTGGGCTCTGCAGCGAGCCCCCCTCCCCTCCCCTCCCCGCGCCGCGATCGGGCTCCCGCTGCCCGCTGCCACTCGTCCTCCCACCCTCGCACGGCTCCAGCAAGTCCCCGCTGCTCTCCGTGCCGCACACCCCTCTTCGCTGGTCTCGGCCGGCTGCGGCGAGAGACAAACTTGCAGCCCTGCAGGGAGCTCTGCACTCGGCCGGGGTCAGGTGTGAAGGGGACGGGGTTACCCATCCGTCCCGGTGTGCATGGAGGGGAAAACTCCTTGTAAGTGCTTCCCCTTGCATGCCTGGGGAAGACAAGCAGAACACCCCCACCCCGGTGCTTTCCGTGGCACACTGTTCTGGGATAGACGCTCCCTGCTCGCCCTTGACTTGGGGCAATAGGAGAAGAGGACAGCAGGACCAGGACTGACAACACTCTCTTTACAGCCACGTTGACCACCTGAGAGAGGGCCAACCCTTTCCAAAGCAGTTTGAGAGGATGAAAGCAGTTGTGCCAGGGGGGAAAGGCCAGGCACAGGGGCAGGATGCCCGGTGACAGGGGCCTGGGCTTCCTGGGGAGCACAGAGCATCCTTCCCACAGCCCCTGCATCCCTCCTGCTTGAAGCCGCCAGAATTGCGGAGCCAGGTGAGTACCTTGCTCAGCATTAAACATTCGACATCTGTCAACAGACCCCCTACTGTGGCCACGACTGCTTCCCCATCTAAATGCTGAACTATCACTAATACCTGCCTATGGTAACCACGGATGCTGACTCCCACCAATGCCATATGCAGGGGGTTACTTGCTCCTTCCTCTATGTGCTCACGGCCAGGGGACCAACATGTGATTGCAGCTCTCCCCTGTCTCGGGAACCCATCCCAAGACAAGGCACAGGGGGCAGGATAGGCATCTTCCACTGTTGTCTCACTGTCAGGCCATCCCTTGGATAAAGCTCACCTCAGACTTGCTTGGTGGGGTCAGGGAGAGAGGGGGTGTTGCACACCCTCCATTCCACCCTGTATTCCAGTGTGTTCCCTGGAGATGCTACACCCCATGCCAGGGCACACCATGGCACTACCAGCAGCTTCATCCTGAGTTCAGAGGGGCTCCCTGCCCAACTCACAGCATGCGGTGGCAACAATTCCTTATTCAAAGAGGTGAGGATTGTGTCTACAGGGACATGCCTGCACCACTCATCACCAGGACCTGGGAACAGCATAGGGCCTTAGGTCCCTTCGGGTTTTTTACTCTGCCTGCCTGGGAAGCCATCTATCTGGAGACAGTGCTGGAGAGATCCTGTCATCAGCAGTATCATGGGATGGGCTTGCAGAGCAGCTTAGGCAGGAACTCAACTGTGGTTCAGGAAGATGCCAGATGTTCCCAAGGCAGCTGGCAGAGTCTGAGTGGTGCTGTCAGGCCAGGGCTGCAGCTACACGGTGGTCTTTGCAGTGGACCTTGGACCAAAGGGATTAGGGCTGATGGTCTCCAAAATTGCACCAAACCACCAGGAAGCCCCAGATGATGCCCCAGTAGTTGCATTCCTGCAGCAGATGGGAGAGCAGATTTTCTACCAGCTCTCACATTGCTACTCTGACCTGAACATCTCCTTATGCTGAAAAGGCTTGTCACAACTCAGTTCTGGATCTTCAGCATTCTGTTCCCAGAACCCAAGCAGAGCCAGGCATGCCAGAGGGACAACATTCCCACTGCCACCATCTTCTGCTTGGCTCTTGTGAGATCCCACCTGCAGAGCTGCCTCCAGCTTCGAGGCCTCAACATCAGAAGGATCTCGATCTGTTGGAGTCCAGAGGAGGCCACAAAGATGCTTCAAGTGCTTGAGCCCCTCTGCTATGGACACAGGCTGAGAGGGTTGGAGGTGTTCAGCCTGAAAAAGAGAAGCCTCTGAGGACACCTTAGAGTCTCTTCCAGTGCCTACAGAGGCTCCAAGAGAGCTGAAAAAGGATTTTAGACAAGGGCCTGGAGGGACAGGACAAGGGGCAATGGCTTCCCACTGCCAAAGAGTGGGGTTAGATGGCATACTGGGAAGCAATTCTTCCCTATGAGGGTGGTGAGGCCCTGCCACAGGATGTCCAGAGAAGCTGTGGCTGCCCCATCCTTGGAAGTGTTCAAGGCCAGATTGGACAGGGCTTGGAGCAGCCTGGTCTGTTGAGTGGGTGTTGAAAAAAGATGGTCTCTAAGGTCCCTTTCAACACAAACTATTCTATCATTCTGATAGATTCTTGGGGCCTCAGCCCCAAGCTCTGGAAACAAAGCTCTGGGGTGGCAGAAGCCAGCTTTGGCCTTGCGGCACTCAAAGTCCCGTGTTCCAAAGCAAGGGATTAACCCTGCAGACCTTCATCACATCCCTGCAGTCCCCATGGGCTCTCCAGTTCCCTGATGCCATCCCAGCTTCATGTGTCACAGTAATGTGGGTCCTCCAGTCTTGCAGAGGTGCCAAGAGCTACCAGATAATGTACCTCCCCACAGCTTTTGGCTTTGCTGTGACCCAGGATCCCACAGAAGATGCACTGGTTGGGCACTTTCACAGACTGTAAAGCGGCTTTGCAGGAGCCAAGATAGTGACTCCACAACAGCTTACCCCAAATCCATCCCAGGGAATGGAAGGCCTCTCAGATGCACTATCAGCTCTGGGAAGAGAGGATGATGTCTAATGGGGTGCCTTCCAACATTGGTGGGTGCAGAGGGGTACTGGGGCGACGTGAACTCTGTACCATAATGCAGCGCACACACACTGGGCACCGAAGGGTTGTGGAGTTAGGGGCAGACCCCTTGGTTTCCTTGGACACTTGGTTTTGTGGTCAGGATGTGCCTCATGTGGATAATCAATGTTTGTGTATGGAAGGTGGGCACTGTTGGGGCTGTTGGAGCTGGTACAGCATCAAACACTGGAGAAAGAGCCTGAGATGCTCCTGCCTAGGAATTCAGACCCCTTCCATACTAGGATCCATGTGCAGTCACTGATATAGTCACAAGGCATCCCAAGAACCCCAAATAGGCCAGGAAACAGAAGCATGGAGGGCATCATGCCAGGATCCCTGGCCCCTCTCCCCACCTCCATTCCTGCCAAGGTTCCCAGTCATGTCTCCCTGGCCTGAGCTGGACAGAGCCCACTATGTGCCTGCCAGCTGCCTCCCCCACTTCACTGAGTTCTGCCTCTGCTCCTTGGTGAGTCTTGCCACATCCCTCAGCCATGGTCCCACACCAGGCTGTCATGAGGATGGGAAGGGTATTTATAGATTCTGTGGAGAGAGAACAGCTCAGACAGGGAGGATCAGCAAAGGAGGGGAGTCAAGCCTGGCTGTACCCCCTATAGCCCCACCGAGGTCACTGTGCATTTAGCAGGGAGACCACAGCCTTCTCACTAACTCAGCAGCTCAGACCTGAGTGCTTGTTGCCTTTTGCACCCAGGTATTGCCCACTGCAGCCCTGCAAAAGAAAATCTATGCCTGGGTTGGTGAGGGCAGGCCTGCCTCTGGTGTCATGGCACTTCTCCAGCACTTTCAGGCACTTCTGCTCTCCTGTAGCATTTGCAGGGCCATGTGCCCTGGGGTCAAGACTAGTGGAGGCAGCATAAGTGGCAGTCATCAAGACAGTGGCACCTTCTGCACACTCATGCCACTGTGTCAGGATATCAACAGAGCCAGGAGTCCCCACTCCACTCCCTGCGGAGAAGGGGATGCTCAGGGCAAGGAGCAAAGCCACACTGCACGTCTCTAACCTCTGACACTTGTTCATCTGTCTGTCCCCTGCAGTACATCCCTTTCCCAGAAGGAAGAAAGATGATGGGACACAGGTGCTCTACCCCAAGCCCACTCATCAGGCTGTGTGAGGAGGATGAGGATGAGGAGGAGCCAAGTATGACCCTGAGCAGAGGTCCAGGATGCTCCTGGCAAAGCATTAACCACTGTGGGTGATGGGACAGAACACCCGGGGGACTTTCCCCATCCAAATGGCCATGAACAGTGCTTCTTCCATGTCTTTAACAGGCAACAGTCCTGAATCCAAGGACCTTTAAACGCTGGGATTAAAAAAGTCGGGTTCCTACTGCCTTGCCCCGCCCCCCCAACCCTGAGCCCTCCACCCTGGCTCTATGGCTAAGTCCCAGGATCAGAGGAATGTGCTGGATTCATGCAGGTGGGACATCCCCCCACTGCACTTCCACATCGCTGTGGCATCCCCCAGCAAAACTTGCATTTGATGCCCCAGCCTGAGCTGTCAGCAGTAATTCCCAGGGAACTCCAGTGAGCCACATGTAACAATGCCTGTGGACAGCCCTTTAAACTGGCATCTGCTACACAAACATGCTGACAAGTTATCCACATCCATATAACAATTCATCTGGAGCAATCAGAGTGCTACATCACTGTAATTCCTTGTGCTTTGTCAGGGCTGAGACAGAGTCCTCAACTGCAAGGTTGAGGATCAGAGGCACCATGTCTCACCTCCTCCCTGCCTCCTGGAGAGCCTGACAGGTTCTTTTCCCTCTCTGGTGCCCTGGTGTTGTTCTTTTCCTAATGCGTCAGGTCCCTTTTACAGCAAGGTTCCTGCCCTGAGGAGCAGGGGGTGGAGTGGTGCCTTCTCTGCTTGTCCAGCACTTGCTGGGGCTCACCAGTAGTCCCATCAGTGCCTGGCCTCCTACTCGGGAGCAATCATCAAACCCGGATCTTTCATGAGATACCACAGCTGAAGCTCTCCCCTAGTCCTTCGGCATGGCCAGGTGGAGGGTGCTGTTCCCTTCCTCATTATCACAGGCAGGTGACTGGTTGCTTCAATTCATGCCAGGGAAAGGGCCAGCCCTTGGTGTCAGTCATGATGAGCGATGACTGTGGGAACCACTGGCCAGCTGAGCAATCAGCATCTGATCAATTCAGGTCAAGGCTGGGGAGGCCTGGCATGCCTCTCCTCCTTGTCACTATCAGAAATTCTGTGTATTAATATCCTTTATATTAAAAAAAATAATCTTATCATAATTTTTCCTCATTGAAGGAGACTGTTCAGAATTGGAATTGAGACAAACACAAGCCAGGAGCACCAGCTGCAGAAGGGGAGAGTTTAAGAAAGGCCTTTTGGTAATATCCATCATTCCCTTATCAGTGAGGATATTAAACGTATTGAAATGCTAAGCAGCTCTTTAAAGGCTGTGTCTGATTTTCATTAAACAAGCAGGGGATGAGCAGGAGGGAAGGGGATGCAGCACTGTTCTCTCTCTAAGAAATTCTGATTACTGGATATTAACAACATTAATGTTCTTTTATCCAAGAGCACCAGAGTTGCACTTGCCTTCTTGCCTATTTTCTGTCTCGCTGATGTGGAGCTAAGTCTCTGCTGCCTAAGGTGGGCACACAGTCACCGTGGAGCTGTTAGGGATCAGGGCTGTACAGAGATGCAAAGCAAGAGTCTCCCAGGGACTGTGAGTTTCGTACCAGCACCTTCTAGCCCCAGTATGTCCTTGCTGCTCAAAAGGAAATATAAGATCATGCCTTGGCGGGGCAGTTTGGTCCTGAGAGAAGATGAGGATGAGCAGTCAAAAGTTTAGCCCAAGTGAAATCACCACAACAGCCCCAGGCCTAAGCTGGAAGCATCACCTGAGGGATGGTGAGGGATAGGCTATACTACTGAAATATATATGGCAATAAGTCCTGGTGATGCCCAGGCATCTCAAAGCATGGAGAAAAATGCTTCTAAGTCCTGCCTGAAGGGAGTTCTGGGGAATACCTCTGACCCACCTCTGCACCCAGTGCTGTAATGACCTCAAAGACCATCCCTCAGCTTGCCAAATAGGGACATTGCTATGGGGAGTGTTGGAGGAAACCACCACAGCATTCAGTGCCACAGCATAAGCCCATAGTATGGCTGGGGACACACAGGGGCAAGCAATGATGCTTTGCTGGCTGAAGAAGCAGAGGTACAACACAGTCAAGTCCAACCAGTTCAAAGACACATGACGAAAGCAAAACAATGAATCAGGTGCCAAAAAGGTACAAGATCTACAAATATACCTCAACACTCTTAATATCTCCCCTTTGCCTTCCAATTTCTAACCTTGGCATACACGTGGCTCTGTTCTGTGCAGTCACAGAGGCCAAAGCCTCTGCTGCTGTAACCATAGGCCTCCAGGAGCTGGGGCGTGAAGGCACCCGAAAATAACATAATGGTGCCCATGGCATTTGTGAGAGACAGCAGCCATGGAGGAAGGCAGATGACCCTCATCAAATGTACATGCATTTGGAAAAGAAAGAGACACAGGGACAGCCCCAGAGCTCTCTAGGAAAGGGCTGATACAAACAAACAGAAATTAGCTGGTGCTAATGAAACAGGGGCTGTCACAAGCCCAGACAGCATGGCGTGTGTTTAACCCCAGTCTCCAGAGCTCAGTAGCTCTGATATTGCCAAAGGGAAAGGCTTTGTGGGCTAAGCAGTCAGTTTGAAAGGGTCAGACTTTGGGAAAGCACAGAGTCCTTGCAGGACAGCTGAGTCTGCAGCCCAGATAACTACCCCTCACACATGGGACCCCAGCAACACCCTATTCTGGGACATCTCTTGTGTGCCTTGAGCCCTGCTTATGCTCCTTTCCTCCCAATTTATTCCATACTTTTTTCTTGACTCCCCTCTGTCCTTGCTCTCTCCTTTCTTGTGCATGGTTTGTTCTGTCCTGTCTCTGGGGCTTTATCCCTCATGGACAGATGAACAGCTTTGTGACTGACAGATGGCTGTGACACCTTCATCCCCAGCCCCTGCCACCCACCACTGCCTCCTTTGTTCACATAGCTGGTCACCGCTTTCATAGAATTCCAGAATCCCAGAATGGTTTGGGTTGGGAGAGGCCTTAAAGCTCATCTTGTTCCACCCCGCTGCCATGGGCAAGGACACCTTCCACTAGACCAGGTTGCTCAGAGGTTCCTTTGCTCCCTGATAGGTGTCAGCTCAACTTCCCCCAGCCTGCACAATCAGGTTTCTGCAGCAGCAACAAGACAAGTGCTAGCCAAGGCACCCAAAAACCCTGTCAGTTGTGCTATGGGATACAAATCCTCTACAGGATCAAATGGGACATGCCGATAGTTATTTCTTCTTGTGGTTTCTGGACCAAAATGCTTAAGCCTGTCTCTGGACACTGTCATGAGATGGAAAGGAAAGTAGCACTACCCACGCCAGCCACCTCCAGAGTCTTGCAACTTGCCTTGGAAGTATATTACAGCAAGAGTTAACACCCTCTGCCATCCCCAGCCTTTGTCACTTCAAGCTAAAGATCTCAGCTTGACCCAAAACTGCTGGTGCTAAGAGCGTAGACACAAGGTGGGCAGAAAACACCTCCAGCCCCATCTCAGTCAACAGAATGCTCTGATACTGCTAAAACTGTTGGCTTTGCTATGAGCACATTGTTTCTGCTGGAAGTGGAAATCTCAAAGAGACTTAATTACAGAGCTGGGCAGACCCAGGCATAATCCTTTTGAAAGCTGACAATGAGACGCTGTCCAAAATTAATTTTGATGTTATAAAAATAACAAAACAAAGCTGTATTTAAAATTGGGCGCGTGATGAAGGAACAATAGTGAAAGAAATGGGAACACCCACAAGCACTTCAGAGCCCAGAGAGGGTTTTCCTGTGTAGAGGGAGGCACCAGTCAGGCAGGAGCTGCCAGCGGATCATCTCCCTGCAAGTGGTACCTGGGTCCTGCTTACCTGGGCTATGCTGCCCCAGAGCTCTGCCTTTATCCTCTGTCACTTTAGGGAATTAGGGAACAGGCCACCAGCATGCAAAGGTGGGGCTGGCAATGGCAAAGGACAGTCTCAAGCCACGATCTTCTCCTCCAGTTTCAGTTACACATCCTGGCATTCCCAGCTGCAGCTTCAAGTTTAATATTTGCTCTCTCTGATGACAAAGTTCAGCTGTAGCAGGAACTGTGCCACCAGCTGGGCCTAGCTATTATCTGGCACAGGTCTCTGTGTGCGCAGTGTGGAGCCTGCCTCCTGCCCAGGAGCATTCCTTCATCTGGGATGTTGAATGCTGGAATATTTAGGAAGAACTGAAACTACTCACCCAGGCCTGGCTACTACAAAAAGTTATAAATAAACTGGTTACCTTGCGTAGCCTTGCAGAATTGCAGCTTGATTTCTTCAAACATCCACCCCTCCACCTTATTTCATTGAGATTTAGCTCCCTCTGGGATGTGAGGGGTCAGTGAAAAGCCCTTTGTCAGTTCAAGGGTCTGCAGAAGATGAACAAACAAATTGAAATTTTGTAAAGAGAGTGTATTCAATTAATACCATCACAGGAAATAATTAACAGATTCACTTGGAAATTGTCTCAAGTATAATCTATATTTCAGTGGAAGGTGGCAAAGGGCCAGGGAGGACATGGTACATATTTCACATGGAGAGGACTAAGATCTAGGAATTAGAAGTAGAAAAAGCCCAGCCTTTGGCCAGGAGCTGAGACACTGCTGCAGGAAGGACCATGCGTGACCAGGCTGTCGGCACAGCCACAGGCAGAGGAGAAGCCACATCTCTCTTCCAGAACCTCATTTGCTCGCGGTCAGCAGGAGGCTGTTGGCTGCTCCCAAAGGCCAGTGCAAGCAGTCACAGCTGCACAGAGTAGCAAGAAGCTGTTTAGCACAGTCCTGGTGCTTCAGAGAAGCTAAGGTTGGCACCACACAGATCACCGTCAGCGCTGGCTGCCAACCCACAGCGTCTTCACTGCTAAATCAGCCACGATGCTGCTGGGCCATATCACAGCTCAGGATTTAGATACCAGCTTTGCCCCTGAATAGTCTTCAAGGGCTTGACCAAACTGTGTTGTGCTGCTGCCTGCTCAGCTGAAGACAGTGGGATCAGCAGCCAAGTCAGGAGCAAGGGGTCACATTACCAGATTCTGTCATCACTTTTCCCTGTGCCACATTTTCAAACATCATGAGATTTCCCCAAGCTGAAGCATGGGGGAAGTTTATTTCTTCTCTGATTTGAGGAATTTGGGCTAAATTGAAGTCAAGCAGCTTCAGGTGGGAGTGCCATCAAATACCAATATTGCAGAGCATGAGACAAGTGCCCAGGAACAGACATAGACAATCCACAGTAATTTTGCTCTTGCTCTGACTGACAGCAAGCTGTCTCTAATTTTTAAATATATACAGGTTTTCCGATTCTGTCTCTGGAAACAGTCTCTCCATAAGGCAAAATAAACAGAGCCCCAAGCAGAGCTGATTTAATCACTCCATCTTCCCAATAGCTGTTCTCCTCTCCAGCACCCCTTCTCGAGGACACTCCAGCAAATCCTACTGCCAGTGACCCCTGCACAGGCCCTGTTGTGCTGCGTGAGGTCTCATGGGGTACCAGGCACTGGCACAACCCCGCCCAAGGTTTTGGTCTGCCTGCAAGGCAAGATCGTCTCCTGCTTGTGCTTTTAGCCCACCAAGGCACCACCCCAAGGTCTGTATCTTCTTTCCAAGCTCTTTGGAAATACTTCTCAATAGGATAGTAATTCTCCGTCATAACTGTGTGCTGGGGGTCTCAAGGCACCCTAATTTAGGCAATAGGTTCCCTTTGAAGGTAGCTCTGCTGTCAGTTGCACTTCTGACTGTGTCATGCCCTGAGGGTCTCTCATCCCAGTCTAGCCACTGAGAGATTTGCAATAGACTCTATGCCCCTTGTTCCTCTCATCTGGCTGTGCGAGAGGACATTCCCTAACATCTTTCACTCCTTTCGTCCTCCAGTTACAGCGCTCAGGTGCTGATGCTAGCAGAAGGAGGTTCTTATCTGGTCAGTGGCACACTCAGATGATGTTCACACATAGCAGAGAAAAGTCTCTTCACCACTCTCAGAGGTGGCTCCTTTTGTAGAGATACTGTCTGGTTTGCTCTCAAATATCTGTATTCAAAGTAAAGCAAGTTGCCTTGACCTGAAGATTTAGAGTCTGTTTGCCTTCTGCAGCAGTCCTTTCCTTTACTGCTTTGAAGAACTCATCTGAGCTAATAGCATGGTCACTTTCTTCTTTATCCTGCCCATACATCTGCTGGTCCTTGCAGGCTCCTGCATTCGCTGCCTCTCCCAGTCATGGCCCCTTTTCTTTGGTGCTTATCACGGCCTGTGCAGCATCCAGGTGATGTGTCAGCTTCATCCTTGCTCTCAGATCTGCTCTCATCTCTGCCACGGGTCACTCTGGTGGTACCAAATGTTTTCAACCATGTCTATGAAGCCTCTGTGCTGCTCACCCTTAAAAAGTGTCACTCTGGACAGGGTGACTTCTGCTGCCTGGCAAATTCTAATTGCTCTTCCCAGCATTAGCTCTGCAACCAGACATTGTTCACTGCCTGTTCTCCAGCCACACATCAGTCACCAGCTTTTCTGAGATTTCTCTTTCTTTCAGTCTTGACTGATAAAACCATGTCTTTTTTATGTTCTGTTTTTTCCTATGGTGTTCTCACATGCCTCGGGTTTCTCTGCCACACTCTCATAATTAGCTTCCTCACTTTCAGTCAGCTGAAAGCTACCAGAGAAATCAAATGCTTCAGAACCAGCCAGTGTCAAAAATAAGGCCTTGACACCTGCCTTTTTACTGCAACCTACCACTTCCAGTGGCTGTGAGAAAGCTGCTTGAAGCTCTCCGCCCCTGCCAGGGAAGTGCAGCTCAGAGGGAACTCCAGCATCCTCCCATGGACCAGGCTGCACCCCAGCAGCTGGAGGTGGTATATACCTGGTATACACTCCTGGTATACAGCAGCACAGGTGACCAGCAAACTCACAAGTGGTAGGGGGCAGAAATGACACACCTTCACCTTCCCAAGAGGATTCAACTTTTGCCTCTCCAGACTGGGCTCCAGCCTTTGGCAGATGTTTCTCCCAGGTGCATGGCTGAGCACCCCTTGGCCAGTGCTTGCACGTCCTGAAGTGAGCCCTGAACACAGAGCCTTGTGCAGCAGATCACCCTTCTGTGAGGCTTGGAGGGACATATTTTGCCCCAAGAAGGTCCCTGACAGGTCAGGTGTGGAGACCAAACTCAGAAGATCACTCTGGATTTGGAGTCATACTCGAGGCATGCTCCAGCCTTAGAGACAGTAGAAATTTTGGTTTCTCAACTTTTCCCAAGCTCCAGAAGACTCCAGCTTGTCTTGGCCTTATACCAGATACTTTGGACTAGGAAGGTGGGTTGCACCAATCACGCTGGTTTGTGGTGCCAAAATCCCATTAAAGATGTTTAATACAGAGCTGAGGCATGTCAGAGAGAAGTGTACTATGCTCTAACCAGCCAAGTAGAAATTGTATGTCCCTGCTTGTCTGGGAAGCTCAGTCTTGCACAGCAGACCATCTATAACATGATCAAAGTTGATGATTTCCAGAACCATATTTTAACTCCACTCAGAAGAAAATACTGCTATCCCAAAGTTATTAAATAAAATGACTTAATAATGTGCACTGAAGAGCAGGGAAGGGGACAGAGAGGACAGAACTGCCTTTGCACAGCAGATGGAGACCTCGGTCCTGTTCTCTTCTTTGCTGACAGGTTTACACCCTAAGTTTTGCCTTGCTTTAAAGCACAAACAGCAGATGTCCTGGCCAGGGTACCACCTCTCAAGTTCTTCCATATACACATTACATGAAATGCCCTTGTCCTACCCCATAGGGTTGGAAAATCATCTTATACACTCCTAAAGACACTCTGAGTACTTCACACGCAGCAGAAGAGAGGAGCTGAGGACAACCTACACCCACAAGTGGCAGATGTTCGAAAGACTGGACTCCATCCTGGCACCAGGCCACCCACAAAGGGGACAATCTCCTCAGTGGTCATGTTGGAGGATGTAAACCTAAACCTAAGCAGGAACATTTCTCCTATCTAAACCATTCGGTGAATATGGATAAGACGAACACATCACCAAGCAAAAGGCTCAGAAATTAATGGGTGAAGTTAAGGACTGGGCCAGGGACTATCTGCATGGCCCCGATGGATTCAATGTCTCCATCTCCTTCCCTGCAGCACTGCTGATGCCAGCATCTCCTCTGTTATGATCCTGGGGCAGTGGGAAGGCACTGCGGTAGGTGTTACTGTGCATGGGAACAGCAACAGAGAGCAAACAGCTTTAGACTGGAGTCAGAATTGTGATTTGGAATCAGAATTAGTGTTCCTGTAGCTCTGGGATTATCTTCATTCTGTCCCACTTTGGCACAAAGCTGTTGACTTTCCCACAAAGGCATTCCCTGCTCACAGCTCAAAGTGTGTCCAGAAACCCGAGGTCTCTGGTGAGCAGAGCAGGTGATGCTGGGAGGGGAAAGCAACACACCAGCTGGGCTGCAGACTGGCCTCACTGAGGGTTTGCTCAGAGTCTGCCTAGTTGTGCCATGGGTGCTGAGCTTAGTTCACAGCATCCCCACAGACTCAGCAAGGTTGAGGGGAGGTGGAGGGACGGGCAGACAAGTGTTTCAAGCACTGCAGTGAGATGCCGTGGACCCTCTTCCCCTGAAACGAGCTGTCAGACTTTCCCTGGACAGGCTTGTCAAAGGCAGTGGGCTCTGATGAAGGCTGGGGCGGTGAAGCCCCCAGGGAAGGGCTGACAGACAGGCACTGGTGGGGATGCAGGGGCAGAGCTCCCGCAGTCAGGGCCAGCGCCGTGCCGGGGCTGCGAGCCTGCCCTTGCTGGCCCCAGGGCTGTGGAACAATAGCCCAGGGCTGTCAGCAGCACATCAGACTGCAGCATGGTCAGGGGCTGATGCTGGCAGCCACGTCTGGACACTCCTGCATTCAGTGAAAAACAAGTTCCATCTGGTCCTGCCAAGGGGATGAGGTGCCTGCACAGGGGTGCCCGGACACCAGAGATACTCTGAAACCTATCCATGGTGTGATGCCACCTGCACCTGCTTGTCCTCTCCTTGTCCTTTGCCTCCTTACACACAGATGCTAAAGGTCCAGATCAGAGTAGGGGGTATCTGCTGTGCTCTTTCCTGCTCCAGCTAGCAATGAAAAAATTAAGCTGGGTTTAAACTGAGAGAGGGAAGAGTTAGATTAGGATATTGGGAAGAAATTCTTCCCTCTGAGGATGGTGAGAGCCTGGCATGGGCTGCCCAGAGAAGCTGTGGCTGCCCCATCCCTAGAAGTGCTCAAGGCCAGGCTGGATGGGGCTTGGAGCAACCTGGGCTAGTGGAAGGTGTCCCTGCCCATGGCAGGGGGGTGACATGAGATGAGCTTTAAGGTCCCTTCCAAACCAAACTATTCTGGGACTCTATGATAATTACAAGTGATAATTATTAATTACTGATTAATCCATTTATTCTGTCTTAGGCTGTTCCCCATGACCTGGAAGACAGGGACAGGGAGAAGAATGATGGCCCCCTAATAAGAGGGGTAATAGTCAGTGAATTACACCACAGAGACACACATGAGTCTATGGGTCTGGATGGGATCCACTCAAGGGTCCTGAAGGAGCTGGCAGACATGCTCACTGAGCCACTCTCCCATTCATCAGCAGTCCTGGGTCACTGGGGAGGTCCCAGTTATCACTAGTGGTGTTGCCCAGGGCTCAGTAGGGGGTCCAGTCCTGTCTAATATCTTCATCAATGATTTGGATGAGGGGATTGAGTGCACCTTCAGTAAATTTACAGACAACACCAAATTGGGCAAGAGTGTGGATGTGTCAGAGGGCAAAAAGGCCATGCAGAGAGATCATGACAGGCTGAATTGGTGGGTCAAGGCCAATTGCATGATGTTCAACAAAGCCAAGTGCCAGCTACTGCACTGGGGTCACACCAAGCCCATAAAGTGCTGCAGGCATGAGGAAGAGTATCTGGAGAGCTGCCAAATGGAAAAGGAACTGGGGGTGCCTGTTGACAGGGGCTAAACATGATCCCAGGTGTGCCTAGGTGGACAAGAAAGCCAGTGATGCCCAGCTTGTACCAGCCACAGTGTGACTATAGGACCAGGGTCGTGCCTATTTCCCTGTGCCGGGCACTGGTGAATACATCTTGAATCCTGGGGTCATTTTTGGGCCCCTCAGGACAAGAAAGACACTGAGGGGCTGGAGCATGTCCAGAGAAGAGAATGGAGCTGGAGAAGGCTCTGGGGCACCAGGAGTGGCTGAAGGAGCTGGAAGGCTCAGCCTGGAGAAAAGGAGGCTCAAGGGGGGACATTCTTGTTCTCTGCAACTCCCTGACAGGAGGGAGGAGCCGGGGGGCAGAGGTGGTGGGCTCTGCTCCCAGGGACAGGACAAGAAGAAATGGTCTCAAGTTGTGCAAGGAGAGGTTTAGGTTGGATATCAGGAAAAATTTCTTCCAAGAAAATATGGTCAGGCACTGCAACTAACCACCCAGGGCAGTGGTAGAATCGCCATCCCTAGATTGTTCAAAAAATATTGATATGGTACTTGGAGACATGGTTTAATGGTGAACATGATGGTGCTGGATTGATGGCTGGACTAAATGATCTTAAAGGTCTTTTCCAATCTAAACAATTATATGATTCTAACTAGAAAACAAGGACCCAGCTGCCTCTCCTAAGTGATGTCTCTTTTCCATCAGCAATGTCCACTGCTAAGCAGAATTGGGCTCCAGGACCACTGCCCTCCTGCAGCCCACGGATGGAGGGCTGATGAGTCAGGGAGGAGCAAGGGAGTGTGGCTGGCCCAGGGGAGGGCTGTGCACTGCATCAGGAGAGTGCACAGGAGGTACCCCATTCCCCATTTCTTTGCAGAGAGATCATAGAATCCCAGAATGGTTTGGGCTGATGACCTTAAAGCCCATCTCATTCCACCAACTTCCCTGCCATGGGCAGGGACACCTTCCACTAGACCAGATTGCTCCAAGCCCTGTCCACCCTGGTCTTGAACACTTCTGGGGATGGGGCAACAACAGCTTCTCTGGGCAACCTGTGCCAGGACCTCACCACCCTCACAGGAAAGAATTTCTTCCTAACACCTCATCTAAATCTCTTCTCATTTAGTTTAAAACTGTTGCCCCTTGTCCTATCACTGTCTGCCTGTGCAAGAAGTCGCTCTTCCTCTTTTTTGTAAGCCAAGCTTATCAAAGCTGCAACTGCTTTGGGATTTGCAAACAGGGGAGGCTGAGACAGACCCTTCCCATCAGCAACATGATCAGTGGCTGGCAAAAGAAATGTCCTGAGCACCTGTGCCAGAGCAGGAAGTCTGGTATTGATGCAGCTGGCTGTTGCAACCAGAGCAGAGCCCAGCATCACATCCAAAACAGCACAGAACCAGAATCAGAACTAGAATAGAATAGGATGGAATCAGAATTAGAATAGAATAGAATAGAATAGAATAGAATAGAATAGAATAGAATAGAATAGAATAGAATAGAATATCCTGAGGTAGAAGGGATTCACAAGGATCATCAAAGTCTCCTCACCCTGCACAGACAACCCTACCTCCCTCTTCATGAACAAGGAGGTGTTCCAGAGAGGTCATGCCCGCAGTCAGTGCCAAGATTCCCTTCTGCTCCTCCTCCTGACCCCTCATCTGTCTGCCTGCAGGATGACACTGCAGGGAGAAGACGAGGAGGGATGTCTGGATGCAGTGGAGCATCACTGGCAGGACTGAGGGCAGGGCTGAGGGCAGCTGCCTGTGCCTGTGCCCCCAGCTTTGTGTGAGGCCACTGCAGTGGAGCCCGGCCTGCAGCAAACTGCACACAGCTGCTCTGCACTGCCAGGCCTCCCACTGGGCACCAATCTTCATCTCTTTGAAATCCACATTAAAATACATGAGCCACACTCTCCGGCCAGGGCTCCCAGCACTGGATAATTGCTTCTTAAGTGCTTTCTGAATGCAAACTGCATGTCATTCTTACCACCACTGCCACCTCCCCTGCACACAGCCTTTGATCTGCTGCATGTCATGACAATATTGCAATTACCCTGTCAGTGTTGGGGAGTGGAGGAACTCCCGGAAGAGAAGTACAGGGATGTGCTGGACTCTGGAATCCTCCCCTCCCTATCGGTATAGATGAGGGGCTGGCAAAAGTCCTGCACACTGGCTAAGCCCCAGTCTGTTAGTGGATCCAGAAGAGCACTTGGAGGTCACCAGTAATGAGCTCCAGCACATATCTCCTCGGGTAAGGATATGATAGCTGCAGGCTGTGGCTGGCAAATGCCTGGTGATGCAATGGATCCCTTTGTGAAACTTCCTGTCTGTGTGCAACTTCCTGGCTGTGTGCTCTCCTTCCTCTGCAAGGCATCTGCAAAGTCCACAGCCTTTAAAACTGAAACAGCTCCCTGCCTCTGTATCTTTTTTCCTGAGACCCCTGAGCCTTAAGTAATGCTGAAGCACAAAAATCATTCACTTCACCCCAAAACCAACTCAGAATTAAAGAGTCACTGTCTTTGGAAAAGCCCTCTAAGACCATCAAGTCCAACCAATAACCCAGCACTGCCAGATCCACCACTAACCCATGTCCCTAACTACATCTACAAATTTTTTTAACCCTTCTGGAAACTTCTTTCTGACTTATTTTGTGGAAAATGTTGAGGGAGAGAAAGAGGAAAAAAAAAAGAACTCAGTGTCATTCTGGACAGGTCCCAGGTGTTGATTTAAAGGCTCTGTTTCCAGACCTGTCAGCAAACTGAATTCTGATCCACCCACCTCATCCTGGGAGGACAAAGCTCAGGAGGTAGCAGCAATCAGGCTTCCCCACAGCTTGCCCCTTGTTCTCTGCCAGCATTGCTCCTGGGTGTGTGGGCACTGCTGGTGGGGACCTGCTCCTGTGACCATCGACAGCCACCGGGCCCTGCTGTCCCCACCACAGCCCGGCCATGGGGCAGGGAAGATGCTTTGCACGGGGGTGAGATAAAGTAGTGCTGTTTAGCAGAGCGTGGCTCAGAAAACCTTAGGGGATGCCATGGGAATGCAGTGAGGAGGACCAGCCCTGGGGTCTTTTCCTTCCCCACCTGCTTCATCTGGCCCAAACAAGGACGGTGAGGCTGGGACACAGGTGGTCCCCAGCAGGGAACAGGGATTGGGATGGAAATGCTGGGGAAAGCACCTCCCAGGGGCAGTAGAGCCTTTTGGACTGTTGTGCAAGCAGACCCACGAAAACCACTCAAAATGATCTTAACGGAGCTGTGTGGGAGCAACGTGCACCATATTACTGTTCACAGCATCACCGTCGAGCTGTCATTGCCACTGGGCAGGTTCAAGGCTACAGGGCTGTGGACTGGCTCCTCCACCAGCCTCATACTGGTTTCCAGTATGCTGTCTGTGCCCAGCAGAGCAGTGCTGCAGGGAGAGGGCAT
Organism: Xenops minutus; assembly: GCA_035221455.1. Classification (NCBI taxonomy): domain Eukaryota; kingdom Metazoa; phylum Chordata; class Aves; order Passeriformes; family Furnariidae; genus Xenops; species Xenops minutus. The sequence goes on along the minus strand of JAWWEE010000052.1, from coordinate 330,668 downwards.
AGAGACCTGGCAGATCCCCTCTCCCCAGGGATAAGACAGAGCAACTCCTCATCCCATGTGAAGCCTCAGGAGACACATTGCTTTCTGGTACTGGGGAAAGGGGACAGAAGGAATATACAAAAGATAGTATTAACACTTATTTCCATCCCCATTCACACTGCATGCGTAACTCCTTTCTGACTGTTCCTAAATCCTACCGGGATCCTCTGGATATCAATTTCCACATCACACCCACCTCTGAGCCTCTGTGCAATGCAGCTGCACCGCAGCTGGCCTCTCATCGCCCATCACTGTTACTCTGGAGTACCCAACAGCATCTCAGGGAGTATTTTTCAGTTTTCAGAGCAATGAGTGGCCAGGACTCAGCAGGGGACTGTCTTTGAGTTGACCTCAAATTGCACTCACTGCCTTCAGGTGCAACATGGGGAAGTGGGAATGTGCAGCTGTGGTAGGGGCACTCCAATCACTGTGGATGTGTCCACCATATCTAGGTCAAAGAGTCATTTAATTTGATGCCCAGTACTGTCTGAGAGCTGCTACATTTCATACCTGCTAACTTGTCTGCAATGTGTCAGAGCCCTGTGGCCCAGTGGCCTCTGTTCTATGAGCAGCCACAGCCACAACCTACTTCGTGTGACACCAGAGGAAAACACCACACTAGGAGCTGCTGAGCATCTCTTCCATTTTGGAAAGCAGACAGAGCAAATCAGAGGTCCTGCCTTGCTTGATGCTGGCAGGAAGGTGGAGGGACATGGAGGCATTGCAGGCAGAACCAGCAAAAAAGCGCTGGCATTTTGTCCTCTGCTTTCTGCTGCCCTGGATGCCAGGAACAGATCACTTAAACCCTGTAGGAAGCTCTTTCCTGCGTCCATTGGCAAAAAGGGCCCTTTCAGCTTCCCAGGCACCTCTTGCTTTCTTGAGGGAGGGTGGTGGATAAATCTCCCCTGTCCCATTCATTATTCTCTCCATCTCACCTGTTCTCTCTCATTCATCACTTCTCAAACTAAATAGCTCCTTTCTCCTCTCATCTCATGTGGAAATCGTTCTCCACCCATTATCATTTTCACAATTTCACTTTCTGCTATATCCTCTGTGATGAGACAACAGGACGCAGGAGTTCTCTGTGCATTTCTGGGTCCATGGAACATCTACCTTCATGCTGGCATGTCTTGTCTTAATGCATGTGGAAAAACTCATTTCCTCCCTTTTAGTGGCGATACCATCCCCCGGTGAGAGCTCATTGCTGCTATTCCCAGGCCCTGCGTCAACTGAGGGGCACTGGAAACACATTGTCTTGTTTCCAGCTTCAGATAATCTTCCTCTTAGCTGTTGCATTGCCCTCTTTAATTTCCTTGTTTTCATCCTCTCATGCACCACGTGTCTTTCCATGGTTCCTCACCACTTTGCTCCTGGATATCATGGCACTCCCCTCAGAGGGATGCAGCAACTCAGAGGCATTTTCAGCTGTGGGTCACATCTGGTGTGGTCCTGTCTCAGCCATTAGAGAATTGCCAGCATCAGGCTAACAGCACCTTTTCCAGGCTAGGCTCATAGTGCCTGGCTCAGCCTCTCCGTGTCACCCAAGAGAGCAGTGCTGGAACCCATCTCTGCTGCAGGGCAGCACCTCTCTCACCTGGAATACAGCATCCAACTTCCCCCAGGTACAGCTGAGCCTGGCCACTCACTCTTCAAGAGGCAGCTGCTTGAAGAGCTGAAAAAACTCTCAGGCTGGTACATTCCTGATAAAGCTCTTTTTCATTCTGCAAAACAATGTCACACTTCTTATCTGACACAAATCCACAGTGTTGCTCCAGTAGCTCTCCAAAGCAGCAATTTAACCCCGGACATGTTGGTGTGGACTTGGGTAATTATAGCTGGAGTTGCCTTCAGCTCTGTGCAAGGGCTGTGGGTGTTACAGGTGCTCTGTTTCAGCAAGGTGAGAGGGATTAGAGACATCATTCTCCCAGGACATGGTAGCTCAGTCCTGGAATATAAATCAGGCTCTTCTGCAGGCTGATATGTCAGTTTTCACATGATCCTCAGAGCATGGTACAGTGCTTTACACCAATGTCCCCTGTGACTAACCAAGGCTTTAGCTATTGCAAGCCAGGCTTTGGGGCCCATGGTCAAGTGGTTTTTGAATGTGGTCTCCAGATGATGACCAGGTGTCACACCAAGCTTGAACAACACCACCAGCAGAGAATAGTGGGGCTCAGTGTGGCTCCTCCTGCCACTCCTCTACTCTTTGCAAAAATTCAAGACAGAAAACATAGGAGAACCTTCTCCACCTTCTCCCTTTCTAGTAGAGCCAGGCTGGGTAAGGAAAGGTCACTGCTAGGATCCTGTGTCCGATGCAGAGAGGAAGTGCCAGCCTTGAGGACAGCCCAGGGAAACTTTGCCCTGCTCAAACACTTGCTGGACTCAGGAAGCCTTCCTGAAGGTCAGACCTTGCAGTGGAGAGCATCTTGGCCCTTCGTGGGAGATCAGTGAGCCTAATGCTTGCCCTGTTCCTCCACAAGGTGGGAACAACCTTTGTGCTGTTTGTCCCCAACTGTCCACCAATACCTGAGCCTACAGTCACCATGGGCAAGTACCTGGGCTGGGCACAGAGGAGAAGGGGAACAGATTAACAACATGATCCTTGGGGTGAGCGTCAGGAGCAGTGATATTTGTAGTGACATCTGCAGTAACACTGCCCCACTTGGGTCCCACCTTGGGACCATGGGCAAGAGGAGTGGTGTGGGGCCACACTGGCTCTGCTCATAGTCCCATGGCCACCCAGGCACTGGCTACTGGTAGGAGCAGTGGGGGACGTGACCAGGCTGAAGAAAAGGAAGGAATGACCACAGTACTACAATAACATTTGCAGATTGATCCCAAGAATGTTCTTAAATTCTGACACATTCCATAATCACCGTCTGGTGGCACACCTTGCTGCTGGAGAAAAAACCCACTCATTCCTCAGGCTGTGGCAGAGAAATGGGAATTTCCCAGAGCTGGGGACAAAAGGATGTGCAAGGACTGGAGCATCAGCATTGTGCATAGGGCTGGGACAAATTTCGGGTCTTATCTCTCTATGTCTAATGGAAAGAGGAGCTCCCCGCACAGGCTGTTCCACTGCAGCAGGGACAGGCTCAGATGCACGCCAAGGGAGGCACGCAGATGCCAGCATAATTAGCCACAAAATAGACTTTTCAGTATCACACAATGACAAAGGAAAATGAAAAAGCCCTGCGTGCTGATAATTCCTCAGTGCGCCTCAGTGACAAGGAACTGGGACAGACCTGAGCTTCCACTGAGCCAGAGGAAAAGGTATTTTTAAAAAGCAGATTATCTGGTTAAACAGAGGGCAGGGGGCTGAGCTGGGAGATAATGGGGGTGTCTGTGACAGCTTTATTAGGAAGTGCCTAATGTCAAAGTGATTTCACGGAGTGTCTCAGAGCAGAGGCTGACTCTGGGAGCTGGATCCCCACTGGGGAGCCTCGGCAGCACTGTCACAAGGGCTTAGATGACAACTGACCCTGTCTCTGTGCAGCAGAGGACAATGGCAGCAGCAGGGATGCACTGCAGGGGGTCACCACCTGCACATCCTCCTGGGGTACCACCTGAGGGGTGCAATGGGCAAGCACTGTGTCCATGAGTTGTCATCAGCAGGAGTAGCTCTGCAAAGCTGAAAGAGGGGAATGCTCAGAAACATGGGGCAGTGCCACTGCCTCCACTATAAGGACTGTGAGTCCCGGCCTAAACACCTCCCAGGCTCAGCAGGTGCAGAATACATCCCTTCCTTGACCTTGTGGCTGCTGTCCAGAACACTCTCACTTGTCTTTTTGCAGGGTTTCCTCTCTGCTCCTATCTTGTTCCTTGTTGTGTCATGTTCTCACATGGTGCAAAGACCCCACAAAGCTGGCATGGCATCCATGCAACCAATCCCAGCCAAGGATGGTTCTCAAGGGTGGTCAGACACTGACCAGGCTCCCCAGGGCAGTGGCCATGGCCCCGAGGCTGCCAGAGCTCCAGGAGTGTTTGGACAATGCTCTCAGGCACATGGGATTGTTGGCGTGTCCCATGCAGGGCCAGAAGCTGGATTTGATGATCTCTCCAGCTCAGAATATTACATGATTCTATGATTCTCATCACATTTCCAGCACCTTCTGCACCCAGGTCCTGCAGAGAGATACCACCTTCCACTCTTAGAGTATTCCTGCCCACCCTGGAAGCCCAGCATGTCCCACAGGAGCACCTCCTGGCACTGACTTCTGCAGCGCTGGGCTCACAGAAATTTGGGAGTGCACAGCTCCAGAGTTCCTGGGCAGTACATTGCTGGGATGGATCCATGGGATGGGGCACACCCAGTCTCTTCTGTCAGGGCAGGGACATCATCAAGATGTCATCAGTGTGCACTAGCAGGATGCTCACCACTGAAAACCCAGACTGGGATCATCCCATTCCCAGGGACCAACGAGCAATGCAGGGTACCAGAGAGCAACAAGGCTTTGCCAGCGTGACTCCTGGCCTAGGTCTCTGAAGAAGCTGTAATCGGGAACAGGGGCACTTGAACCAGTCTCTAATCCCAGATTTTACATGAGCTGAACAGGTCCTGAGCAGCTTGCCTGAGGCTTACAGTGGGATTGACAGCTGCTCCCATGCTGCCTGCATGCCCCGGCCAGCCAGAGCAGACCTGAGTAGCTCCTGTCATCCAGGCCAGGACTGCCCCGTGAGAGGAGGGCAAGCTTGGATGCTGGGACTGGCCCTGAATGTGCCCAGTCACGGCTCTGTCCACAGGCATCAGAGGGAGAATGTAAATCTGGGTCTCTGGGAACAAAAGGCTGTGGCTCCTCTGCCCCCAAAGCTGCCAGCTCAGCATGAGAGGACTCCCCAGGGCTCAGGGGAGCCAGCAATGAAGCTGTGTCTGACAAGGGAAGCTAAAGATGTAAGAGGCAGCATGAAATCATGGGTGACAACCATAACAGGGGCAGCTCCAGACGTGAGAGGAGGAGCAGGAACTGTGCCGCATCCACTCGGGAGGCTCAGCTGCCTTTGTAGGGAGCTGTGCCTGCGGTGGTGGGGTGGAGGACTGACACAGGAGGAGATGGAAACAGACCCTGTTATTGGCCCCACTGCCTGGAGATGTTCTGTCTCCTGTCCCACCAGCACAGGGACTGGGCGACACGTCCCAGTCCTGTCCGTGACTACAGCCGCTGGAGCTTTCTCTCTAATGCTGCAACCCCAAATGAAACAGAAAAAGGTTCTTCTTTCAATGGGTGGTTGGGTACTGGAACAGGCTCCCAAGGGCAGTGGTCACAGCACTAAGGCTGATAGAGCTCAAGAGGCATTTGGATGATGATCTCAGGCATATAGTGTGACTCTTGGGGATGGGGCTAAAAGTTTGGACTTGATCCTTGTGGGTCCCTTCCAACTCAGCATATTTTGTGATTCTGTGAAATGTATTGAACAAAAAGGGATTGCAGCAGCCAGGGTGCAAGATGGCAGGGGGCAGCTGCTGACAGATGAATCTAAGACATGCCTGCCATCTTCCCCTGATGAAAGAGCTCACCTTGGCTGGGCTGCCGGCCTGGGCACCCAACTGGGGCAGAAAACAATTGCTAATTTCCCTGTGAAAGCATTTCTGTGCCGTTATCAGTTTAACCCAGACTGCCTGAGCCAGTGCACATCTTGTCAAACCCCTGGAGCTGCTGAGCACGCTGCTTGTGTGGGCAGAGATGTTGCTTATGCTGGGATGCTGTCTGTGCTGGGATGCTGCCTGTGGTGGCAGGCAGGCTGCCCAGCCACACTCATTGCCTCCTCCCACCCCAGCTCCACATTTCCCCTTTGTGTGCCTCTGCACAAGGGCACCAGAATTTAGCCACCCTCTTTCAACTTTTCCCCTCTCTCCTTTCCCCCCCTCTGTAACAAATCAGTGAAAAGAGGGAAGAGAAGAGGCTCCAATGACAGATGGAGCTGGCGCTATCATCTCTCTTAACTGTCACTGAGAAAATCACACGGCAGCCACTGAAATTCAAATTAGAGTTTTGCTGAAGCTGCTAAAACTCATCAAAAGATATCTTTGAAGTCCACTGGCAGGCTGGTCATTTCTTTTAAATTAGTCCCTGTTGAAAATGAAATTGCAGGGAGTTGGTGTATTAGCATATTGGAGTGCGAGAGGCAGCATAATGCTGCCTTTCCAGAGAGCAGAGGCAGTTTGCTCCCACACAAAGCCCACACTCAAACAGGGCTCTTACTGCATTAGTTTAAATGAGCAAATCATTTCAAAACTCCCATTAAGGGGGCTGGTCTGATGCTCATAAGGATGGCAGCAAAGACAGGTCAGTGCTGTCCCCCTGCCCGTGCCCTCAGAGCCAACAGACTGGCCACAGCAGTACGGCCTCGTTAGCAGAGCCAGCTTGGAGATGAGGGCAGAGGAGCCCTCTCCAGTCCCAGTCCAGGGACCAGCCATTCCCAGAGTTGATGTGATGTTCAGGACATGCAGCTCATCACAGCCCTGGGAGGATGCAGAACCAGGATCAGTCCCACAAAAGCAGGGACAGTTCCCTCACCAGGCTTTTTACGTGCTGATCTTTATTCAAGTACCTACCAGACAGACTGGAGTCAGCATCCTGCTGTTCCAGAGGTGCCTGAGCCCCAAGGAAGGGCCCTGGAGATCCCCAGATCATCCCTGGAAAGCTGCAGCAGTGCCAGTGGGAGCCCTGGACGGACCACCCCTGACCATTTTGCGCAGAAAAACAGTATCATTTCCAGCAGTGGCTTCTCCTCACCTGAAGCCCAGGTGCCTTGCATCCCAAACATGTGTGTTGGAGGTATTCATGGCCTTTGTGAGCCATAGAGTGTGGTGGGACTAAGGGAAGCCCCTCGAGACACTGGAAACCAGTGACTGGCCACAGTGGGGTGGTGACCAGTTGTGCCCAAGAACAACTGCAGCATCTCCCATTAGTGGATATTTTCAACACAGGCAAAATTGGGCTGACATCCTGCTCCAGCTCAGTCCAACCAGGCATTTGCCCAGAAATATTGTCTCTTAGGAAGAGTACCAGCCCCCTTCTCATCTCCCAGGCTTTGCACCGCACTACCCTCCCCTTTCCTGGGAGGCTGAGCACGACATTCCTCCTCTCCAGAAGGCAGCCAGACACTGCTCCCTCTTTCCCCTGCCTCACAAGCAAGGACAGCCAGTTTCCTCTGCTGAATCTCGAAGCAGAAGTTTCCCTGCCAGCCTGAATCCTTGAGCAGACAGCTGCTGTTGGATAGAGTTGTTTCTTTCATTCCTGAGCTGATGTGGTGGGATTTACAGTGGCGCTAGTCACACTCCTGCATCTCGACACAGAATGTCTTTGAGCCAAGAGCTATCAGCTACAGATTTCACAGGGCTCTGAGAGGGGTTGGAAGCGGGTCAGAGGTGGGAAGTATGGCCAATTCCCCACTGAACTGCAGGAGAAGGCAGAACAGAACTTGCCCCAGAGCATGTAACCTGTGACATTTTGCTGGGCTAATGCAAATTGCACCAACCCAGGTGGAGAGCTGAACTCCTGCCGTCGCCAACACACATGGCACGGGCTGAGCAGAGGCTTTTGCTGAGGGTTTTGTCAGAAAGGTCACAATGTTCAGGGCTGAGCGTGTCCTCCAAATTGTTAGCTCTTTACTGTGATTTTCCTTGGATTTCTGACAAAGAGTCACAAGGAGGCACACATCCAACCTAGTAAATATGCCATCAGGGTGCATAGTGAAAAATTTCTTTCTCCACCACCTTGGTTAGTTTGTGGCATTTAACTGTACTTCCCAGGCTTGGTCAGGTGTAATACCAAAGTGTTGGATGGGGAGGGGATTCTCTGGAGGTCATGTGGCCTGTGCTGTGTAGAGACCAACACCACAGGCAGGAGCAGCAAGCAGGGCCAGGGCCAGTGTTATGAGCATGTGTTTCTGCCATGCAACCCCAAATCCCCTGCATGGGAGGAGGCTTGAAACAGCAACTGCAGTTTGCCAAAGGTCACTAACCTCTTACTTGGAAGGAGAAGCAGTGCCCAGGGATCACTCAGCACTGTTTTGGTTTTTTTTTTCATAGTGTCATAGAATCATGGAATCACGTAATATACTGAGTTGGAAGGGACCCAGAAAGATCAGGGAGTCCAACTCCCAGCCCTTCACAGACACCCCAACAATCCCACCCTGTCCCTCAGAGCATTGTCCAAATGCTCCTTGAGCTCTGGCAGCCTTGGGGCTGTGCCCACTGCCCTGGGGAGCCTGGTCAGTGTCTGACCACCCTCTGGGAGAAGAACCCTTTCCTGGGATCCAGCCTAAAACTCCCAAGCTTTGGCAGGCAGGTGGCCAGCTGGTCTGCAACTGGTGGATCACATCCCAGTCAAGAAAGGCACTACCTCGGCTGGAAGTTCAAACCTCTGATTATGGTTTTCAAGGTCTCATCCCGTCCCCTTGCATTCCCCCAGAAATCCTCTCACTTGGCTGCCAGCAGTGTGGGTGGGAAAGCAGTAGCATGGCCAGAAAGCCAAGACAGAAACAAAGCTTCTTGCAGCTCTGGGCTGTTAGTTGCCATCTCTCTAAGATGATGCCAGAGGCTGCAACTGCTTTGCTTTTCCCTGGCAGCTCACCATTCCTCCACAGGCACCAGCAGTGCCAACTAGAGTCCGCCTGGGGCAAGGGCAGCAGCATCCTGCCCAGCTGGAGCAGACATCTCCATCATTCACCCAAGCACCAAAACCCACCAGGCATCAACACCAAAAGCTGCCGAGCTTCTTATTGCTGCCATTAGAACATTCAGCTCTGAGAGAGCGGCTGCAGCAGGAGAGGAGGAGGTAGTGCAGGACCTCTGTTCTCATATCAGACACATGGAGGATCACTCCTTTCATCTGCTCCATGTGATGAGAGGAACAGCTGGTGCCTCCTCCCATCCACGCCTGCTCGTGCCTCCTGTCTTGGCAAACATAGCCCAGCTCAGCCATCCAGCCACGGCGTTAACTGGGGAGCAGAGAGGACAGCAGGGAAGGGCAGAGCCCAGAGTCAGAAGGGCACAACTGCTGTCATTAACTTCTCATTGTGAGTGCCACTTTCTCTTAGGGAGAAAGGCTTTAAATGTCACCCTTTGCTGCTGTAAAGGCCCAGAGGTGATTGTACACTGAGCACTCCTTGTGTTGCAAGCCCAAGCCTTGGGAGGTTTCCAGCAAGTGGGCATTGCAAGAGCAGATAGGGTCCCACCTGCCTGAGTGCAAGCTCCCCATATATTCCCTCTCACTGAGCCCAGGGAACCTTGTGTGACACAGGAGACTCCTCTCAGGATGTTTCCTCAAGAATTTAAAAAGTCCCTGAGGAGGACAAGATTGTTTTCCTGTGGGATCACAGGAAGAAGTGGGCTGGAGGAGGGGAGTGGAAAATTAATGTCCCAGCCATGAACAAGTGTCAGTCCAGGGACCAGCATTACGGCACAACATCCCACAAGGCTCTCATCTGGAAGTGATTATGTGACTTCTCCATTTATAGCTGTTTGTTTTACCAGAAGAGATCCTGTTGGTAAGCTCAAAAAGCAGATAATTGATGTAAAATCTCACTGGGAGACTGCATGACAGGGATTCATTTAATGCCATTTTCAAGATGAACCCATCCACTTAACTCCAGCACCCAGCATTGTCCAAGGGTTCTGAGGAGAATCCCTTGTGCGTGACAGGGGGACGCAGGATATCAATGTCCCATTCCCAGCACCAGTGACAACAAACTGGTTTTAACAGCCTTTGGGAGGCAGCAGTGGTTACAGGGTGACCTCTCACCTTGGGATCTTGCTTACTTCACCCTCACAGACCAGGGGCCAAGTTGCTGCCCAGTGCACTGGTGTTTGTGTCCTCATTTTGCATGGCTACAGCCACAGCCTTCTTTCTGGAGGTCTTTCCCAACTAACCCCTCTGCTGTGGGCTGTTCCCAGGGCAGGGCACAAAGACTGGGTTTGCAGGATAGATATGGAGGGAGAAGTCCAGGTCACAAGCTCTTTCCACAGCTATGTGCTCTATGTAGAAGGAACTAATCTGAATGTCTGCAGGCTGGCAAGGATTTACCACCTGCTGCTCCAGTGGGACCTTCACACCAACACACGCAACAACTTGCAGAGCATCCCTTTAATATCTTGCCCAAAGGAAGGATTTGTCAAAGAGGCACACATAGTTTCATAGTGTTCATGAACAGCTTTATCATCCATTTGAGTTTGGCATCAGCCTTAGTGTCTGGTGGTGAATAATCCAGGCTATACTGAGGCAGCTGGAGAGAGAGAGAAATGGGGTGACTGCACCAGGAATGCAGACAGATAAGTAGGAAACCAAGATTTCTTCAGTGCTATCCAAGAATCATAAGGATTGAAAAGGACCTTAAAGCTCATCTCTTCCCACTCCCTGCCATGGGCAGGGACACCTTCCACTGTCCTAGGTTGCTCCAAGCCCTGTCTAACCTGGCCTTGGACACTTCCAGGGATGGAACAGCCACAGCTTCTCTGAGCAGCCCATGCCAGGGTCTTACCACCCTTACAGGTAGAAATTTCTTCCCAATATCTAACCTAAATCTGCCTTCCTTCATCTTAAGGCCATTATGAAACAAAGGAACCACATCCTCTGGAAGGATTAATAGTGGGAGTAGACTGATCTGTGCTAGGCCTAGGGAATCACTCTCACCTCTCTGTGCTGGGGTCTGACATTATATCTGCCTGGGGACAGTTGAGTCTGGCGTGATGGATGGCCTGGCAGTGAGCTCCCAGAGCTGCGTGTCTCTTTGGGTTGGATCCCTGTAATGAAGTCTGACAGCACCGCTTAGATCTGCTCTCCTGCTCAGCATTATCTTAATGAGAGGGCAGATGAAAAAGAAAACGACATATATCTTATTTTCCCATTCAGGACTAGAATAAACAACCCATGAACGCAAGCAAGCAGAGTTTGGAGAGGCTGGTGCAGAGCCTGATGCTGCAGACAGGCTGGTGCAGCACATCCCAACTCTTCTCGCAGGTCCTGCATCAGTGTTCTCCTTCCAGAAGCAGAAATAACATCTGCAAACAGCACGGGCTCAGCAAACACTACAGTCCCCACATGCACATGAGGAACTGTGAATGAGTTTTGTATCTCTAGGCAGTATCAGAAGAATCATCATTTACCTACTGAAGCACAGACCAGCTCTGGACAAAATGATCTTGAGCTTCTCCAATTTGATGGCTTCCAAAGAAGGGCCACTTTAGAAACTTGGAACCTCCTGAATCCTATATTTTTCCAAAAAGGTATTTTTTCCCAATTTTGAATGTCTTCAAGATTAGCAAATCAGCATTTTCTATGGAAAAAAATGCTAAACTGTCCAGCCCCAGTCACCCTCCTGCATCCTTGATCCCAGTGAAGACACTATCAAATCAAGCAGACACAAAGCAACAGATCTAGCAACGACACCTCTACCATGTGTCCGTGCTGTGCTCACCAGATGTGCTTCCCCAGCATCTCCTCATCTCCTGAATCTCGGGACAAAACACCATCTTGGAATTCTCCTTCCCACTGCACTGCTGAGGGCTACCTCAGCCATCCTTGTGGTCTGGCTGCCTGGGGTAGGAATTGCCAAGTATGGCCACAAGCCCCAGCCCTGTCCCTGCTGCCCCTAGAGGGTTGGGGATTTTGGTGGCCCTTGATGCAGTCAAAACTTGAGCAGACTGCTAATGCCAGAAGCTGCTCATGCAATACATCCCTCATGAAGTGACAGGGCCAATCAATACGGTGGCTGCTCCTTAGCAATCCCTGGCAGGGAGTGACAGCTTTCTGAGCACTCTGCCAGGCTGGTAGGCAGCCTCTTCTCTGCGGGATGAATTAGGGAAAGAGTGACAATGGGTGGCTCTTCACTGCCACTGCCACCCACACATTCACATAGCACAGAACGCAGAGCAGCCTGTTGGTGATGGGAATGAGGCACTGGGACCACATCATATCTCATGCACACATGTCCTTTACACCACATGTGTGTATCTCAGGGTTGTGCTGGAAGACAGCATTGGCTTGCTCAAGCACCTCATCTCCAGGTTCCATAGGGCATCAGTATGTGCTCCCCAGACACAGCACAGTGAGACCACCACAGTTTGGCCCACCACCCAAACTGTGCTGGCCCAGTCCTGGGTGCATGGTAGAGGGCTCATGGCATGATGCCACCAGCATCCATCCAAGCAAGTCATGTGCAGTCAGCAGGAGGCTGATGTACACCAGGAAACATACCCAGGGAAAGGTTTAGCTCAGAACCGTTGATTTAAATTGGCTTAATCTATCGAGCTACAGAGCCAAAACCAACAAACCAAAGCTAGAGAGACACAGCCAGCAGGGCCAGGCATTGCTGCCAGAAAAGTTCAATGTCCATCCCATTACCCTTTTTACAAGATAGAATGGCTTTAGGAAGAAGGAGGGTAAATTTAAACTAGATGTTAGGAAGAAATTCTTCCTTGTGAGGGTGGGCAGGCCCTTTCCCAGAGAAGCTGTGGCTGTCCCAACCCTGGAAATGTTCAAGCCAGGTTGGACTGGTGGACTGGTCTGGTGGAAGGTGTCCCTGCCCATGGCAGGGAGCTGGAAAGAAAAAGAGCCTTAAAGTCCCTTCCGTCCCAAACCATTCCATGATTCTATAATTGTGCAATGGATCTGGGTAATTTCAGCACTCTGGCTGCACCCTGGTTCCTCCCACGGCCCCTTGGGAAGATGATATCTCTACATAGCACTTGCTTTTTGTCTACATGGACCATGTGCATCTCTCCTGCCCCTGGCTGCACCAGGACTTGGTACCAGATTTTCACCCAAACCCCTGCATGCCACAGAGCTGTGCTGGTCGGAGGACTGGCTCTTTCCTGTGGCGTGTGGCCAGGGCCAGGAGCAGGGTCCCAAGGGACCATACATGGCCAAGGGGAGCCCAGGACATCCAGTATCCTATTGCTGCCCTGCCTCTGGGGCTTCCACGGGCAAGATCCTTGAAGGGACCAGGGAAGAAAGGGAGAGGAAAGTTCTCCCGCTGCCACCACAGGTCCCGCTGGAGCAAAGGACCAAGGACTTGACACAGAGTCCACAGGGCTGGCAACATACTCAGACAACCACTCATGAAGCAGAGATCAGGCAGGGAAGGCAGCAGAGCCCATCCCAGGAGACCCCATCCCTGCTCCGGAACAGAAGCACCTCTTTGTTGTCTGTGCATGTGAGGGAGTGTTACAGCCCTTCAGAGGGGCCACTGCCAGGCAGGCCTTGTCAGGACACAATGCAGAGCTGAACAGGGCAGCCAGTGGTGCAGGACCAAGGTGACTGGTGTGGTCAGGACAGCAGTGGGAGCTTGCATGGATGCTGTATTCACCTGTGCAGTGCTCACAAGGCACATGTTGCTGCACTGAGACAGAGCATGAGGAAGGTGCAGGCTCTGATCAAGTAAAAGCCTCTTCAGAGAGAGAGATGGGGACAGGATGAGTAGAGGACAAATTAAAGCAATGGGACCAGATCTGGAGAGTGGAAGAAATAGCTGCAGATGCTAAATGCTGGGACTGCATCTCTTAGTGAAAATCCCTAACCAGTGCCAACATGTAACAGAAACACGCTCCTGCCATTGCAGCCACTTGGTACAGGCAGGGATCAGCAGCAACAGCACCATGAGGTGCCCAAGGCTAGCCCTGACAAGGAGCAGCCTGAGAAGAGGCTGCAAGTAGTGCCTGAGATCCCTTCTGCAGCTCTTGGCAATGATAAATTTGATATTGCTTAGTAAAGATCCCCAGCTTTTCCTGTGCTGCAGAAAGGCACAGGTCATCCCGATGTTTGTAAAAGAGATCTGCAGCTGCAGACCTGCAGTAACAGAGAGGTGCCACGTGAAAATATGGTTAGATGGGACAGGTAAACTGCACCTACATGAAAAGCCTGCACCCTAGATCACACAGAAAAAAAAATGTGCTCATTTTGATTAAATTGCAGAAAATAGTTTCAATGCAACTGAGTTCCTTTGCACAACCCAAGCCAACTTATCCAGATCCAGAGGATCTGTGGCTGCGGGGAAAGAGCCCTGGGAGCTCATGATGCTGGATCTCAGCAGAAGCACAAGCAAGAAAGAGTGAGAGCAACATGTATTAAGTAGATTAACTTTGTGCCAGAGCAGAAATCCCCTGAGGCAGCTGCTGTGCCACAGCTGGAGCAGGGAGCCTGCCCTGAGCAAGGCAGACTTTTCCTGCTGTGAAGCAGGTATCATTTGACCCTCACTAGCTGGGTACTGTGTCTCTCCCCATCATTTCAGAGACAAAGAAAGGAGACTGTCTCTTCCTCCTGAAAGATAAATGCCTCCAGATTGTAGCCACTCGACAGGTCCACTGAAATTCATCAGTTCTGACTTGAAATGAAAGCTGTAATAAATCTCCCCATTGAATAGGAGATCAAAGGCAGATCATTAGAGCTCTTGGATTACCCAGTGAGTGCACTTCCATCAGCTGCTGTGCTGCTGTGTCCCCTGTGTCCAGAACGACCCCTTTGACAGTGCAGCTTTGCCTCTAAAGAAAAGGACAATTTCCCTCAGAGGTCTGGGTTGTGCCACTCTCCTCTGCCCACCTCTTCTCTGACTGCTCGCAGACAGCTCTATGTGGCTCATGGACACATCTCTGGCAGCCTTGCTGGCACAAGCTGCTACCCAAAATCAAGTGGGACATTGCTGCACCTCACAGTTGCAGCAGAAGAACTTAGTGTTGGCCCAGCCTCAGTGGAAGACCCTCTCCACATCACAAAGCTCCTGCGTCTTCTTTCCAGGGAAGTAAAGTCCTCCCCAAGCTCTGGGAACTATCCCAACTCAGATGTGCTCCTTTAATTAAAGATAGACCTCAAAGCTGCAAGGTGTTGCCCTGCAACCCTTCAGTGGGAGCTGATGTCACTCCTGGCTCTGGAGGAGTCCTCTAGGACAATGTTGTGCTGATTTTCCACTCTGCCCTGTAGATCCACAGCAGGGATGAGAGGCAATCTCTATCTCAGTCTCTCCAAACATATTTGTTGGCAGCACAAACATTTGTTGGCACAGTCTTCATGGGCTGCAAGTCTTCCTTTCCCAAATCTTTGTGGGTCAACCCCTTCTCTCTGCTTGGGCCATGAGATCCCAAACTCAGCCAAATCCCCTGGGCTTCCTCCTTCCCTCGTTTCAACCTCAGTAGGCATGTCCACACACCCAAGATGGCATCTGCTTGTGGGTGCAGGAGAAGGATGTGTGATAGGAGCATAAGGCAAAGGAGTCTTCAAACTGCAGGTGGTGACATCCTATAAGCCATACAGCTGCTGGTCCACCCTTCCTGGCTTCTTGGTCCTGACGAGAAGGATCTTCTCCCAGCCTAATGCTGATCTGGTGAGACAGTTGTGCCTCAGCCAGCTGGAGGATACTGGAGAGTACATACATCAGGGTCACCCCTGATTCTCTAGATGGTTTCATTTCTCTAACAGTGTAAAGCAAGCAGGTCTTTTCCAGTGCCCTGGCCTGTGGATTGATAGATTTTCACCAGAACAAGCTGGCAAACATTATCTGATGTCCCTGTCTCAGCACAGTTGGGAGCCAGCACTTTTCTCCAGGTGCAGCAGAGCTGAATCTGGGTTGTGGGCTGCCAGCCCAGCAGTGCTCGGAGAGCTGAGGACAGCACAGGGACCAGGCCCTGCAGAAGCCACACAGAGGGAGTTTTATCTCTGTGCAAAACGTGTCACACATGACAGAGTGAATTTTATTCCTGGAGAGATTTTTTCCCCCCTGAGACCAGGTTTGCTGAGCTTAGGTCTGAAATGAGGGACCATAATAAGTCCATTAGCTTCAGAGGAGTTATCCTGAGCACACAGTTCGACCTGTGATCCCTCATTTTACAAACGGCTAAACACAGAGAGGATGTAGCAGTGGAAGTGAGAGATCCTGTGCCATTTTGCACGGCTGTGATGTGAAAATCAGTGCTGGGGTGAAATCGGGGTTATGTGGGACTTATTTCACTGACTGAAACACGTGGTCCTGGCAATTGAGCTTCTCACATTGTAGCTGCTCTTCTGTAATACAGGACAGGGTATGGGGTGTCTTACACTGAAGGTGTCTGGGGACAGGGAATATGTGTGCTGGGGAGTCCTGCAGTCAGGTGCCCTGTGATACACCCAACCACACAAGGTGTCCTCAATTGCAGGGTACCGCAGAGCATGGGAAATCCTGAGGATGAAGATGTTGATACAGGACATTCAGCATCTGGAGAAGAGACACTTTGGGTGAATCTTTACTGGGTACCACCCTGGCTGGCTGCAGGGAAGTGTCTGCAGCTGGTCAGAAAGCAACCAAAAAGGTCCCAGGGCTGCAGCTCTGACAAAGAAGAAACAAATCTGCAATTCGTAGCTGAGCCCACAATTTTGGAAACCCATCTCGCTGCTTTTGAAGTGCAAACCAGCACATCACCCATTGCCCAGCACACCCTGAGAACAGCCCCAGCCCTTTATGTCACCTCCAGCACAGGAGGTTTCCTGGACCCCTGAGCAAAGTCCCCGCTGGACACTCACACAGAAGAAACTGCTGAGCAAGATCAAATGCAGACCATTCCCCAGGCTCCCCCTGCCCCGCCTGCTCCAGCTGCCCAATAATCCCTCCAACTGAAAGGGAACCTGAAGCCTGTGGTTTCGTGCACTGGGAAATGGAGCAGAGCTGTCGATCCTTCTTTGTACTAGGATAATGGTACCGGTGCCTTCTATCCCCACACTGTCCCACTCCCTGCCAGCACCAACCAGCCGGGAAGATGAGCTCCGGAGCTGTCACCGCTCTGAGCTTCAATCCAGTATAAACTAAACTTTTTGTTTAACGTAGTAGTTAAAAAAAAAAAAAAAAAAAGCCAGCATCATATGTCTTTGATCTTGAATAAAGCTTTTATCACAGTGCCTTCAGTCCCGGTGAGCGAAGGGGATTATCTTTCTCTCGCACAAAAGTTCACCTCCCGGTGCAGGTCAGGGGAGGAAGATTTCACTGGAGTGTGAGGCATTCTTTCCAGGGTATTCACCCCAAGTTCAGCAGGCAGACGTTCCCAGAGAAAGCTTTTTGTGAGCTAACCTACTGCCTCCAATCCTTTCACATGCAAAGGGAAGAGAAATAAAAACCCTCCAAAAGAAAGAAGCGGGTACAAACTTATTTAGCAGGACAGACCCCAGCCCAGCATCCTGCCAGCTATTCTTACTCCCAGTGAACAGGCAGGACTCAGGGAAGTCCTCGAGGCTGTATCCTGGCCCAAACTCAGCCTGCATACAGCCAGAGCAGGGGCTGGATTTAGCCTTGCAGAGGATCTGGTCTGGATCTGGCTGTGGGTGCCCCCATGATACTCCTCCTCATAACAAGTAAGCCGGATCCATGAGGATCATCCCCTTCCCCATGGTAAGTTAATGCAAAAGGTGCTTGCTGCCTGCACCATGAGCAAGGAGTCTGATTACCTGTGCATTGAGCAGCCTCCCTGCCCTCCCCTCCCTTGTTTGTACATCAGGCAGGCAGCGCTGGATAACAGGATTTACCTCCACTGCCTGGAAACTGCTGCCTGCTCCCAGAATCTGGCAAGAGCTGTGGCCAGGAGGCAGCATCACCAACATGCTGTAACCTGTACCGGAGGGCAGACAGGTACTGCAGCGCTGCCTCAGGTGCAACACCCGCTCTCTCAGGTGTGGGGAGCCATGAGGAGTGGGGTACTGTTGGCTGCCTCTGTGGTTACAGCCGGGACTGAAGGGTGCCGGGGCAGAGGGCCAAGATCCCCCTCTCCCAGGACATTAATCTAAGTGACAAATACGCTTTGACATCAGTTATGTTGCTTTCTTGTTCAGCCAAGAAGTAATTAACTTAAGTGAAGCAATTAGGTAAACTTATCAAATGAGGTTTGCAGTACCTTAAACAAACAACTAATTGGGCTGGGAAGGAGTGAAGATAAAAGGGCAAGGGATGGCACTCCCAAAGTGGACCTGGGGGTCCCCAGGGATCAAGGCTGCTGTCGGCATCAGTTCAAGGGGGAAATCAGGTGACAGGAATGTCTGGAGTGAAACATCCCTCCTCCAGTCCATCCCTCTGAAACACCCTGCAGGTCACACCCCCCTTGCTGTCCTCCTCGTCTCAGGATGGTCAAGAAGAAAAGACACTGCCCCAGGGGTTTGCTAAGAGCAGAGCTCAGAGATAAATCGATCGATGGGGCTCCCCACTGTGTACAAGAGACTCAGACAAACAGGTCTCGGAGTGTTTGCTGATAATAGCAGGTGAGGCTGAGGAGGGACATGGACGCTCATTGATGGATTCAATTCAGGGACAGCAAAGACACAAGTGACTGTATCTCATTCCCAACCTCCTTCACTGGAGGAGCAAGGCTCCAACCAAGACTTGGATGGTCTGCTGGGACAGATGGTCACCGGGTAGTGTCTCACAGAAAGGTGGGACAGTAGCGTGAGAGAAGCTCTGAGCTAAGGGCCCCGTGGCCCAGAATTGCTCCTGGAAGCCCCTGTGTTGTCAGGACCCATCACTTTATAAGAGACTTAAAACTCTGCGAAAGCTGCCTCAAGAAGAATGAAAGGGTCAGCACAGCCACGCCAGGCACCAGCCTCCTGTCATGTGTCGAGATGGATGGTGTCACCCCAGCCAGTGCCACCCCCTTGGGCACTGGTGCAGCCACACCGTGCTGGGGTGGAGGCATTGGAAGATCCTTTCACATTATTTTCTCCATGGTGCATCCAGCCCACTGCCCTACCTTTCAAGCCAATTCACTGGTAAATTTCCAGATTTAATTTCCATATTTCAGCAAAATCCATGGTACAAGCTGCTTTTAAAAGTTGCTAAGCTGTCAAATCAAAAGGCAATACTATAAATCATTAATGCATTAAATCATTGCAACCCATGTTGCAATGAAGTTGGAATATTTTAATCACTGAGTAATGAAGTCAATACTCAGAAATCTCAGCTGTCATTAGAAGAAGCATGTGCCTTCATGTGCCCAGCTGGAGAGGAAATGTGGCAAGTGGACTGGATTTACCCAGTGGAGGTGCAGGCAGGAGCACTGTAGCAGCAGTGGGACACAAGGAGATGGGTTTTGCAGACCAGTTTTGTGACCAGCAGCCTAGTGGTACCTGCTCTGAGCAGCATGATGGACTTTTTAACAAGGACATAAAGTGATAGGAGAAGGGGGAGTAACTTTAAATGAAACAGACCAGGTTCAGATGAGATACTAGGAAGAAATTCTTCCCTGTGATGATGGGGAGGCCCTGGCAGAGGTTCTCCAGAAAAGCTGTGGCTGTCCCATTCCTGGAAGTGTCCAAGGCCAGGTTGGACAGGGCTTGGAGCAACCTGGGCTAGTGGAAGGTGTCCCTGCGTATGGCAGGGGGAGAGATGAGATGGGTTTAAGGCCCCTCCAACACAAACCACTCTGGGATTCTATGATTGCTATAAGAAAGGAACTTGATGTAACCCGCTGTGTGGCTCCTGGTAGGAATACCAGTGACCAGAGTGTTCACAGTTTGGATGAGCAATGTATTTTCAAAGTGAACACTACCAGGCTGCTAGCCTTGGTACTTGAGTTTTCTCCATTCCCGTTGAGGATAGACTGAAGCTAGTGCAGAGCGGGAAAGTCCTGCATCCAGGGCCAGACACTATCCTAGAGCTGAAGAAGCCCCTGAGACAGCAATGTGGAGAGAACCAGAAAGGGCAAATCTGGGAGCTGGTGAACAGAAGGCAGAATGGCAAACTTAAAACAACTCTGTGACTGCTAGGATGTGCCTGCAGGCAATAAGAACTGCTGTGTCCCCGGCACAGATGGAGCATGTGACTTGGAGCTGCAGCAACCGCACGGGTGGGAGAATGGTTGACCCTAACAGGGAAAAGGGAGACATGTTTCAAGCACTACTAAGTAATACCAGCATCCTCAAAGAAAGGAAACTCCTGGAAGGACAGCATCAGGCTCGCAAACAGCTGCAGTCAGCACGGAGACTGAACATAGAAGTGCTGATATCTCTGCCAGTCCCCTGTTAGGATGCTCACAGTGATGCGCTGCTCAGGTGTGTGGTCCCGCCACTTCTCTGACCTACCTTGTGGTGTCATGCACTCTGACAACAAGCCTGAGGCCCCAAAACTGCAGTGCTGGCAGGACGGGAATCCCATCCAGCTGCATTTCTGGGTACTTGTTGAAACTGCACAGTCAGATTAAACAGCACTGGGACACGAGGGGAGTGTGCCCCAGCATGGAGGAACCTGTCATTTGTTACCTCCTGAGCTGGGCCCAAATCATATTCACAGTAAGACAGAGCTGGTGGGACCTGTGAAAGAGGTAAGAAACTTCCTTTTTCTCATAAAGATAAGAGCAGTCATAACAGTGCTCCATAGGGCTATTGCATTGGACACAGAGCTGTCAAATGGTCACTTGAACCACAGCAAACCTCCCTGGCTCTGCATAGAGCAGACCAAAGTATTATACATCCATCTTTTTGGATAAGTGGCATAACTGGGAGTCAGATATGGCTCCCTCAGTAACCAGGTGAGACAAATTGTACACCTTGAGTTGTCCTACTCCATTCTGCCTTGACACTAGGATTGCACTGGAAGCCCACACCGAAGGTGTTTGGGCTTGGTCCTTTTTTTCTGTAGCAGAAATATGGAAGCGGCACTCTTGAATTTAGGGTTTTCTTAGGCTGGAGAGGAACTTTTTTCAAGGGCATGTTGTGATAGGACAAGGGGGAATGGCCTTAAGCTGAAGGAGGGTAGATTTAGACTGGATATTGGGAAGAAATTCCTCCTTAGGAGGATGAGGAGGCCATGGCACAGGTTGCTCAGAAAAGCTGGAAGTGTTCAAGGCCAGGTTGGATGGGGCTTGGAAAAACCTGGAATAGTGGAAAGTGCTCCTGCCCATGGCAGTGGGGTGGAATGACATGAGCTTTGAGGCCCCTTCCAACCCAAACTGTTCTATAATTCTATGATAGTGCCCTATGCTCCAGTAGGGAAACCCAGCCAAAGCCATGGACTCAATCCTCAGGAGAACCATGGAAGAGATCTGCCAAAAAATTGCACTCATAGAATTGCAGAGTGAGTTGAGGTTGGATGGAAATTCTGAAGATGATCTAGTTCACCACAACCACCACTCAAATCCTTGCTGGGCCTTTTTCTCCCAACATCACTGAGCCCTCAGAGGTGTCATATGGGTGTAGCTGGTCAAGTTGCAGCATGTAACAGCACAGAGGCACAGCAGGACATACAGCTGGCATCCTCCTATGGGTGACATCGACATCAACAGTACCCATCAGATATCACTTCTGTTTCCCTCTGTTTGAGGCTGTGATTTCGCAGCTGGAGCTTCCTGGAGCTGCTCCCCTGGACATGAAAGGCCTGAAGGAAGTCCTGCCAACTGATTCTTAAATTCATGCCAGCCTGGACAACAACATAGGCTTTGCAGCAGTGTAACAGGGTTTGGCTCTCCAACAGGGATGGCTAAAATATTTACTTAAAATTTGAGGGGATACAGTGTTCTGGAGGGATTCCTTTTTTCCTCAGTCTGCTGCAGAAGTGTTTGCGTTGGTGGCAGAGGATTTTCACCTTTGGTGCATGAGTCCTGTTGCCTCTGAAGACAGGACCTTGAGCAAGCTGAACCAGCATGGCAAATCCCATTTCCTCATCGATTTTCTTGAAGGATGCTCTGGAGGAAGCTGGGTGTATGTCTTTGTGTGAGCAAGGGATATTAGAGACTCGTGCAGTGAGATTATAACTGACACCAAAGGTCATTTTCTCCTAAACCCCTCTTTTAAGGTGTTAACAACTTAAAAAAAAATAAAAAGAACTCTTTGTGCTGGAGATGTCTCAAGCTTCATCACAGACGAAAGGGTTTTTTGGGGAAAACTGAGCCAAAATCTCTGTGGATGTGTTCTGCATTATTTGAGCTTAGAGGAAAAAAAAAAAAAAAAGCAGTGGGGAGTGGGAGGGCAGGGAATGCTCCCTGGTAATACTGCTTGTCATAATCCTCTTCTTCCACCATCCTGCCCAGCAACAGCCATTTTGCTCTGCTGGTCCTCTGAGACCAGACAGCCTTGTGTGAGCACGTCCCTGTGCTCCCCTTTTCTGCTGGAGCCATTCAGAGCAGACCAGGTGGGTGGATCACGGCACCTGTGCATGTGAGATGCTCTCTTAGACCATTCCTTGGGCAGGCAGCTGGAAGATTCTGGGCCCCCATCATCACCTCCCTGTTGCCTCCAGAGGAGAGTGACCAGCTGGTTCCCTGGCGCTCAGTGCCAACGGGGCCATCAGCAATGCCCAGGACAAGGCAGGAGGCACATGGTCTCAGCAGACAGCTATTCTGTCCATACTTCCATATGGTTGGGAGGAGAAACCTCATCCAGTCTGTCCAGCCCATGCAGTACAGCAAACACAGAGCATGGAGGAAGACTTGCCAGCTGAGCTCACTGCAGGCAAGGGAGGGACACAGCACAGCAGGCAGAGCCAGGTGAAAACAGAGTAACTCACTGATGAGCAGAGACCTGTCCCAAACACAGGAGAGAAGAGGATGGGGGTGGCTCCCCACAGTGCAGGACTGCCTTCAGCCCTCATCACTGCCCCTGAATTAAACAGCTGCTGCAGAGGAAACTGCCAAGCCTTTGTTTCACTCTCCAGAGCACCAGCAGCATGGTTTCCCCCAAGGTATTACCCTCAGTGCAGAGGCTCAGAGAGGGCAGAAGGCCAAGCCAGCAGAGGTGCTCTGGGGATCAGGGATTACTGAAGATGCCAATGTCCAAGGCTTTGGGGTCCAGCCAGTGTTCTCAAAGGACGGACAGATCCTACTGCCCCAGCTGAAGCCCATCAGCAGCTTGGGGCTCTGTTCATCCCCCTTAACTACAGCTCATTGATTCCAGCTGCTTTTGGATTATTTTTGCTTCCCGTCATGGCAAACAGCAGTTTCTATGTTTAAACCAAAACCAGTTAGTCTCCCTTCAAATTACAGGTCTGAATAATCCCCCTAGCCCAGTGGAAAGGGATTGTTCCCAACAGGAGACCTCTCCCTGGGAGCAGCTGGTCTGAGCACAGCCCCAGGAATGAGTTTTTGACACAGAAAAACGAAATTGATCTTTTTGGCAAGATGAGCTGCCTGCTCCCTGAGAGGAAAGGGGAGCACTGGATCCCTGCTTGGGCTGCAGACTTTTGGGAAGGGGAAAGCAGCCAAGCAGGTTCAGACAAAGGAGCACAGTATGCTGGGCTTGCCCACGGCTGTGTCCCATGTCCCTGCATGAAGCTACATCTGACACAGGGAGGAGTGCAGGGACCCCAATCATCCCACTGCTTCCCAGAGGCACTCTGAGATGCTCAAAATAATCTCAGGAGCATTTGCAATGCTCTGCCAAGTGCTGAGTCATCCTCCTGCAATGTTTGCATTAGGAATGCAGGAGTGGTAGAGTCTTTTGCAGTAAGAGCCAGGCAGGGGGGGACAGGTACTGACATATGAGCAACAAGGAGTAGCAGTAGAAAAGTGCTCTCTGTGCTACCTGCTCTGCTGGCCCTCCAGAGTGCCAACGCTTGGCAATCATTTGTGCCCATTCCAGAGGGATACAGGCAGAGAGGCTGGACACATGGCAGGGCTGAGGGTTTGATTTCTTCATCATGAAATAAGTCACTGTGAGCTCCCAAAGCAAGTCTGACCTGTTCTCGTCCTCCACTAGAGCTGGAGGGAAACCCAACCTCACTTGTGCAAAGCTCCTGGGACCCAAAATCCAATCACCTACTATGGGGTCCCTTCAGCTCAGCAGCTCCTGGCCAGCTGTACCACCAAAAATCTGAACCAGCCCATTGGGGGAACAGCAATGCATCACCATTAAAACAGAAAAGCCCTCAGAACCATGGAGAAATGGATGAGTAAAAGGGGTTTATTCATTTAGACTTCCAATAAAACTTTGACAGAATCCTACACTGGAGGATTTGTACAACATACCCTGGTTATGCACAAGGACACCAGAACTTTTGTGTGTTTAATAGATCTACTGAGATGTGACTGATAGCAAAGGATTATCTGGGTTAGCCAATGTGAGGGGCTGGAGGGAGCTGCAGAAGGAATTCACTGCTCACAGAGACTGGCTGTTGATAAATGAGAGTTCACACATGCTATAGAGACCATCTGACCTGCTCCTGCGCATCATCAAACTCACTATTATCTATAACCCTGCTGGAGAAAGCCCTGCGTGTCACTGGACAGCTCAGTAACAACAGCTTTAAATACTCAGAGACAAAAGAAACAGCTCCGGGTCTGAAGTGCAACATGCTAAACCAATGTGATGTTATTGGGGAATTAAGCATGAATTGACAGGGCAATTCTGCTCTAAATAGTGTCTCACTGGAGCCTCTGAGCTGAAAAAAATAAAAACACAAGTTGAATAAAGGGAATAACCCCTACATTTGTGGGGTCCTTCCAGCCATTTCACCCATCTTCCACTCCACACAGAACCCTCATTGTGATTCCTGCAGAAGGTCAGAATTGGAATTATTTACCTGCAGTTGGAGACTTTCCAGATACGCCTCCCCACGTAGCCTCTACAGAGAGCAGAGTCCTGCATGGAGCAGAAACAGGTCAAGATGTGCCACCTCCACAGGATGAGCTTTGGGAAAGAAAGTGATGGCAGAGGCGGGGAAGGTGAGTAGAGGGTTGGGGTGTACCTGTAGGGAGTCCTAGTCCAGGTGAAGGACAGCAAAGTGAAGGGATGAGGGTGGCTGGTAAGGACTGGAGCTCAACTCTTTCCTACCGAAGTGCTGGCCAAGAAGACTAAGGCCATGGAGTAGGTGACATATGGCTTTGGCCTCCTTGGGCAGAGAAAGCCAGATTCAAATGTCATCATCACACTCGTTAGCAGGTTCAGCATAGCTGGAGGGGCATGGATTATCTCCCCAGGCAGCCTGAAACCTGAGGCAGGGCTCTGCTCACCTTATGTCAGCCAAGAGGAGGAGAGCAAACCACCTCCAGCAGGAAGCCTCCAGTGGCTGGAAGACCTGTGGGCTGAGAAGATTTTGCACAGCCCCAAGATAGATCTAATCTATCAGGACAGACCCATTCGTTGGCAGCTCTTCTGTGCTGGAAGAAAGGACATGCACACCAGATCCATCACAGCCAGTCCTTCCCATCTGCAGGAGGCTCTGGGGCCAGCAGGAGAAGGTCTGGGAAGCACAGAGAACACAAGCAGCCAGCCTGCCCAGATGAGATTTCCCATATGCTGCAGGGCCCTAAGCATCCCTGATCCACGGGATGAAGGAGTACTGGCCAAAAAACTTGACCCCGAGCTCCTTGGGAGCAAGACAGGAACTGACTGCTCATGTTAGGAGTGGAAGGGTCACTGTCTGGACTGCCCACAATGCTGGGCATCTCCAGGGTGTCCAAGGGAAATAAGGCCATTTGTGCTCAGTAGAAATGGGCCATGACTAACACTGATGCTCTTCAGCACTTTCCAGAGTGCAGAGGTGGCAGTGAATACCATCCCCAGGCACAGGGGATGAAACTGCTGCCAGGTCACTCCTCAGTCACAGTGAGCAATGTGAGCTCCTTTGCTCTCATGCTCTAAGGCAGACTTCCCACCTCTTGACTCGTGCTGGTAGTTGTTTCTTGCACAGCCTTTAGTTTGTCGTTTACTTGTCACAAGCTGCTGTGAGTGAGCAGCTGTAGGCAATGACATCTCATTGCAGCAAGCATCAGAGCAGTGGCAACAGGAAACGCCTCCTGACTTCAGCCCAAAGCAGCTCCTAAAGTTCCCAAACATCACTCAGGGCTTCACACACCTCCAGTTCTGACTAGCAGTGCTCAGGATACTGTCACAGATCCTGACCAGTCCTCTCCTGTCCCCAGTGCAGCCAGCATGGCCTCTTCCCAGGCACACAGCCTGACATTTATCAATGTTGAGCTGCAAATGGCTTGACTGCGCCTGCATGCCGGGCAGTTCAGATCCCCACTGCTCCTTACTGCTCCTCCAGTCTCTGTCTCACCAGCAAGGGCTTTCTGTTTCCTTGCAGGTCACAGAAAGAAGTGGCATGGTCTGACCCACAGGTACTTTCCAGCCCCACCCTCATTGTAGATGAAAGCTCTATACCACACTTACACAGCATCCACATGTCTGGTATTAAGCACCTGTTCTGGTGTAAAATCCCAGTAAATGGGAGGTGCTACACGCCCTACTAACTTGCCAAATTGTTCCCATA